>CM072820.1:32643656-33143656 GCA_036937905.1 Salvia rosmarinus | reverse complement strand
CACGGTCGTAATCTTTTACTAATTCTAGCCATCTTCTTCTCATATTCAAATCTCGTTGTTCGAAGAAGTACTTCAAACTTTTGTGTCGTGAAGATCTCATCTCACACCATAGAGATGGTGTCTCCAAATTTTAGGGCATGAACTACTTGCTAATTCCAAATCGTGGGTTGGGTAGTTGTTCGTGAGGTCAGTTGTCGGGATGCATAAGCTATCACTTTTCCTTCTTGCATCAAAACACTGACCCGCCCGGTCTTAGATCGTCGGTATAGACCACATACCCTTATTACAGGAACTGTAGGCGGTGCCTTGGTCAATTTTCCTTGAGTTTTGGAAACTCATCTAACTCATCTGTCAATTGAACTTGGTTCCCTTAAAGTAGGGGGTTATTGGCCTTGCAATTTTGGAGAATCCTTGATGAATCTCCTATAGTAACCAGCTAATCTGAAACTTCGATTTCGTCTTGTGTTCTTGGTGATTTCCATTCTTGCGCCTCTAGTTTATTGGATCTACTTTTATACCTTGAGACCACGATGTGTCCAGGAACATAACTCTTCACCAAGACTCACATTTGCTAAACTTAGCAAAGAGTCTTTCATTTCTCAGGTTTGCAAAACCGTTCTTAGATTTCATATGCTCTTCATTCTTTGAATAAATAAGGATGTCATCTATGAAGAAAAACAATTTATCTAAAAATGGATGAAATACTACTCATGGTGTGAATACGGTGGTGCATTGGTTAATCCGAATGGCATAACTATGAACTCATAGTGGCCATATCGGTTGAATGCGGTCTTTGGTACATCTTGAGCCGTATTTTGATTGGTGATATCGACTTAAGATCATTTTCGAGATCCACCGCTCTCGCAATTGATCAAGCAGTCATCATCAGGTAAAGGGTATTTGTTCTTTAGTGTCTCTTATTTAGCTCTCATAATCGATGCACATCCTCAAAAACCATCCTTTTTCTTAACAAACAAAGCAGCGCCCCCAGGGTGAAACACTCGGCTAATGAATCCAGATCCAAAAGCTCTTGGATTTGGATTTTCGCTCTTCTAGCTCCTTTGGGGCCATCCTATAGGCGCCCGACCTTTGGGGCTGATCACGGCTCCAGTCGATGGTAAACTCTAGTTGTCTGTCGAGGCGTCTGGTAGATTCTCGAAATCGTCGGAAAATTCTGGCGACTTGATGTCTTCTACCGCGCCGGGTTTATCCTCTTCGTTCAATAAAAAGGATGCATGGCATCCCTTAGTTCATCATCCTCCAGCTTGTAGTCGACACTATCGGGACTCTTCTTCCCTGCGATCCGTGAAAATCGTAGCTCTTGTCGAGGAAGTGAAGCATTCCCTTTCCCACGGAGAATCGTGGAATGATTCTTAGCTAACCCGATCCATTCTAGGATTATGTCTACATCATCCATGGGTATTATGTTTAGATCGTTGGCGAACCTTAAGTGATCCTAATGTCAACTCTGAGGTTCGAGCAAAGTGTGTGGTCTAATCCCTCCTATAGGCGATGATTCTCATATCACGCTTGACTTTTCGACCTAAGGCGCATTTCAACGCATGATTTTGCAATAAAGAATCGAAGCCCGTGTCGAACAATACTATAACGGTAGGTTGAGTAGAACTCCCATACCCGCAGTTTCCTTGGTTTTGCTGATTCGCCTCCTATGCAGGCGTAGCTCACGCTGAGCATGAGGTGACAGAGCGCTTCGTGGTGATTGTCTTTCTGGCTTTTTCTTATTCTTTGGCGTTGGTGTGTTGCCGCCTCTGTTGTTAGGCGGTGGTATCTGATCTGGTTGTTGCTGTTCTGCCATTATTCTGTTGTTGGAGTTGTTGTGAGTGTTATTCCTTTGGAGTTCTTGGGTTGAATTTGGAGCGCTTCTGGTGGGTATGTAGCCCTTTGTGGATGAGCATTGCCGGTTGGTTCGCCTTATTCGAGCGTGACACAATTGTTGGCGTAGTGCCGTTTGCCCCGCTTGTAACGACACGTTGCCGTGCACACACCCTTGTGCTCTATGGCATCTAGGGCATTGAGGTGCCTCTGTTCTGTGGTCCCTTGCGGTGGGCATAAGTTCTCTTCCATTCTGTCCCTTGCGGTTTCTCCACGGGCACTTGTGACTCCTCCATAGTTTCAGTTGTTATTCCACGGTTGGGGTCGTTCCTTTCCTTTGTCTAATCGATGTGAGGACACCGACTCATTTAGGTCGTGCCTCAATATCAAGCTCGTGCAGAGCTTGTGTAAGATAGGTCTCCGTGGTGGCGAGACATCATCTCCTTCTTAGCCCGACCTGAACTTTTCCGACATTTTCAAGTCGGTGTCCACGATTCGGTGCATATCTCGACATCTCGCGAGAAAGTGCGATCATAGTCGGTCCTGAACATCCTTTCTTGCTTTAGCGGAAAAATTCACCTCCTTCTTCCTCTTATAGCTCTTGGAATGTACTTTTCATCGCTCCTCTTGAAATCCTCCACGAGAATTCCTCATTTGTTAACGTTGAAAAAGTCTTCTTCGCCTCCCGAGTAATTCGTCCGATCATGGAGGTAACACCACGACCCTTTCTGTGCGTGCATCTTAGAAGGTAAAATCCATTCGATGGCCCTAACCCGTTGTTAACTCCGAGCTCCTTTAGTTAAAAGCAGGAGGTTTTGCCTCAAAATAGTTCTTCGATCCTGCGATCGGGTTGAGGTGGAGGCGGTGGTTGGGATTATCCTCGGTTCTTGCTCGAGTTCTACCTCCTCTAAGTCTTCCTCGACCTCGGTTCTCTTCTCGGTTTCTTCTCGGGAGCTTCGGTATATAAAACATATCATCGTGAATTACTAAGCACACAACTTAACAATATAAGGTTTTCATAACTTCTTCTTAGAGCGATATCAAAATAAGCAACTCATCCATAACATAGACAATTGTTACCAAAAGGCCCACTTGGGTCAAAATATATGTGGATAGATAACAAGGTTTGTCGAAAACAAGATGTCACATCGAGAATCATAGAAAATAGAAATAGCGAGTTCGGGTCCACATGGCCAAAAGAAAAATCCAAGTCCTAGGATCATGGTACTTGAAATAAAGGGAGAGCTAGCACACATGCTAGTCGTAACAAAACAGATCTAATTAAAACATCGCTAACGTCTTCACGAGTTTCCTCCTCTCACGTCTTCCTCGGGGTCTTCTCTCTTGGTCGTCTTCCCCATCGAATCGTCCTCACAGGTCGTACACTGGATGTCTGCACAGCTTCCATCATCGGTATGTCGCGGAGGGTCCAAAGTTATCCGCCCGTACAAGTCGTAGTTGTGGCGGATCGGATTGTATACTCGGGTCGGGTCTATCCGGGAAGGTATCTAATACTCGTCCATCCGGTGGAAGGGCTCTCGTCTGGTGGTGGTGGATCGGGCAGGTGGTAGGGCGGTAGCGGCGGACGTCTTGGGTGTCAGCGCTGGTGGCAACGGGCTCTCCCAGGCTCTGGCGCTGCCTATCCATCTCGTACATCGCCTCCGTCCATCGTGCAGGGGTATCCTTTGATCAACACTCTCGGAACTTCAAGATGCAGCCACTCTGGCGATCGTCACGCCAAGTGTACTCCCGTGGAGGAGATAGGGTCCCATAGGTGCGGCTCGAATCTTGTACGTAAGTCGGTGACTCCGAACCAGGTAGATCCCCATCAAATCAGCCTGGGGATGCGATAGATGTAGTCTCGATACCTCTCGGCATAACCATCCAGTACAAGGGAGTATAGCTAGAGTCTCTTGATGCCATCGTGTCGGTTGCGCCATAGGCTCGCGTTCCTACAACCAAGGTAGTCCGAAACTCACTCCAGGCGCACATCCAACATTCCTATAAGTGCGCATCAGCTCCTCGGGTGGGGCATGAGGTCCTACCCTCCTCCTGGCGATATAGCGATCTCCTCCATCTGCCACGATTAAAACTAGCGTAAGTCACTATCGTTACCTCAAAGCGAGAGGATAGCATAACGAGAAGCAACTAGGCTAGAACTAAACAATTCTATAAGGTAGGCAACATCATAATGTACAATACATACCACAACTTACCTTCTTAGTCTTAAACGTATACATATAGACTAATGACATCTTAATATATATATATACGAGATCCATGTCTTATACCCAACACTTAAGCTAGGGTTCAACGACTCTATCATATTCTGGAGACAGAATTAGGGATTCTGTTCTTCATAACAAATGAAGATCAGTGCGTTAGAGTGCAGGTGAAAACCATGCGTAAATCGAGTCCTAACGAAAGAGATCTAGCTAAAACAAATTTACTGCGCATGCAGGAAATTTGCGCGATCGTCAAAAATGTCAATCGGGACGTATGTCGGCGTGTCGTCTACCATATTCGGGTCTTTAAGTCGAGGTTGAAGATTCTGAAGCCGTAAGTGGCGTCCATGTCATGATTTGTGTTGCCGCTCACTCTGTTGAAGTGATGATGGAGTGCGCGTCGTTTAGCTTTAAGGTTGAGGTTCGCGTTCGTCCTTCTCGCTTTCTTGTAATCCGTGCTCAAGGGTATCGTCACTTTCATTCATCCTATCGTTCTTTTGTTCGCATAAGGAAAAAGTTCGTACTTCTATGTTCTTTCACGATCGTGAGCATCGCTCCTTAGAGTCTAAGTTGTCTCGATAACATATCGTTCATCATAAACAAAATTTGAAAGTTGGAAAGTAAAGTCTTATTTGAAAATTTTGGAAATCGATTTCAAAATGACAATCATGATCAACTCATATACATATAAAAATGTATTCATTCATTCCATGTTGATCATTCACAAATCTACCATACTTCCTCTCGATACTTGAGCACTTGCATTAGTTCGATTCAAAATTTTGGAAAATTTTTCTTGCTCAACTTCAAAATTTTATAATAAAAATTTCTCAAAGCTCTTCCAATTTCTCATCATGTAGAAATTTTCCATTTCATGAGTTTGAGAAAGAAATGCGATTACCTTTTCCGGTTGAGCTCGATGTGATGGAGTATTGAGAGAGTCAGAGATTTCTAGAAGTCGGTGACTCGATCTAGACTTAGAATAAAAGGATTTGGGTTTACAAAGAGCAAAAGCGTGATACCTTACATCCGACCACTCCGGACCCGGTGGAGGCGACTAATACTAGGAGTAGTATTTTAGGGTTACATGGGTAAAATAAAGATGCTAAAATAAACTAACAGCTTGGGCAGAATGAGGTGATGTCTAATGTTTTTGAAAAGGTTTAGGCCATCGGACCCCAAAACTTGGCGATCCGATGGACCTCGATAGGTTTGTAAACATAAAGCATAAATAAAGGAGTTGAGTATAGCAGCGAAAGTGTGTAAATACATATATGACGATATGCATTAGGTATAACCCACAAATTAAATAAATCGGTCGAGGACACTGGACTCCTCAACATCCCACATCACCATCGAATCACCTGCACTTTAAAACAAACATGCGGGCTAAGTACGAAATTGCACTCGGTGGACTCATCGAAAACATTTGATAATATTTGGATTCGCGCGATATCGAGTAAGTCCGAGGGTTTAGTTAAAATGCCTTGTGCTTACCAAATCATTTTCGTTAAATATATGGCGCGGCATTTTCTTGGTGTGTTGGTTGTATCTCATAGTCATACATAATAATAAATAAATAAGCGTCGAGAGGCCTCCCTCTACTGAGCCGGCTAATAATCCCGTCCTACAGATCCTCTCTGCAAGCATATGTTAACACGATAGTTCCAACCTTCACGCCAATCCTAGTCGGGCATTTATCATCCGCCACGGGACCCGACATTAAAAGGTTGGGTGCTACCACAACAATTGATATAATAGTTCCAACCTCTCCATAGCCTACCCGGCTAGCAGATAGGATCCATACACAAAGCGAAATATTTTTTGCGGTGTAACGATAGAAACATTTGTTAAGCAGTTGTAGGATAAGTCTGTAAGTAAATTCATTTGAAATAACGATAAGTTATGTTTTGGTGGGTGAAAAGGCCATTTAAAAGATAGGAAGCCCTGACACTATGGTTCGTTGTAAAAGTCCAGGTTGTTCGTTCGTCAAAATCCGTCGCTGCGTTTGCGTCACCCTTCTGCGAGGCTTTGATCGTCGCTCAAGTCTCTCGAGACTTTCAAAGCTATGATAAACTTGATATTTCTGATCGATGTAGAATTCTAGTGAATTGATACGTCTCAAACCGTATCGATTGACTTGTTCGTTCCTCGAGATACAGTTCAGCGTATAAATCGTTTTAATATATGGATTTCATTTGAATTCTTTTCTTACTAATGAGGTATCATACTCAATTAGTATATCTTCAGCGTCTTGCGTATTTATAAATGTAGAATCGTCGTTTGACGAAAAGTCCGAAGTCGACATGTCGACAAAGTCGCGATTTTGACTTTTAAATAGTAATTTCTCACTATTTTGTTTTATAAATCGAATTTGATCGATTTGAAAGCGTAAAGTCCTATTTTTCGATCTATCTGTAAATCGGGACTTTATAAATATTTTCGCATTTAATAACCCTTTTATAAATAAAATCGTATTTTGGTTTTTAAAGCGTTATAAAATGAGCGTTCGTCTCAAACATAGCAATCTATGTTTATAAAATTTTGTAAAATTAAATTCTATCCAGAATATTAATTTAGTAAATATTTCATTAATAAACTGTTTTAAAAAGTTTAAAATCCTTATTAATTATCGAAACTTCGATAATTAATTTAAAATGTCAAATGACCTTTGAAAATTTTTCTAAATTAATATAGTGCATTATTATACACTATGGTCCAGAATATAATTTATAAAATTCATATGATATTTTCTATTTATTTATATATATACATATATACATTTACGGTAATTTCAATAAATAGGAATAATTATCAAAATTCCCAAAATTGATATATACTTAGTATAATATCCCAACATCAATATACATCACCAATATAACCTATAGTTCACCATAACCATTTATTTAAGAATATATAGCAATTATTCACGGTAACACATGAATTGCGAATAATTAACAAATAATTTCTAAAATTCTAAATAAATTCCAACATCATTAAAAATTATATTATAACATTGTAACATCATAACATCAACCAAAAACATTTGAATCATCACCATATGGAGCTCAATAGCTCTCGGTTTTTGATTCAAAATGTTATGATTTTCAATAATTCATAATTATATACCATGTTTATACACTATAGTATAGTAATATAACATCATAATATTTATCAAAACTAATTAAATCATCACCTTCAAGAGCAACAAGCTCACGGCTTATTTGATTTAAAATAGTATTTGATTTCCAAAATTCTAATAAATTCACACAATCATAAATAGTATACTAAAGCATTAAAACTTTCGGTTTCATAAGAATTCAAGCTAGGGTTTTCCAAAATTTTTAAATAACATACTATAGTCTTAAATCATAACATAGATCATATATTCATCATAAAATGATTAAAACATGGTCACTACCATTTCTTTTTAACCATTTTAAAATTATAACGACTATATCTATAGTTTCGAAAATAATATAAGCAAGATGCATTCATATTTTCATATACATAATATGTTCATCTAAACATATTCACATGTATTTTGTAATTAAAATCATCAAGAACATACATATAAACAAAGGCTCATACTCAGAATATTTAACACATACATAGATGCATATATTTTAAACACACATATACATACATGAAAGCTCGATTTTTTGAATAAAATGAGGATGAAATCGGTGCTATAGTCTAGTGTTTACCTTGAGAATGGTATAATATCACAAGAATATTAAATGGTATTAGACTTGATGAAGGAATGAGAAGAAGGGAAGAAGCAAGGCTCTAAATTTTTGAAAATGGGAGGGGTGTTCGAAATTTTCAGAGGTGAAATGGAGAGATGGAGGGTTTGGTGTTCAAAAATTGTGGGAGGAGTATAATGAGAGTGGGTGAATGGGAAGAGTCCCATACCTATCTCTCTCACGCTCTCGATTTTGGCCAAGAATTGGCACAAAATCTGCACTCGATGATGAGTATTAGTGTGATGATTAGGCTAGATAAAGGTAAGCCATGTGGGTAGAAAAAAGGAGTGCATGCTTGTTCGGGTGATGATCGGGCATGGGGGTGAGTTTAGGGGCTGATTTTATTTTTGTTACATGTTAATACTATATATTAATCATAGTATAGTTCATAGATATATAATACAACGATAAAATAATTAAATCATCACTTATGCATAATTTTGAAATTACGGCAATAATTGGGAAAAATAGGAAATAAAATGTAAATCACACCTATTATTGATACTCATGTACATTTCGATCAAACATACACATATATATCGTAATATATGATTTAGATATTAAATAATAGCATAGGATAAAATTATTACACATTTTATGCAATAAAACCCTAATTTAAAATAGGGTTTCAATTTTATAAAAGCTGAAACTATCGAGTTTATGGTTCAAAACTGATTTTAATGCTTAATAATATCCATATATATCATATTATAAAGTTTAGATATCATAGGATAATTTAATGGTATCATTTCATGCGAAAACCATAGTTTAGAAAACTAGGTATTGAATTCCATTAGTTGGAATTATCGAGTTTTATAACTCAATTATTGATTTTAATAATCATTAATGCTTTAATTATATAAAATAATAATAGGAAATTAATTATTATAATTTCCAGCATTAAACTCATTTTCAAACGTCTCTAGGCGTTAACGTTCAACGTCTCAAAGCGTTCAAAATCGACTCATCTCAAAATGGTCGCGATAAGTTCATACTTACTAAATAAATATATTCCATTTGATAAAGGAATTAAGATGGAAATTAATTGCAAGCTTCACTTTCGAAAATTTCATGAAAAGGCGGCGTTCGATCGCGTTTGACGTTAAAATATATTGGAATCATTTCGTAATATTTCAATCTGTAATTCACAATCCTTAGTGAATTATAAAAAGGATCGTTATAACAATATTATCGAAATCACAAGATTCGATGTCGTAAAAGATAATATCGTGAAAACCACAATTACGGGTTTTAGAATACCGTAATCGTATATTCGTTTCTTTGGGAATATTACAATAATATCATATAAACATAATTTCTAAACATCTTAGCATATGATCTATAATTTTCTAAAATATCATAAATGAACTTAAGCACATAACTTAAAATTTAGAATGAAACTTGAAAATTCTAGCATGTATACGAAGATCGGAAGATTTCTAACCTTTTAATCGTTTCGATTTTGATTGAGCGTTTTCTATCTAAAATTTGGAAAGAAGTTGATGAACTCTTCCTCAATTTTCTCTAAAATTTTCGGTGGTTAATGAGTGAAATGGGACAATGTTTGATCTTAGTATCATATATATGACCTCCACTTGCATAAAATATCTAATAAAAGCTAGCTAATTATTCCTATTTCCACCCAAACCTCTAAGCCCTACATATCTTTAGAAGACAAGTTGTAATCTTATCACATTTAGTCCACTTGGAAGCTAAAATATCATATCAATTATTGAACTACTTGCACACTTATCTAATTATTTTGTCAACTTGTATTAACTAAAGACAAGCTTCTAGTCTTTATCATGTCATCATAATTTATTTACACTACTTTTATATACATAATACCGACAACTTGTAATTCACAACTAAAAAAATTCTTTTATTATATGAAGTCCTAACGTTACATGAAATAAAAGGAAAAAAATTCATTCAATCACCCTTATATTCACGGCAACTTCAATTGTAAGGGATTAATTTTTTATTTATTTCCTTGATGATAATATACTTTAATAATACCTTAGGATAAAATTATATTTGAAAAGTAAAAATTTACACCTTGACTTTAATTAATTTCACACTTGTTCACACTAATTTTCAAACTTTTCAACTACTACCAAACAAATTCCATAGTTACTTGTTTTAATTGGTAACTACTTACTACATCATCTTATAATAATATCTCCCACATAATAATAACATAGCATTAATTAAAGGATGACCTTTATTCATTTCACCTATAATGTTGAGATTTTCCATTTGGAAACAAGTCTATCCAACTTGCACAACTTGATATAATACCTTATCTTATCCTTAAAATATCTTATTATCATGATTATCACATAACATCATCAATTTGATAAGAATTAAATTCAATTTCCCACATTATGTAATTTTCAGAGTTATAAGTCTTAATTACTAAACATTTTATTTTCTTGTAATAAATAGCTAACACATAGTTATGTGACATATTATAAGTCTTAGATGATGAATTTAATCATAGAAAATATTTAGAATCATTCTAATTCACAAAACCTAGTTTTGGAAATTAGGGTTTTAAAATCTTAACATATGGTACATTTTATTCCTTAATTCTATAGCATTATTTGGATGATAAATAATTCTCTTATATCATAAATTAATCATAGGAATTTGAATTTTATAATTCCATGATCAATTGGTCAGATTATCGAATTATCTCTAAGCGTAAGCGTTTGAAAGCGTCTATAAACTCTCGTAATTGAATCATCTCTAAAATGTCAAAATAAAGTTGTAACAAATTTATTTATTCATAATAATAAGGATTTGAATTCTAAGCTTAAATGCTTAAAATATCGTAGAATTACGTCGAATTTAGAGCGTTAGAATAATACGTTCAAGGAATATCGAAACTATATTCCTTAATTCACGGCGCGGTGAATATCACCGAAACTATCAACTTATGCTTAGTCAAAGTCGAGCATTGACTAATTAAGATTTTAATTATAAGGCTTAAACCTAAATTACGATTTTAATTATCGTAATTAAGCATTAAAAGCTGGATATTACATTCTATCCCTTAAAATAAATTTCGTCCAAATTTGCATACCTCAAAGCATGGGACACTTTTCTCGTCATCTCATTCTCATGTTTTCACATGACTTTCTCTTGTCCATGGTTTCTCCATTGGACTTTCACTAACGTATAAAACTTGTTTCTTAACGTTATACTTTCTGATTTAATATCGTCATAGGTCTTTCTCAATCCATATCGGATTAAGAACATCATTATCATAATAACTCACGTGTTTTGGATAATACACGTACTTTCTTATATGTCATGTGGAAAACATTATGTATTTTCCACGTTTAATGGAGGTACCAATCTATGAGCTCTTGGCCTTCTCTAGGATCTCGTGGGTCCTAGAAAACGTGATTCTAACTTGCATCTTACTCGACTTTTAATTCCTCTTGATGAAGAGATTTTGAAAACTTTATTCGCGTTCTGCGTAAGACTTTTTTCTCATGAGCTTTGTTTTCATTAGTCATTTTTTTCTGCTAATCTCAATTTCACTCGGGGTGTTAGACCACGGAACTTTCATTACATACCTCATCATAATGAGGGTGATCGATACTTTCTTTCGTACAATATCTCATATGGCCCACATTGACCATTTCACGTTATTGTTGTAGGCGATACTACATAATTGGAAAATCGTTTCCAACTTGTATTTTGATTTGACACTAATGTCCTTAACATATCTTAAAACGTTATATTGCTTTCGAGCATCCATCTATCGTGGCGAACATTACGCTCTAGTTCAATCTCATCTCCAATTATTTTATTAACTAATCCCAATTTGGAACTTGGAATCTCTATCAAATATGATAGATTTTTGTATTCTATGTAAGCGTACGATTTCTTTTGTGTTTTACTAAGCTAGTTTATCAGTTCATAAGTGATCGAATAAGTTAAATAATGAGCGCATTTAATCGACGATCCACTACTACTCATATAGTAGTGTTACTTCTTCGACTTTGATAATCTTACAAACTTCATTACTATGTCATCCCGTTCCAATGGGGTATCTCAAGGCTATAACTTAAGGTTGTTGAGGTAATGCCTTTACTTGATGCAAACAAGGCATTGATGAATGAGACTATATCTTGTTTCAACTCTTTCCATCAAAACTTTTCTCACAAGTCTTGATACGTCTTTGTCTTGCTGGATGGGTGGTATAAGGTATCTGAGCTTCACTCATGATTTCATTCCTTAACTCATTATTGTTGGGAACACGTATCATTCCTTAAACAATATGACATTAGCATTTCTCAAGCTCTTTCGTCTTTATTTCCTCAATTCTTTCAACGTTCTCTTCTTTTCTTGCTAAAGGCGTCCTTATTTGGATTAAATTTCACGATTTAAGACCTCGGCTACTACGTGTGCCTTTCTTGGGTGATATTTTACATCACGATCGTAGTCTTTTACCAATCAGCCATCTCTTCTCATGTTCAAAACTCTTTGCTCAAGAATTATTTCACACTTTTATGATTGGTGAAGATCTCACCCTCACTTCTGGTGGTATCTTCAAAACTTAATCCGTGTATTTGCTTTCTAGTTCTAAGTTGTGAGAGGGTAGTTCTATTCTTAGCTTTAATCCTTAACCAAATCTACTTTAATTCCTTCGATGACATGATGTGTCCAAGGGACATTATTTCTTTAAGCGAACTTTCTCATTTACTAGACTTGGCAAAATTATTGCTCTTAAGATTTTAAGACAATCCTCAGTTTATTCTTGTCCTTCCTCTTTGTATGGATAAGGATATCTCTTATGAAAACTAAGACAAATTTATCTAAGTAAGGGTGGACCACTCGATTTTTAGGCTCATGAATATGGCTAGTACATTTGTTAGTCCAGAGCGGCTTAACTATAAGCTCATAGTATAAACTTGTTAGAAGCCATTTTGGGTACATTGCTCGACTTTGGTGATGACAAATTTTGGGTAGTACATTTTGGGTACATTGTCGCTTGACCTTGACTTTTACAAAAGAAGAGACCCGATATGGTAGAAAATTGTTGAAGAGACAAATCGAAAAATAAGTTTAAGGAGATGAGTAAAGTTCGGGATGTAGGGTAGTATTTCGATAAACCTTACAACTTATGATGACCTAATACTAGTTATATGAGGTTTAATTTTATTCATTACCGGTTTACATCATTAAGTTTAACTCTATGACCTAGTTCAAATTGAGAAATCACTTGAGTTTCTCACTTGTTTGAAAAGAAATTTATAACCAGGTTATAAAGTATTCTTGAAACCAAGCCTATGTGAGAAAATAATTGTGACGGGTATGGCCACCCTATGACCAAAGAAATCTCGATGAGTCGTCGTTCGGTCTTGGACTCTAGATCCAAATTATTGATTCAAGAACATATGGATTCAAAGTAAAACTTGTCATCTTGAATTGTGAATGCATACCTTTTGTAAGTTGCCATGATGAATTTTCTTGATCCTTGAAACGAATAAGTATGAGATAGGTTGACTCGTCTTGTCACCTAAGTTTCGAATTAGTAAAGTGTTAAACATCAAGTATGATGCAGGTTGACTTATTTTGGTCTAAAAAGTTTCGGATCGATAAAGTGATAGACATCGAAGTTATGATGTAAATAAGATCTCGATGAGGCGAGATATATTGTCCCTGAAGCACATTGATGCAATGACCCTTGGGGGCTTACGATCTGATAACGGTGAAGTTATATCTTTCATGTTGTTATGATAATGGAAGTTATGAATGAGATACTCTTTAGCATTGAATCAAGAATGAAGTAAAGAAAAACATATGATATCGTGGGATATAATTTCCCTATTATGTCATAAGAGAGAGATTACAACTTATCTTTAAGATAGTTGTTTGTCCTAAAACCTCGTTAGTAGGTTGGACATGTTTAAAGAATGGAGATGCACAATATTCTTTTCAAAAGATATATATGTAAAGAAATGATAGCATCTCGTTAACAAATCTCTCGCTTTATACCTCAATCAATGAGATTATGCTTGAGCATAATCGATTCCAATCATGAGACTTGGTTAAACCAATGATAATTAGATTGAGGAATCATAATCATTGAAATGTGTGCAATAGGATAACCCTAGCATTTAAATCAAGTATGGAAGATATCTTCAAAGTCGAGACATGGTAAAGCGACAATTGTGCTTGGGATTTAAGTTATGGTGTACAAATCTACTACCTTACCAAACTATATAACGACATATGTTCTAATCCTAAAGTGAGCAAAGTATATATAAGTAATATTACTTTCTAATCATCACTCAAGAAAAAGGGACAAGGCAAGAATAGTCGAAGAAACATGAGCTATCAATTATGAGATAGCCACAATATGATATAAGTTTCGAAGCAGTGTATGACTGATAAGTAAGGTAATTCCTTTGAAGAAAAGAAACGGATTAAGAAGTAGATTCAATTTTTAAATGAACCTTAGTACTAGAGTTATATAGAGACAAAAGCGTTTGTCTTGTGTGTCTTAGTAATTAACAAGCAAGATAGCTTGTAGACTTTCAAGGAAATACTTTCGAGAGAACAAAGGAAGAGATTCCTCGAGGACTTTAAGGTGAATCCAATTGGAAAGTTTATCCTCATACTTTGTGACGATCAATAAAGCGGAATATTAAGTATCTCGACATTGAAATGAAGTAAGCATAGAATGTCGAGAAGATGGTAAAGATATTTGACGTCAGGTAAAAGTATAATATGTCCCTAATGGATAAAGGATTTTATCTATCTGAAAACATTTAATCAATCAGGAAGATAAAGGAATGGCGTATATCTAAAAGGATATTACAACGATGGCGCTCTTGAAAGGGTTTAAAGTAAGGATAGATGAGTGATATATTCTTAAGATCGATAAAGAGAAAAAGGCGAATCGTCATACTAGATCAAGACGGATGATAGTGTCGATACATCACGATCTCTATGATAAGATTTAATTATCGAAATATCAATATCAAAGAATAGGTTGATGTAGACCTAACCACAAAATGAAATTAATAAAGTTATAATTGTCGTACCGGAGAAGAATATGGCAAAAAAAAAAAGTAAAGAGGCCATAACAGAAACATGATACCTAAGGGTAAGGACAAAGATAAATAAGATAAATGTTTACTCGAGCAGATGGGAACACAGCAAGCTTGAGCACAAACCACACCAAAAATTAGAATAAGCAGATCGGAAATGAAAATCTCTTCACCTATAGGAAGAATTTTGGCGTTGTAGGTGTTACTCGAACTTAGAATTTGACCTTAAGGCTTGAAGTTCTATCATGATTTGGATCATAATATCTATGAGGAGCGTAGATATAATTCTAGAAATGGAGCTTGAGCAGGGTCACTCACGTGATTAGAGGCAGTAGTCTCTTGATTGAAATTTTACGGCAGGATATTAGTATCCACTATTGCTTATATGAATTAATATAGGCGATATCTGAAGGAAGTGTGAAATGTTAAATGGGGAATAAGATAAGTGTTTATGAGTTGTGTTGTAAGTTGTTTACAAGTTTGGGGTTTAAAGTGTTTAGTCCTTTAAGAAATCTTTATTGTTTAAATTACCTCTATTGCTTTAATTAAGTCGGCATATCTAGAACTATCAGTTCGGATAGCAGGAAAAAGAGTATTACGGTAAAAGGTTAACCACAAGGCCTACAAGTCTAGAGCTCACAAGGGAGTATCGGCTCTTTTATTATAAATTAGGCATGGATTTAGGGCTTTTGGTGGAATTTTGCACCTTTGAGGGATCTTGTAACCATGGGTGACAAATGAGGAGGGTATACAACGACTTATTCATCGTTTGCCAACAGATGGCGGATTTTGCAAAAGAAGTATCAAGAGTATATTCTCGGTAGAAAATTCAAATTATGGCGGTTACGAGTTTGTTAAGGCTCAAGTATACATATAATACGTGGAGCACCTATGAGCACTTGTCGGTCCCGACAAGTTACGGCATGATACAAAGGAATGGTTGTACCACGATGTTCGGATCTGCCTAAGTCTGGCGTTAATTATACGAAAGAGACGAGAATGGCCAAAGGATAGGATCTTACCACTCGAGGATTAGGGAATTCACCAACTCAACCTTACTTTGTGATAAAGCAACACAAACTTACGGTATCGAAGAAGAAATAGGGTAGTGTGACCCTTGGCTCTTGAAAGAGATAGATTCGGATATATGAGGCAAAACGTACTGAGGCAGACAATTTCCAGCGAAGGAATCGATTCGATGAAGGGCACTTCGAGACATAGAATCCTAGGGTAATATGAGACTTATATGTGGTAGTGGGTCATGTTGAAAATGGTATGGCTAGAATGTATGAAATAAAGCTTGTATATTTTGTGAATATGTTGAAGTGGTGTCAAAATTTTGGGTGTAAATAAAACTAGATGCCATGTAATAAGTCGCTTGATAGACCGATCCTCATAATCAATGTATGGAAAGTCCTCGTTGAGGTATTTTGATGATATATGTTACATGGATTTTGTATAATGGTATACGGTGTCACGAAACAAATTTTTCGAATAAGATATGGCCACTATGAGATGATAGTTATGCCATTCGGACTAACTAATGCACCACCTGTTCATGAACCTCAAAAATTGAGTATTCCACGTATTTAGACAATTTGTCTTAATCTTTATGAATGATGTTCTTATCCATACAAAGACGAAAGAACATAAAGAACATCGGAGGGCTCTTGGACATTTAAAGTCGAACAAATTTTGCCAAGTTTAGTATTGTGAATTTTAGCTTAAAAAATAATATCCCTAGGCACATTGTGTCTTGAGAAGGAATCAAAGTAGATCGACAAAGTTGAAGCAATGTAAGGATAAAAGACATTAGACTCAAAATAAGATGAGAGATTTCTTGGGTTAAGCGTGGGAAATTTGTTTTAACCCTCTCAGGATCTATCTTGGATATTTAATTCACCATACATTGATTATATCTATATCAGCATGCACTATATATTAATTACAACAAGTAGGGGTTTTCTCGTGTTTACTGCGGATCACGGGTAGACGGATCAAGACTCGTGCTTTGATCTTCTAGGCGTATCCGGTCTAATTTCTAATGTCGGTGAGGACAATCTATGGAGAATGCTATAGAAAATCACCTCTTTCTTCTACAAGATTTTAAAATCTCACTATTTTGGCAATAGAATTATCGAAAATATGGATGAGGATTAGCCTTGATTTTCTCTCTCCTTATATTTATAATGCACTCCTAAATCCTATCTAGATAGGATCATATATCATATAAATAATAATATCCTTTATGATAGAGAGGATCAAATCGAGTCCCAATAGGACTGGGAGAGAGGTGGGCGATTTTACCTTAGCCACGCTGATGGGCCCAGGATCAAATGCAAGGAATAAAGATGGGCCTCAAATAAATTAATTATCTTATGTTCACCTAGAACATAAATTAATTCATAAACATTTATTCATGCCACTAGAGAATAAATCGACTTACCCTTTATTTCGAAGTTGAGTCGGCTTGCACTTAGAACTACGAATCCGTATTTAAGATATCATCGTCCATTAATTATTTACGATACGATGCTTAAAATAATTAATATCTTTAATTCTAGGTAGTACCACTCACCTTATTATTGTACTTGAGATAACTCAACCGGGGTTTAGTACAATAAACCTTAGCTCCTTAAGGATCATCATCCTAAACGGATACGGTGACTCGACACGGTAACTAGCATGACATACAAAACCGCCACGAATGAGAGAATCTTTGGATAAATCATGTAACCTCACCCATAACAAGTCAAAGTGATGGTCAACAACTCATACTCACCTAATACCTTATCGAGATTTAGATCATCGTATGTCACCGAGATCTAGGTTCTTCAGCGGTCGGATAGAAGAACTCATCTCATGTGATCCATCAATACGCGAACGTCAAGGTATAGACAACAACAAGTCAAGTCACTTATCTATACTCAGCTATAGACAACCGTCCTCAAGTTGTCTCACGTGATACTTTTATATCTCATTAACTTGACCAATCATACGACTTCGTGATCTTCACACACGTATGATCTAACTTATATATGAGATAAGGGACTTAGATATATGCAATCAAGTAAACAATTCGGATAAGAGATTTGTAATAGTGGTAACGAAACATTATATACAAGCTCAACCAAACGCTTCAAGATACAAATCCACAATCTCCCACTTATACAAAAGCAAAACTTTTAGTATACAATGTGTCTCTCTACTAGCTATTACAAACAACACCATCACTTTGCTTCTCCCACTTATACAAAATTTTCCTTTCTAAGTGGGTGCCATCTTGCAATCCAAGTCCTCGAATATGCTCTTAGATTTTTGCGGAGCTCTTCGTGAATGGATCGACTAGGTTATCCAGATCCAATCTTCTCAATCAGCACATCCCGCCTAAATATTTCTCGTATGACATGGTACTTTCTCTCTATGTGTTTCGTTGCCTTGTGGGTCGGTGGTTCTCGAGTTTCACGCACCGAGTTATCACGAAAACTATGATACTCTTGGGCAAACCGTACCACATCTAGATCCATGAGGTAGTTCTTGAACCATACTGCCTCTTTAGCGCCTCAGCTACATATTCGCTTCCATGGTGGAGTCCATGATCATCGCTACTTTGACACTGCCAGATACGACTCCTCCTCCCAAGGTAAACACATAGCTTGAGGTGACTTCTTCTCATCACGTTAGCTTGAATCGAGTCAGAATAACCCAAAGGCATTAGACTATCTTCATGGTAAACCACCTATAATCTCGAGTCCTTTTCGGTGCTTGAGTTATGCTTCGTAGTCGATGAGCTTGTCCGAGGTTAGATCGATATCTAGCTACTATGCCTACCGCGCGAGATATCGGGTCGACATAGCATTGCGTACATGAGACTTCTCGCGGGCGTAGGAACTGTCTCATTCCTCTATGTCCTGGTCATGGTGACTCTCCTTAGATAAAGGAACGCCATGTCGAAAGGTAGCAATCCTTTCTTGGCGGTGCAGTATACTAAAGAGTAATCACGAGATCATGTAAGACGCCTGAGATAAGCTCAACCTCTTGCGATCTCGTAACCTTGATCCCAAGAATGTACGCATCTCCCAAGTCTTTCATTTGAAACGATCGATAACCAACTCTTTCGTCCGATAACAACTTCACATTGTTGCCAAGTAGAAGATGTCATCTCGTAAAGTGCAATGCACCACATCACCGTGACTCTAAACAATACACAACTTTAGCAACCGGGTAAATCCATGACTTTACCACCTCTCACAAGCGTAAGTTCTAGGATCGTGAACTTGCTTAAGTCCATAAATGGACTTCTTAAGCTTCAAACTAATGCTCTTCACCCTTCACCATAACCTTAGGTGACGGTGTGCAGGAATGAAATTGGATAGGAATGGAATGAACTTTGGAATGGAATGATGATAGGAATGGAATGGAATGAAATATGTGATTCTATGCTTTGGTATGTACAAGGAATGAGCGAATAGGAATGAAATAAAACAAATAAAATAATTATGATTTTATAATTTATGTTATTATTATCGTAATAATAATAATAATAATAATAATAATAATAATAATAATAATAATAATAATAATAATAATTAGTATTAATATTTAGAATATTATTAATACTAATTAATAATAATAATAATAATAATAATAATACAATAATAATATTATTAGTTAGGAATATTATTACTATTATTATTATTAATTATTATTAATAATAATACTATTCTAATATAATTACTTAGGAATATTATTTTAATATTATTACTTGGAATATTATTAATATTATTGTTACTAATTTATTATTATTATTATTATTATTATTATTATTATTATTATTATTATTATTATTATTGTATTAATTATTTATTATTTAATATTATTAATTACTATAATTTTTATCACTATTATTATATTATAATTATTTATTATTAATAACTACTATTTATTTATTATCATAATTAATTAATTAATAATAATATTTTAATATAATCTTTATTGGTATTAATTGTTATTTTTTATGTCAATATTATTATTAATTTCTAATAGTATTTATTATTATTATTATTATTATTATTATTATTATCAATAATATTATTATTTTAATATGTTTATCGATAATATTATTATTTTAATATAATTATTTATTGTATTTATTTTATTTATTATATTAATATTATTAATAACTATATTTTTATCACTATTATTATATTAAATTATTTATTATTAATAACTACTATTTATTTATTATCATAATTATTATTATTATTATTATTATTTTATTATTATTAATTTTACTAGATAAAAAATAAATAAAATAATTTTCGAATAAATAAATAAATCGCTAATCCATATTCATGGTAATAGCTAATACCATGGGGAGGAGGAATGACTAATCTCATGTTCATGGTAATAAGCATTCCTTCGAGAATGGTGATTCTGACGTAAAATCTTACCGACCATCGAATGGGAATGACGGAATCATCATTCCATTCCCATTCCATTCCGCATACGTCCTTAAGGTGGGCATTTGTTGTCTTTGTAATGTAAATACAATCTAAATGTAAGTGCACCTAATCAACAAGTAATACACGGGTATTGAGATCGAATCCACGAGAGATCGCGGTATAAGTCACGTTGACAACAACCTTGTTTAATAAATGAAAGCAGAAAGAGAAATTTCACGGTGGTAACACTTGAATAAAAAGCACAACTAAGAACTTCTTTAAGATTAAACTACGGCAAAGCGGTAGAATATCAAACACAGCACGACGAAAAGAGACTTACCTCTCGATTCCACCCATGCTTTGTACTAATAATGCTCTGCGTTATCGTTGCCTCATCTTATGACATGAACTTCTCGATTCTTAGTATTTTGAAATCTAAGATTATATTCAACCACTCAATATATTCCTATATTTGCTCTTAGAATATCTTTACTAATCCATTCATATTTTCCACAAGGTAACCACATATTCTATGCTATTCACACAATATTTAAATCATGTTCTTGCATCACTCTCTTGTTTTCACTCTACAAGAACTTCCCGCAATCATAGAGCTAAAATCTCACCCATGGTGATCAAGCACGATAAGATAAATAAATCCCGAAGCGATAGCAACAACAAGATATGCATAGTAATGACTTCACCCAAGAGCATGGGGTTCATCAGAGATCAAGTCGAGACAGTTTAGCTCATGAATCATTGACAAAATTCAGAAAAACTAATGCCATAACAAAGCTGAAGAAATCGAGAAGGAGAAAGCGAAATCGTTGTGGAATCGCGTGTAGTTCTTGGATCGCCTTCTTCGATGGCTTTCTCGAGAACGACTCCTCGATTCCTGCGCAAAGATGATTGTCCTTCCCCAAAATGTGTATCCCTCGAATAACAGACTACGGTTGTTTTAAGCGGTGCGGTACGTACCGCTAAGATTTGAGTCGACTTGCATGCACGCATATTTTGAAAGTACCCTATTATAGGTCTTGATGCCACGAATATATTTCCATACGCATCGAGTTGATTTGAAAACCGGAGAGTGCGAATATGGGTTCGAAAGTGAAAACCCCTAATTTTGCTACGATCGTCGTTTGGATCACGTTGTTGCTTTGCTTTGTGGGAAGTGACCCCAAAAGTTGTTCCGTCTTGTTACCGGTACCTACCGGTCACGATCGGTGAAGTCATCGGATCCGTAGATATCTCTCGGTTGGCGTTTAAATGCATTCAGGTTGGGTTATATATGCTTATTTTGAGTTATTTACTCGATATTTCAAAATAAAACATGTCATGCCTGTAAAATTTTTGTGAAATTATTACTTTCTACGATCGAATATGGTTCTATCATGGTTGTGCGGATCTCTATTCGGTGGGTTGATCACCATCTTGAGTATTGATCGTAAAGGGATAGACCCGAACACGTGGTTATGGTTACGAAGGGATAGACCGAGAAGTCCACACGAAATGGTAATGAGGTGGTTATGGTTCGATGGGGATTTAACCACGAAGTCCACACCAGTTAGCCATACGGATACGTTAGGGCATGGGCAACCGGATATGTTCGGGCGAATGAATGACATGTAATGGGTGGCGGGATACGTTCCGAGCCGTGGTTCATGGTTCTATGATGAGAATAACATTAATAACGGATCGGTGTCGAAAAATGAAAAATCTATTTTGCTTACTTAGAAGTGGTTCGTTTAAAACCTTCTAAGGTAAGTGCTCGAACACTGCATCATGATTCTTTTGACTTATGATAAAACCCGGTGAGTGCGCTAGTACTCACCCCAAACTCTTTTTCAAATCTTTTCACGTATGGAGGAGGTTTGGACGGGCGGCGCGAGGGGTGGAGTTGCGGGTTCTTCATGCTATGCTTCCAGCGATGTTGTGTTATATCGTGCTCGATATTGATGTATTCTTGTCCTTATTTGCTTCATCGGGAACAAGATTTGTTATGTTATTCTTGTGAGTCTCGATATGAGCATGCTATGTGGTTGACCGGGTCTAGTTGACGAGGATGTAATGCTATTTGCCTTTTGCATTACTTATAATAAACGAAGATCATATTTTACGAGGTTATGATATCGATATTATTACATTGGTGGATTGTTTGTACCCTCCCCTTCGTGATATGTCCTAGTTATAGAGGAGATCTTGCCCGATTTCATGGTCACATCTTCTTATCATGTATATTATATGTATCCCCTTCTTCCCCTTCTTAACCCCACCCTCTAATCACACCCCGATCCGTGCCTTCCCTCGGGGTGGGGCGTGTGATGTAATGTCGAGCGTGTTCTTGGCCCCGACATCTATCTTTGTTATCGATACGGCATGGTATCGAGCGATTTTTTCGCTTTGGGTATGTGTCTATATTGTTTGATATTAAAGCAGTTCATTTGCTTTATATCATGTGCGTTCTTGAAATTGAGTGTTTAGAACTTGTTCTTCTAAAGCATTCATCGAGTCAGACTACCCTCACCACCGTCAGCCGCCTCCTTTAAAAGGGGATGAGGTATGTGTTTGTTGTTGGTGCTTTATGTGGCTATGTGAGCTTGATGTGATCTTGATTTCATGTGCTTTGGCATGGTAAGAGTTTACGTGATGTAAGCGTGATGTGGATGAGATGTGGTTGGATGGTGATGTGGATGTGGAAGTGATTGTTGATGGAACAAAAGGCACGTGTGGTCGTGATATGAAAATCGTTTATATGATATGATGTGATTGATGTGATCACGTATGGTTGATGTAAGTCATGTGTTTACATAGCAATATGTTGTTGATTGAAAATCTTGTTTATTTTGATAAGCGAGTGCTTGTAAGTGAATCTGTGTTTGCCACGATTATTATGATAAATATCGATATTGATATTGATATGTGTTGAAATGAACATGTGTATGAGACATGATTACCCGTACGTTGACCGGGCGAAAAAGGAAGCGTGAATATTTGTTGTTATGTTGATAAACTAACATGTAGGTTTATGGATATTGATGGCCCGGACAACGTTAGTTAAGATCCCAGGATGGATGAGCAAATCCGTAAGTTCGTGGAATGTACCAGGAATGTCCATGAGCCGTTGGGAGTATTTACGGGAGATTTGTTGGATTTTGGAGAAAGATCCGAGACGGTGTGAAAGTATCGTAGTATGAGGCTTACTATCGGTTGACAGAGAAATTGCCGATGGGTTGGCAACCGTGGGCGAAAGCAGCGATACGTGATGTTGACGGATCCTATCACGTGCACCTTACCTTGGATTTCAGAGTTGTTGCTCGAGTATGGAGCGGTGGACCGATCATCGAGTATACCATCCGAGGAGGATGTGATAGCAAGGCATGTTCGAGGACGATCCGTTGATGATAGGGATGATGTTCCCGAAGAGCCTTTGGGAGAGCAACCATCAATCAGCGATCGCGGTCTGACAGGATACACCACCACTACACCTCCATCGGCGATCCTTACCTTCCGGAGGACCGGAATGACTTTGAGGCGAGGAACTTCCAGGCGAGAGATATTGTCCGTCCGACGGTGGCAGCGAAAAGCCCAGTCGAATCTTCATGCCACCAAGCGTATCGGCCGCATCCGCAAGGCGACTCGGAAGAAAGCAAGGACCCGTGATGAGAACGAGGAGGATAGTGAGGATTCGGAGGACCCGTGATCCGTGATAGCCGATGACTCGGCGAGGTCGGGCACATTGAGGAAGGCGCAAGCGAGAGCGAGGACTCAGTGCACAACTTTCACCGATACTCGTGCAATCGAGGCACAC
Source organism: Salvia rosmarinus (assembly GCA_036937905.1). Classification (NCBI taxonomy): domain Eukaryota; kingdom Viridiplantae; phylum Streptophyta; class Magnoliopsida; order Lamiales; family Lamiaceae; genus Salvia; species Salvia rosmarinus. Next base: position 33,119,524 of record CM072820.1, on the reverse strand, counting down.
TGACGGGATCATACCCACGAGGCTTGCTTCCATGCAGATCGCTTTTACGCCGGCAGCCCGAATTCGAGCCCACGATTGGAAGGAAAGAGAGACGAGGAGAGCAGAATGGAACAATTAAGCGAATGCGGAATAGTGAATGGGGTGCAGGGCGATGTGATCCGTATGTCGGTGTATGCGATGGCGATCAGAGTCTGCTAGAAGCATGGACAAGCGTCATCTTTCGATGGACCTGAGTCGATTCTTTGCTCATATCGACCTTTTAACCCGACATACCTTGATCTTGATTTTGACAAATCCTTCATGGACACTTTGAATATTATCGATACTAACCCGCCTATGACAGTGATGTTTATGTTTGATGCTTATACGTGATACGAGCTATGCCGTGATGATATACGATCTATGTGATGTGTGATGATGATGTTATGTGAAATGAATAACGATGATATGTTGATAGGATTGCATGATTATATGTGATCGTGCGTGATATGTGATATGGGTGATGATATATGTTATGCGACGATACCCGTTATCTATGCGAAAGCATTTCTAATGTTTCAAACGCCGATGCAGTAATGCCGAGAACAAGGAACCGTGAGGAACAATAACGTGGAAGAAGCCCAAGAACCACCTTTGGTTCGGGCGGCATGCGATCGAGAGTTTTCGCAGCGAATCCCCCACGCTCGACGGTCTCGGCGAACCGATCGACGATGAGCTGGATACGATCCACCGAAAGGATCTTCAATACATCGGCCATGCGAAGTTGGTAAAAGCCGGTGCGAGATCTTTCAACTAACCGATGAGGCTGATTTACGGTGGAAATCGTGAGGATGACCCTAACACCGTGACGATGGGCAAGGTATCGTGGGAAGATTTCAGGAAGAACTCATGGAAAAGTATGCGTGCTCGGCGTTCTACAGTGCGAGAGAAAACGAGTTCGAATCTTCGCTCGAGGAGAAGACGGTCACCGAGTACGATCGCCGCTCAATCGCCCATCACGTTATGCTACGTACACTGTCGGCACCGAGGTGCCGAGGCGCATGAGTTCGAGAGGGACTCACCGCCGAGATCGAATTTCGCCGTCGGCCGTGGAGATCGGACGTATCGCGAGCTCGAACCGGGCAACATTGAGTCAATGTTGCCCGGAGAGAACAATGCCACCCGGATAGCCATCCGACGGAGGAAGAGGTAAGAGGAAATGGGATGATCGAGGAAAGGCAATCAAGTGTTCCAAGGAACCAGCGGTCCAAAGATTCCAAGGAATCAAGCGTATCAGTGAGAGAAAGACAACCTTGGGAAGGATTTCCAACCCGTGCGGCGGTGTGGGGCGGTGTGGAAAAACGCGGTGCCGAAATGCCAAAGGAATCATTTCGTGAGGCGAGCAAGGTAGCACCGAAAAGCTATCGTTGTAAGAAGTCCGGACATTACGCTCGAGATTGTCCGTTAGGAGGGCGACAATGCAGCCGCCAGATGGCAAGATCGACACAGGAGCGTAATCATGCTCATGGAGGACAAACAACGGAGGCGGAGGTCACCCCAGCCAAGACAACCAAAGGCCACCGCAGACAAGCAAGGGTGTACGCTTGAATCAACAAATGCAGCTCAAGCTCCGGAAATCTTGCAGTATAATCCATATGAGTGATATACCCGTTTTAGCTTTGTTTGATCACAGAGCCTCACATTCTTTCGCTTCGAGAATCATGCGTGTGAGGTTGGGTTTGGTACCCAAGAAATCACAGTACCACAAAATTAGCATCCCGTCAGGAAGTGCTAAAGGCAAAAGAGATATGCCCAACCGTAGGTAGAAATCAGGAGCGAAGGTCCTTGTCAATTTGCATGTCATCTAATGGAAGATTTCGATGTCATCTTCGCATGGATTGGTTGGAAAAGCACATAGCAACTATACGTTGTCTAGAGAGAGAAGTTTCTTTTCAACACCAAGGAGGAAGTTTGTTTCCACGGCATAAGGACGGGTGTTTGCGTGCGATCCTCAAAGACCAAAGCAAAGAGAGATGATCGTGAAGGGAAGCTATCGAACTTTCTTGGTGAGTTCGACAGGTATCAAGAGCGCAAAAGCAGCTGCAAGAGGAGCGGTGGTGTGTGAATATCCGGACGTGTTTCCCGAGGACTTGCCAGTTTACCGCCGATAGACAAGTGGAATTCACTATTGATTTGGAACCGTGAGCAGACTGAAGATCAAAGGCACCATATAGAATGGCACCTAAGGAATTGCAAGAACCGGCGGCTGCAGCTGCTGTTCGGATCTGTGTTTTATCCGACCTAGCGTGTCGCCGTGGGGCGCGAGCTACTTGTCAAGAAGAATGATAGGTCAATGCGGATGTGCATTGACTACGAGAGCGAATAAGTCGACCATCAAGAATGTATATCCTCTTCCAGGATCGACGATCTTTTCGACCAGCTCGAGGCGAGTGTTTTCTAAGATCGATTTGAGGTCGCTACCATCGCCTGAAAATCGGGAAGGAGGACGCTGCGAAGACCGCTCGGGGCAGGTATGGGCACTACGAGTTCATCGTGATGCCGCTGGTTCGACCAACGCGCCAAATTTTCATGGATCCGATGAATCGAGTTTTCCATCAAGATTCGGATAGTTTCGCTCGTTTTTATCGATGATATTCTCATCTATTCCAAGAATGCGAGTTGCATACAAACACCTCCGTGCCGCTCGGAAACGCTACGAGCGTAGAGGTTGTATGCCAAGTATAGTAAGTGCGAAGTTTCGCTCAAAGTGATGTTCCTTGGACATATACGTATGCGCAGGGAATCAAAGTCGACCGGTGAAGGTTGAAGCGATAAATAACCGAAGGTTCCGACTAATGCCAATGAGGTTCAAGTTTTCTGAGGCTTGGCGGGGATATCATAGACGCTTTCATCGGGCGGTTTTCGGTTGGCAAGGCCGATGACGCAGCAGCTCGTGAAAGGAATCAAGTTTTCATGGTCCAAGTCAGGAAGCAAGTTTCGTGAGTTAAAGAAAAGCTAACAACCGCCCAAAGTTAGCCGTGCGGAAGGGAACGATGGGTTTGTGGTCTACCGATGCATCCAAACTTGGTTTGGGTTGCGTTCTCATGCAGTAACGGAAGGTTATAGCTTCACGCGCCTCGCCGCTTGAAACCGCACGAGTTGAACTACCCAACTCACGATCCGGAGTTACCGGCGATCGCTCATGCGCCAAGATTTGGAGGCACTATCTCTATGGAGTTAAGTGTGAAATCTTCACGGATCACAAGAGCTCAAGCACTTCTTTGAACAAAAGAGTCGAACATGAGGCAAAGGAGATGGCTAGAGTTGGTAAAGGATTATGATTGCTCTATCGCTTATCACCCGGAAAGCCAATGTTGTAGCAGATGCCCTTAGTGCAAGTCGAGAGCTAAGTTGATATCTTCACGCAAGAGAAAGAGCTTATTCGAGATTTCGAAGCTCACCTGAAGTGATTCATCCGTCGGAATCGATTGTAAGATTCGCCGCAACTTGACACCGAACCGCACACGAGAGAAGCCATCGTGAGCGTGCAACGACGAAGAATTCTCGAAAGGATGCGTTTGAAAGCAAGGCTAGAAGATAGCAAGGGGTTCACTAAGCGAGAGACAACGCTACTATTTCGAGGAAGGTTATGTGTGCCACTCTAATAGGGAATTGAGAGATAAAATCATGAGTGAAGCTCACGAGGCACCGTGATCTGACTCGTCCAGAAGCACCAAATGTCGAGAGACCTTAAAAGGAACTTTTGGTGGGAAGGGATGAAAAGGATGTAGTCGCGTTTGTGGAGCGTTGTTTGGCTTGTCGACAAGTGAAAGCAGCACACCAACGTCCGTCAGGTTTGTTGCAACCGCCACCTATCCCAAAATGGAAACCGGATCATATCGTATGGATTTTGTGGTGAGTTTTCCAAGGTCACGAGGAAACACCGCTATATGGGTTGTCGTCGATGGATCGACGGGAAGTCGACCATTTCTTCTTGATTCGGATGACGACGGGTTAGATAAGCTTGCTCGACTTTACGTCAGAGAAATCGCACGTTACATGGTGTGCCCGATCGATTACGCCGGATCGTGACCCGAGGTTCACATCAAGGTTTTGGAGAGTCGAGGAAGTTCATGGGACCAAGTCAATCTTAGTACAACATTCCATCCTCAAACGGACGGTCGATCGGAAAGGACGATTCGTGTTTTGGAAGACATCTGCAGCAATGTGGCCGATAGAGGAGGAATTGGGAAGAGATACTACCTTTGGTGGAGTTCGCCTATAACAATGCTTATCGTGCCACCATAGAATGGCTCCCTATGAAGCGTTGTGCGGAAGGAAGTGTCGATCGCCACTTTATCGGGACGGCGGGCGAGAGAAAGATGTTAGGACCAGAGATGGTTCAATGTATCGGTCGAGGTTATCGATCGATCAGCGAAGATCAAGGAAGCTCGGGATGAGCGTAAGTCCTATGCGGACAAGTCGTCGTGACGGATCTTGATTCATGATCGAGATCGCGTTTCCTTAAGGTTTCCCGACGAAAGGAGTCGCTCGCTTTGGAAAACGAGGTATGTTACGACCGAGGTTCGCTGGACCTTCAAGTTCTTGAGAATAGGCCCGCTGCCTATAGGTTAGCTTTGCCACCCAGCACGGAGATGTTCACGACGTGTTTCACGCTTCTCACCGAGAAAGTACGTGTTCGATCCAAACACGTGATCAAGCATGACCATGGTTCTTGCTCGTAACTGAAGTTACGAGGAAAGGCCAGCACTATCTTGGAACGAAGTTAAGGAATTGAGGAACAAGCGATTCCCGTTGGTGAAGGTGTCAGGAATCACCACGGAGAGGAGGAAGCTACGGGAGTTGGAAGACAGTTGAGGCTCGCACTCGAGTTGTTTTCTCCACGTGTTTGAAATTTCGGGACGAAATTTTTCTAAGGAGGAGGATGTAATACCGCCTTTAAGCTTGTGTTTGCGTGGCATGTTTTTCGAGAAAGGTCAAAAGGTTGACTTTTGTTTCGGTGATGCGACCGTCACAAAACCTCGTATGTTGTGAAGAGTGTCTTATATCTAATTCATAGACACTAAGTATGCGTGTTTTCACCACCCATGAAGGTTCGACACTCGGGAAGTTATCGAAAACCTGACTTTTCATCGGTCTTTAAAGGCATATCTTGTTTATAGTCGTTGTGTCCGTATTTTATTTCGTGTCCATGGGTACTAAGTTTGCTAAATTTGAGTCCGCTTGCAAAAGTTGCGTTGGTTTTGCGCTTTGAAAAAGGCAGCTAAGCAAGCACAGCAACCGCTTTTTCCTATAAATAGGAGGCTAGGGCCTTCATTTTCAACGCTCATTTCTTCGCTCTCCGTGTTTACGGAAGAGCCGAGCAGCTCTGTGCACGCGCGGAAGCGCTGGAGGAGTGGGGATCGAGCCGGGAGGCTCACTGGCGGCATTATCAGGCCGCCGAGCCACCACCGCCGATCAACCACCCCCGCAGCCCGCTTCTTTTTGTCCTTTTCTTGTTTTGATTCCGCCTTTTAGTAGATCGATAGCATAGAACTCGGGATTCTAAAGGACGAGAGAAACGGCCGAGGCCGCCATTTCGCCAAACCGCTTAGTACGGCCGCCACCGCCTGAGCTTTGGCCGGGTTTGGTGGCCACCGAGCCACCTTTTAGCTACGGTCCTTTAGGTTTTGAGTTCCGGCTATGCATTCTACTAAAGTACCGATTCCGCTTTTTCTCGCTTTTTCGCTTACGCATGCTCGGGATGTTTTCCGTTGCTTCGAGTTTTCTAAAGCAAGACATGCCCTGGTTATCCATTTTCAACGCCGCTTGTCATTCCATGTTCGTCGTTATGCATATTGTTTATGTTTCCATTTTCATGCATCGATTTTGGATGGTTTATCCTAGATCCGGGATAGGCATCGATTTTTGAGCTTCTTCACGCTAAGATTTGAGTCGACTTGCATGCATGCATATTTTGAAAGTACCTATTATAGGTCTTGATGCTCGAATATATTTCCTTACGCATCGAGTTGATTTGAAAACCAAGAGTGCCAAAAGGGGTTCGTAAAGTCGAAACCCTAATTTTGCTACGATCGCCGCTTGGATCACGTTGTTGCTTTGCTTTGTAGAAGTGACCCCAAAAGTTGTTCCGCTTGTTACCGTACCTACCAAAGGCGATCGGTGAAGTCATCGGATCCGTAGATATCTCTCGGTTGATGTTTTCGCTCTGCTCGTTGGGTTATATATGCTTATTTCGAAGTTATTTACTCGATATTTCAAAATAAAACATGTACGCCGAAATGTTTTGTGAAATTATTATCTGCTCTCTCGATCCAAGATATGGTTCTATCATGGTTGTGCACGGATCTCTATTCGGTGGGTTGATCACCATCTTGAGTATTGATTGTAAGGGATAGACCCCAACACGTGGTTATGGTTCCGAAGGGATAGACCCCTAAGTCCACACGGAAATGGTAATGAGGTGGTTATGGTTCGATGGGATTTAACCCTCAAGTCCACACCGAAAGTTAGCCGGCCGGATACGCCCGGCATGGGCCAACTTGATATGTTCCGGCGAATGAATGACATGTGATGGGTGGCGGATACGCTCCGAGCCGTGGTTCATGGTTCTATGATGAGAATAACGATAATAACGGATCGTATCGAAAAATGAAAAATCTATTTTGCTTACTTAGAAGTGGATTTACGCTTAAAACCTTTAAGGTAAGTGCTCAAACACGCATCATGATTCTTTTGATTTATGATAAAACCCACCGAGCGCGCTTAGTACTCACCCCAAACTCTTTTCAAATCTTTTCACGTATGGAGGAGGCCGGACGCGACGAGGGGTGGAGCTGCGGGTTCTTCATGCTATGCTTCGCCGATGTTGTGTTATATACGCACTCGATATTGATGTATTCTTGTCCCTTATTTGCTTTCGATTGGGAGCAAGATTTGTTATGTTATTCACGTGAGTCTCGATATGAGCATGCTATGTGGTCGACGGTCTAATCGATGTGATGTAATGCTATTTTGCCTTCTCGCATTACTTATAATAAACCAAGATCATATTTTACGAGGTTATGATATCGATATTATTCATTGTCAGGATTGTTTGTGCACCCCTCCCTTGTGATATGTCCTAGTTATAGAGGAGACGTCTTTTGATTTCATGGTCACATCTTCTTTCATGTATGTTATATGTATCCCCTTCTTCCCGCTTAACTCCCCACCCTAATCACACCCCGCATCCGTGCCTTCCCTCGAATTGGGGCGTGACAACAAGATGTACTTGGTTCATTATACACAAAGATGAGTCGTTGTCTTGAATGAGGAGGAAGACGAGCTGTGTATTCAGACGAAGAGGAAGACATCAACCGATCGAGAGATATATTTGATTCATTGACTCTCTGAATTTGGTGCTTGGATTCGACAACCAAGACATCTTGATAAGGTTATTGGACAGCGAACTTCACTTCCAAACAAGACATGATGGTGAGGCTCATGCTACAACTTCACGAACCGTAGAGGATGATATAGCGCATGAGTTGCAAGAACCGGTTATTCCACTACTTGATTGTGACGTTGCATTGCCATTAGATTGGGTCTAACCTTGTGGAGCCCATACCCACCAATTATGTGTTGATTCGATATTTAAGACGAAGATGACTTGGTGATAGTGGTGGGATTGTACCACTTGGAGAATCATGTAGAATACATGGTCGATCGGGTCAAGTAAAACACGCTTAGGTATGTTTGCAAGCATGGCAACGGTTGTCCTTTAAGCCACGAGTCAGCCAGAGGGCAAACGATATGGAGAGTTTTAAGTTGAACAATAGTCATACTTCTCACTTGATTTGATCGACCGCCCCGATGTGCTCGCTAAGATTGTTGGCAAGTATTTTGCACAAAATTGATCGATGAAGGTGTGATATCGTCGAAAGAGATGATTGGAGAGATGCATCGACAATTTGGCATTGAGATGGATTACGCCTTTGCTCTCCGAGCAAGAAACGCCGCTATAGAGATGACATATGACGATTTGAACGATCCTATCAATTGTTTCCATCATATTTGCATCTGTTGAGAGAATCTACCCCGGACACTATATGATATTGAGACACCTCATGATGGTGAATTTCGATATTTTTTCTTGCTCTCGACGAGTTTGCATGCTTTCAAGCATTACCTACGGCCGATCGTCGTTGTATACGGACTCATCTTAAGGAAAGAACCAAGGAATTTGTTTTGTCGTTACGAATGATGGAAATGAAGGAATCTTCCCGCTTGCTATTGGGTTAGGTCCGATTGAGGACGAGGAGTCATGGACTTGGTTTTTATCTCGGTTGCGTTAGTGTATTGGTCATCCCGATGATCTCTTAGTTGTGTCTCGATCAACATAAGGCATCGAAAAAGCCGTGGAGTCTGTATCCGAACGTCACGCATGTGTTGTGCTTTTACCATTTGCGTAAGAATATGGCGCGATTGGGTCGCATGTTTGTATAGTTATCAAGTCAATCGCATATGTCTCATCGATCGAGGATTTCGAGATATTTTTCTGCCGTGGATGTTCTAAAACCGGCAAGACACCATCATCTCTCCATTGGGGAGCATAGGTAGTCTAGGTTGAAGTGTCCCGTCGACGCTATAGTTTCATGACTTGAACGCGCAGAGTTTCAATAGTCGGTTGTTGTGGGCTCGACGCTACCGCTTGCTCGTTGCTTGAGACTTTCGACCATTACGGAGAAATGGTTCGACGTCTGACGAGCCAGTGCGATGTGCAAGGTCCATGAGTTGATCAAGTAGTCGCGTCAAAGCTACATGTCTTTGTCGAAAAGGGACATCGCTTGGTTGTTCGTTCAACGACCACACACATGTTTAAAGTCGAAGAGGAAAACACATCCTACGTGGTTGATTTGCAAAATAGAACATGTGAATGTCTTGAGTTCGATTTGGACGAGATCCCTTGTTGTCACGCTTGTGCTGCTATTAGGTACGGTATTTATCTAAACTTAAAGTCCAACTCATTTGTTGTTGTTAATTCTTTTGTGATTAATTTATTTTGTGATTAATTTCTTTTTTAGCGTGCTCGCTTACAAGTCACCGACTTTGTGGCTCAAGATTATAGACGATCTGCTTTTTGGCGACTTATTCTTATCGAATTGCATCATATCACATCCCGTGCATGGATTGTACCGCACTCAGATCGCCTTACATTATTCGACCTCCAATCATCACACGTCAGTCAAGGCCCTAGATCGAGTAGGATGCAATCGGTTGTTGAGGGTTCGTCAAGATCATGTCGCCAAATATGCACACGTTACAAGTGGTCAAGGCCACAACAAACGCTCATGCACAGCATTTATCGCCATTAGTGATGAAACATGTGGAAAGGACACGACGTGGGAAAAAATGTAGTATTTGTCGGTGAAGAGCATACAAGGAATTTGTGTCCTCAACGGCCTCTTGAGTAAGGATATTAGTTATATGAAGTGATATTCGTTGTTTTGGATTGATTATTTTGGATTTTTATGAATGTTTTTCGTTTAGGATGTTGAATTATTATTGTATTTGGATTATAACGAGAAAGGGCATGCATGGTACACGAGTACATGCATGCACCGCAGGCGTGTACCTCGTCGCAAAACCAACAATAATCCAACACAATCCAACAAAAATCAACAACAATCCAACACAATCCAACAACAATCCAACACAATCCAACAACAATCCAATATAAACCAACATCAATCCAATATAAAACCAACAACAATCCAACAACAATCCAACAACAATCCAATATAAACCAACAACAAATCAACAACAATCAAATATAAACCAACAACAAACCAACAACAATCCAACAACAATAAACCAACAAAATCACAAACATATCACAACAATCTAATAAAAACCAACAAAATCCAACGTAAATCACAAACATATCATTACTACAGATAAAAATACTATAATATCCGTCACAAATACAAACAAGTCAATGAAACTACATCACATGACTCAAAAACCATATCCTACGAGCTATCTTCATACGCTGAGATTGTATGAAGCGCGGATCGTGACGTAACCTCTCAGGCATATCTGTGATGAGGCGATACATGTAGCAGCATGCAAAGACACAACAACTCACTGAGTCAGCTGCCTAAACTGATCATCATCGGGCACCTCCGCCAATGTCAGATGCTCATTATGTATTGTCCTCAATGGATTGTTGGTCCAATATCCAGCCACCCTCCTCCGATCGAGGAAAAGCGAATAACGGGCAACATCCGTAACGCCTCAACGCCCGAGAGTCGGGGTTGTGCGCCAAATGTAGTCGTACCCTCAAGAGTCCATGTTTGGTATGAATTTGTGTTGATTCTTGGTATTGTTTTACATGTCGTTGGTGTTTTTCCTATTTATGCCGTTTGTTTGATTAATATTTATCGACTCGGACTTACTTCGTTTGTTTCGATGTTTTGTAGAAAACGCATTAAAATAGGAAGTTGATTGAAGAGCATCGCGATAGGAGTTCATAGGTGCAACGGATCGCACCGGAGATCGAACGCGAGAGAACGGAGCGAAACGTCAAGTCACGCACAAGCGCCCGCCCGCGCCCACCTCGCCACGCCGCCCGCCCGCCCGTCGCTGCGTTTCGTCCTCGCCGTGCGCCCAACCTCGGCTCCCCAGACGGGTTTAGCACGCCTCTCCGTCCGACGCTGGAGCCCGGCGCTGCCTCGCCCGTTACGCGTCACGCCTTGTTGCCTTGCGCCGACAACAAGACACTGCCAGCCGCCGCCACAACCCAACACCACATGCCCGCCCGCCGGCGCCCGAGCTTTCTCCGTCCGACGCTGGCATCTCTTCAGCGCCACTCGAGCCTCGGCTTGCCGCTCGCTCCAGGCTCGACCGCTGTTCTCGGCTCATGATTCGCCCAATCGCGCTGATTCCCGGCCGGCTACTGGCGTGTGTCGAGAATCTTGGCTCGTCCGACGCCGTGCTCCGTCCGGTCTTTGGATGTGCGGTTGTTCAATCGAGAACTCCCGCGTCCGGTGACGTGTCGCGTCCGGCGCCACGTCAAAAATCTGCGTTATAATCCGATTGCTGCGAAAACCCTGGCCTCCATTCTTATTATTGTCAGTTTATTTTCGAGAGATAGCTCCCCACGTACGATTTTTCCTCCATTATTTTCCAAGTATTTCCTTAGCATTGGATTGATTCAAGGACTTTGATTGAAGAAATTCATAAACGACTTTACGATTGTAAGGATTATTATTCACGCTTCTTCCATTGAATTATTGAATAAGGATTTCTAGTAATTTCAATTGTTTGATCCGTGAGATGAGCATGAACTAATCTTCTTCTAGGGTTGGGTGATTCAAATTGATTGATTGTTTATATGTTTTGATTGAGTATACCAATTGAATCTTAGGGTTTCTTGTTAAGTGATTGATCATCATTTAATTATTTATGTTTCGTGTATTATCGAGAGATAGTTACGTTGCATCATAGGAATCGATTGGATTAGAGGTTACCTAAGCAGTACTCTAATAGTTTATGTATTTGTGAAATTTGATAACCTAGGTTTAATCCATGAAGCGAAAGTCAGTGTTTGGATTAAGGTTTGAGCATTGCATGAGTAGGTAGATTTCTTAAGCAAGCATAAATCAATTAATCAAGGCGAAGAACCACTAATACCCTAGTCTTTCTCACAATCTTGAATTACTCACATTGTTATTGAACCGCTTTGAACATTTGTTTGAATCGTTTATGATTTAATTTTTCAATTTTAGTTAAGATCCTCCAATCAAGTTTAGGATTTAGATTTATTGTTTTCTCGTAACACATCATAAGCCTTATTAAGTCTTCCTCGAGAGATTTGACTTGGGTCGACCTTACCACACTATAGGGACCTCGTACTATTGCGAGCGACTTTGTAGCACAATTTGGTCGGAATAAATTTTGGCGCCATTGCCGGGGATCGAACCTAGGTCACCCGCACGACAAAGTGAATACTTACCTGCGGTGCGTCTACATCACCATTACCCCGTGAGCTCCTCAATCGGTTTATCTATGATGGATTGACGATGGATTTTCAATACATGATAGATAATGCGGTGGATGAGACATTGGAAACTATCTCATTGATGATGTCGGTGAGATTTTGGAGACGCTAGCTGCAAACTCGCAAAGGAGAAGTGCAGGACGAAGACTTACTGCAGCGAAAAGAGGTGACACCCAACTATGAAATGACACAGCAACTGGCGGATCTCACTGCCAAGTTCAGCTATTGAGAACAACCGAGCCTCAAACATCACCTCAATTCCAACAGCAACAAGCGATGTCGATGGAAACTTGTGGTATTTGTGGAGAAGCGGGGCATGGAGCCAACATGTGCCAAAGAACCAATGAGATGGCATATGAAGAAGTGCAAGTTAATGCTATGCAATGGTTCCAACAAGGGTACCAAAGAGCAATCAGCAAGGCTATCCGTCGAGGCCCAGATATGACCCCTTCTCAAATTCTTACAACCCTGGTTGGAGAGATCAATCCTAACTTCTCTTGGAGTCAAAATCAAGGGGGATCAAGTCACGGTACCCAGTTCAGACAGCAAACTCAGCAACAAATTGATGCTCCCAATAAACCATCGCTTGAGGATTCTCTAAATACGTTTATCCAAGCAAGTAACTTGAGATTTGAGTCTTTGGAGGCATCTTTGAAAAGAGTGGAAACTCAAGTGGGACAGTTGGCAACTCAAGTGGGACAGATGGCTGGGACTGTTGAACAGCTAGTGAGAAGAGACCAAAAGGGGAAGTTTCCTAGCCAATCGGAGCATGCCAAGGCTGTTACTGCTTATGGAAGTGAAAATGAGAAGTGCGAGGTTGATGAAGAGACCAGAGTGGAAGAAGAAAAGCCTCGCAGAGTTTACGAGCCCACCGGCCCATTTCCGAGCCGTCCGATGGTCGAAGGCGGGAAGCGGGGGTATGAAGAAAGTGGTAGTTGAGAAGAAGAAGAAGAAGAAGAAGAAGAAGAAGAAGAAGAAGAAACTGTGCATCCACCCAAACCAAGGCAATGCGATCCGGTAGCTTTACTCTTAATGTTGCTTTTGGTAATGGAAAATGCATCGGGATGCTTGATTTGAGTCTTAGGATTAACTTAATGTCGCTTTTCTCCGCTCAACTCATTAAAACTTGAGGAGTTAAAACAAACCAAGATGCGATTAGAATTAGTGAGGGAACTATTCGCACCGAAGAGTGTGATCAAGATGTTTTAATAAGAATGGGCAACCTTTTAGTCTCAGCTTGATTTTGTTGTCATTGATATGGGAGAAGAGATGGAAAACATGATAATGGACATCCGTTGTTGTTAGGTAGGCCATTTATGGCTACAACAAATACCTTAATTGATTTTACTAAAGGATTGATAAGCATGACTGTTTTGGGAACACGGAGACATTTCGTGCTAGTAGTACGAGTGATAGTTCTCTGTTTCTACTCATGCATCATGTTTTTCTATCATTGCACTTGATATTTTGACGAGAATAAGGTCTTGCAGTACAGGATGTCAAGGAAGAAGTTGACAATAAATCAAGTCATAAAGAAATCGACAAAGAAGAAGACCAACCCACACCCAAGCTAAGTGTAAGAAAGATCGGGTGAAGTACAATTCAAGGATAAGTGGAATGAGCCACCTTTACTCACCGGAATATGGTTATCTCCAGCGGATCTTGCGTTGGATAATGAGAGTCGGATCGAGCTTCTAGCTCGACAAAATTCAACAAAATGAGGAACCAATGGTCGGCCGACGACGTTAAAACTAGCGCTTCGTGGGCAAACCCACGTTTATTTCTTTTTGTTCTTGTTTTCTTTTGGTTTTGCTTGTGTTTGTGTTTTCGTCTTTGTTTTGGTTTTGTGTGGTGCAGGTTTCGGTGTTAATTATTCTTGAGTTTTGGGACATTGTAAGCCATGTGGTGAAGCCGTGATGCTCCAACTCTGTAGCGCACACTATTCTATTATCAGGGAAGTATCATCCTCTATTGGTCTTTTTGTGTTATTAATGTTTTGAGCATTGGGGACAATGCTCGAATTAAATGAGGGATGATTACTCGGTTTTGTGTTATCTTATCTATTGGTATGCTTGATTATGTGCCTTGTGCTTATTTTGATTTCTTGGAATCAAGTATTGTATATGTGAGTAAGTTAGGATTTTGATTTGTGCAACTAAAATCTGTAGTATTGGTCAAACCGATTTTAAATTTCCGAGAGTTTTGGTGATATATGATTCGAGTGTAATGTGAATCGATTTAGATTGTGATTGATAGAAAATGAATAGGGAAAATTGATGTGATTTGTCCTGGATAATGTTAGGGTAGTGTTAACATTGTGGTTACCTACATACTTGTTTCATTATATATATATATATATATATATATATATATATATATAGTGTGAAAAAGAGTAGAAAATGAGGAGAATGAAAACTCGCTTATTTGTTGAGATTGTTCAAATGGAGGATGAGATTTTGTCCCTCTTTCTCGTAAATTGAGAAATGGACATGGAAACCACGATAGGAAACTCGAGTTCATCGAGAGTTCACCTTTCGAACATTGTCCCAAAATCATTAAAACATTCTTTGTGCTTTAAAAGGAACTTGTTGCTAAAGGTGACCACATTAGTTCGCTCACCCTAGCAGAGAGTTGGGTCCGAGCAGAGGTTACCCTTTATTTATTGGAAATCAATTGCAGTCCTAGATTTATTTCACATTATCTTTGAATCGAAACCCCAAGTGTGGGGAAAGCAATAAGGTTTGATTGATTAGACTAGGAGTGAAGTTGCATGAATTATCTTCCTACTCTTACTAGTATAGACTTTGTTGAGGACAAACAAATGGATAAGTGTGGGGAGTTGTTTGGTATGAATTTGTGCCGATTCTTGGTATTGTTTTACATGTCGTTTCAAAGTGATTTTCCTATTTATGCTTGTTGGTTTGATTAATATTTATCGACTCGGACTTACTTCGTTTGTTTCGATGTTTTGTAGAAAAACGGCATTAAAATAGGAAGTTGATTGAAGAGCATCGCGATAGGAGTTCATAGGTGCAAACGGATCGCAATTCAAGATCGGACGCGAGAGAACGGAGCGAACGTCAAAGTCGCGCCCGAGCGCCCGTGCGCCAACGCCTCGCCTCGCCGCCTGCCGCCCGCCGCGTCTCGCCTGCGCCCAACCTCGGCTCCCGAGTGCGTTCAGCACGCCTCTCCGTCCGGCGAGGAGCCCAACGCCGCCGACGCCGTTGCCTCGTCCGCCAACGCCATCGCCCGTATAGCGCCGACACCGCCAGGTAGCGCCGCCACAACTTGAAGACACCACTACGCCCGCCGCCGCCGCTCGGCCCAACCTTCTCCATCCGGCTGGGCATCTCCTTCGCTGCCGCCGAGCCTCGGGCGGCGCTCACTCGGCTCGGCGCGCTTCGGTAGCGCATGATTCGCCCAACCGGCGCTTGATTCCCAGCCGGCGCTGGACGTGTGTCCAGAATCTTGGCGCGTCCGGCGCTGTGCTCCGTCCGACGCTGGGGTGCTGCGGCTGTTCAATCCAGAAACTCCCCGCGTCCGACGCTGCGTGCGAAAATCCTGCGTTATAAATACTGATTTAACACTGAAAACCCTGGCCTCCATTCTTATTATTGTCAGTTTATTTTCGAGAGATAGCTCCCCACGTACGATTTTTCCTCCATTATTTTCCAAGTATTTTCCTTTGCATTGGATTGATTCAAGGACTTTGATTGAAGAAATTCATCAACGACTTTTGTTATTGTAAGGATTATTATTCATGTTTCTTCCATTGAATTATTGAATAATGATTTCTAGTAATTTCAATTGTTTGATCCGTGAGATGAGCATGAACTAATCTTCTTCTAGGGTTGGTGATCGCTCCTTTTTCACACGTAAAAAGTGTAATGATAGGGTGAGCGAAGTATCGTATCCACAGAGATTGCAATCCGAAAACACAGAAGCTAATTCAATGACAATTCATTATTATCCAAGCACGTAATCTGGGTGATAGGTTTGGGGGCTTGAATTTAATCCAAAGCAAAGGTAACCAAACAAGAATATAAATAAAGCGATAAAACACGAAGATAACTATGAATGAAGACTAACCCTAGGGATGCACCAATCCTATCCACAATGATGTTTATCCCGCTTATTACTAACCGCTTTAATCCGCACAAGACGGAAGATCACATATATAACCAACAACTTCGATTTATTAATTGCGGGTGTTGATTACTAATTTTCCCTATCACGATTCGTCTAGAGGAAAATAAGTAACTCCAAACGGATCACTAAGAATATGCTTCCTACGAATGTCCTATCTCACCTACGACTCAAGGCTTAATCGATCATGCATTCAAGATCGATTGACAATTAATCTGATTACGCCATTAATCGCAACTAGATATGCATCAAGATTGATTAGAAACCAACACATATAAATAAGCACTATGAATCATGAATCATGCACGAAGGTAAATAACGATAGCGTAACTCACAACATATAGGATCGGATCATGCAAACCCTAGGATTAGAATAGAAAACTAGCTGCACATAATAAACGAAACGAAATACGAATTAATCATAAAAGCAAATTAAATATATAAAACCCGTAGGAAGCGTCGGATGAACAATGGTTGGTCTTGAATCCAATCCCAAGCGAACGAACGGAAAATAAAGGAAAACGACGGACAAAACGTTCCGATCGATAACGAAACTATAAACTAAACTAGAATAACGAAAACAATACTAGAATTAAACTAAACGAAGACTAAAGCTAAAGAATTGAAAACTGAGGAAAATCAAGTAAAACTAGGTCTCGGGCGTGAATGGGGGCTCTTGGGCGCGGGTGTTGCCATATATAGGCACACCCCAAACCCTAATTTTCTCTTACTGCGCTGTCTCGCGACCACCCTTAGCGGTCGCTAGGTGTGGTCGCGAGGTAATCCGCGCGCCTTCTCGCCCGCGATCGCCTCTTGCGCCGCTGCACCGCGACCGACTAGCGGTCGCTAACCATACTCAAGTGGTCGCGAAATCGTCCCGGCTTTCTCGCCTAGGCCGCTTCGGCTGCGTTCTTGCGGTCGCGGTCTTCTGGTTCTCGCGTGTTTCCTGGCGGCCAACCCAGCGACCGCCAGGCTGGTCGCTAGAAACACGCCAGATATATGTTTTGGCTCGTGCGCCGCTCCTTGCTTCGATTTTCAACATATAGACCTACACAACACCAAAAGAACACCCAAGAGCAAGATCTTCTAAAAATAGATAAAACATTAGGAATCGATACGAACGCACATTAAACGAGCTAAACTCATCTTCAAATATCAACTATAAACGTGTAAAATGCGCGCTTATCAAACCCCAAACTTAAAGCATTGTTTGTCCTCAAACAAAAATGTAATGTAAAGACAAACGAAAGATCAACGAGCATAGCAAAGAGGATAACCATTCTAGCCTCCAAACATATCAACGCTCAAAAATATTAGTGCACATGACGACGTTAGTCCACTCAACACAAACAACAATTTACGGCAAAACTCATTTAATTCAACCTCACAAAGGCATGTATGTGAAATATATAAGATACACTCAAACTCATAAAGAATTTAAGGACGTGTATACACTCAACGATCAATGCAATGCAACATCTACCATAGGCTTGCTGCTTCTCTAACATCTCCACCGTCAAATGTGTTCAAACGAGGATCAAAGAGGTCTTTGATAGGTTATAATGTAGGCACATTGGTTAAGGTAGGATAATATATGGCTAAGTGACTCAAGTAAACCCAAGCACCACCATTTATATATTTCACACATATGGACTTTGTCCATTTTCCTCTTCTTTCCCAACGTGCAAATTGACGCTTTATCCTCATAAGGTACCTATACTTTGATTAATGACCCTTTATGCTCAAAACACATCGCGAACTTATCATTGCTTTTTCTTTTCTTTTCTAGAGCTTATAGGGTTTAATTTTTACGAACAAAGGTACTATTCTTTACCACACGTATATATTTTCTAAAGACACTTTTCCGATCATCACTACATCGATTTTCACCCCTTTGATTCCCATATCCATCCTCACCTCCTATCATCCGGTTAATCGAAAGAAAAAGTCTAATAAAGGCTCAAAGAAGGCGACAAATGGTATATATCATCGGGTTAGTGTTTGGGTGAATATGTGGTTAACAAAGATGGCCTTTTATCCTTTCCAAATTCGAAACACATATTGCAGTCTCGACACAGAAACACGGCAAGTTCTAGAAGATAATCACATGCACGATATCACACAATTAAAAGAAACTGTATCAAGATATGTATACAGTGAAGCTCAAGTCTCACGGGTTAAGCAAAAAGGTGAAAAACAACAAGTCTAAGCCATCTCACGTCATTCATGCGTCATTTTCTAACATATCATGTGCACTATCATTAAATTTCACAAAAAATTTCTTATCGTCATTGGCCACATGGATTAACACACTTCACTTAACTCGTTGATCGACAGACACGAAAACGAAACGAAAAACAGAAAGACGACAAAAACAACACAAACGAAAGAAACGACAAAACACGAAAACAAAAACAAAGAAAACGTTGGGTTACCTCCCAACAAGTGCTTACTTTAACGTCTTTAGCTAGACCATCACTAACCTCGTCAATCTGGCGTTTTGGTAGCAATACACATCTTTCTCGACTTGTGGAACCTTTAAACTTCGTGATTTACGGATGACCACCACCGACTATGGAAGTGGCCCCCCAAACTTGAATGAAACACTCGGAGTTCCATGCCGAGTCCACTTCTTCCTTCTCACGCCTTCCTCAATCGGTCGAGTACCCTCACGAACGCGAGACGGAGCGCGTAAGCGGTCATGATCGAGCAACAATCGTCTGCTTTCCAACGCCGGGTTGCTTGATGGCGTCGATATGGAAATTTTGAGCTCCTCATCGCTAACACGAAACGTGAGGTTTCCTTCCGCACATCAATCAACGCACGCACCGGTTGCTAGAAAAGGTCTACCAAGGATTAGTGGTTGTTGTTTGAATTCGGAATATCAAGAATAACAAAGTCGCAGGAAAACAAAATCCGAATTTACCAATACGCCTTCGACGATACCTTTTGGATATGTGACCGATCGGTCAGCCATCATCGATGAAATCTTAAATAAACTTCATCTTTCCAAGGTGTAGCCGGTTGAAAACGCTCAACGGCATCAGATTGATGCTTGCCCCAAGTCGCATAAAACATTTGGGAAAATCGCGCGCGATCTCGCACTCTAACGTGAAACCGCCGATCTTTCTCGCTTCAAAGGAGCTTCTTTTGCAAGACGGCATCGCACTCTTCGGATAGGAAATTTTCTCAAATTTTCCAAGTTTCTTCTTCTTTGGCAAGCGCGTCTTTTAAGAACTTCATGTAGTTCGCAAGTTTTCGCAACGCTCAAAGAGAGGCAAATTTATCTCAACTTTCTGAAATACCTCTTTGAAACGAGCAAATTCCTCGTCATATTTCGACTTGACAAGTCGACTCGGAAACGGGGCCGGAGGAATGTACGTGCGAGGTTTAGCCTCTGGGTGTGCCTCGCGGTCGACCTCGCGATCGCTGGGATGGTCGCGAGGAGTATGCTGCGCGCTGATCTTCGTCTTCGCGTGCGAGCTTGCGGTGTGGCTCGCGAGCGCTGGGTCGCTCGCGAACAACTCTGGCGCGCGGATACTTGGGTGGCTCGCGGTCGGATCTTGCTGGCGCCGCGCTTCGTCGCGGGCGCCTGTGAGCAAAATTATGATGGCTCGCGATCGGGCTCGCGGTCGCGAGCTCGGGTCGCGAAGTTCTGCGCCGAATGTTTTCTTGCTCTTCTTTCTCGGTAGGGCTCGGGTAGGCTCGTCCGCCTCGCCGTCGAATGGCGGCATTGACTCTTGGGTTCACCTCCGTATTACTCGGAAATTGGCCCGTCTTTTGTAGTGCATTCACTTGACGGCAATTTGACCGATTTGAGCTTCCAACATCTTTATGTGCTTCCCATAGCCGTCATAGTCGACTCCAAGTGATTTATCTTCCGCCGGTCTTGTCGATGAACGAATTCGATTCGTGGCAATTGTTGGTTGCTTACAACCAACCTGCGCATCATATCTTCGAGACTTGGCTTCCTCGGCTCTTGAATCAATTCGATTATTGAAGCTCAAGGTTGTTGGAAATTCAATGACTCCTCGATTGATGTGGTGGCGTCATCTCAATCGACTTTTCAAAAGAGTGAACTTCTTCATGAGGTCGCCATATTTCAATCACTCTCAACAAGAACCGCTTTGAACGATGGCGTTCTTTCCGTTGGCCATTGATAGCTGTTGGCAGCCATCTCTTCTACAATTCGCTTGCTTCGCCGACCGATCGGTTTAATAAAGCGACCTCCCCGATGCATCTACCATGCTCCTCGCCCCGCCATGTCATCCACCGTAGAATTGTGTGATTTGCTGCCCTGGAGAACCCATGTTGTGGACATCGCCTTAATAGACCTCTGAATCTCTCCCATGCCTCGAATAATGATTCGTCGTGGTTTTGGCAAAATGAGAGATTTCGCGATGATCTTCTGCGCTCGCCGCGGAAAGTATTTTGATAGAAACTTCACAAAGTTTCCCCAGTGTCGATGCCACCGGTCCAAACTTCAACCAATCTTTCGCTTTGGTCACAACGAGAAACCGAACATGCGATCCGGATTGTGTCTTGTGGCACCCCATTCTGCTTGATGGTGTCACAAATGTCGAAAACGCCTCGAGATGCGCATTCGGTCTTCCGTGACTCCTCCCCAAACCGCTCTCCTCGACCATACCGATCGGGGCGGTTTGAGCTCAAAATTGTTTGCATCTTCACGTGCGGGCCCCAACCGCCTCCTTGAACTGCTCGGTGGGATGTCGATACATGTGGTTCGAGGTTTATCCTCTAGAGCAGGACAATGATTCCCATGTTCGTCATCCGACGCTGCATCTCTGCAAAGTCGCCTAACATACGTCTGCAACTTGCTCGAGGAATGCCCCTGCTTTATGGATCGGCCGCCATTGCACTCGCCTCTTCTCTCGTCCTCTTCTCCTTTGAGAGCTTTCGATCTCGGGATCTAATAATATTTCAGGAGGTCCCTGAGATCTTGTACGCATAAACCACCTGTGAGAAGAGAGAAATTAGTATTGACAAAAATAATTAAAATAATATATATATATATAACTTCAATTAATAAATCCAAATCACAAATTATTCCTATATGATCTTAACAATCCCGCAACGGCGCCAAAATTTGATCGCCCTTTTTCACACGTAAAAGTGTAATGATAGGGTGTTAAGTATCGATCCACGAGATTGCAATCCAAAACACGTAAGCTAATTCAATGACAATTCATTATTATCCAAGCACGTAATCGGGTGATAGGTTTAGGGCTTCGAATTTAATCCAAAGCAAAGGTAACCAAACAAGAATATAAATAAAGCGATAAAAACACGAAAGATAACTATGAATGAAGACTAACCCTAGGGATGCACCAATCCTATCCACAACGATGTTTATCCTGCTTATTACTAACCGCTTTAATCCGCACAAGACTAAGATCACATATATAACCAACAACTTGATTCACGACAATTGCGGCAGTTGATTACTAATTTTCCCTATCACAGTTACGTCTCTAGAGGAAAATAAGTAACTCCAAACGGATCACTAAGAATATGCTTCCTACGAATGTCCTATCTCAGCTACGACTCAAGGCTTAATCGTATCATGCATTCAAGATCGATTGACAATTAATACAGTTACGTCATTAACTGGCAACTAGATATGCATCAAGATTGATTAGAAACCAACACATATAAATAAGCACTATGAATCATGAATCATGCCTGGAAGGTAAATAACGATAGCAGAACTCACAACATATAGGATCGGATCATGCAAACCCTAGGATTAGAATAGAAAACTAGCCAGACATAATAAACGAAACGAAATACGAATTAATCATAAAAACAGAAATTAAATATATAAAACCCGTAGGGAAGCGTCGGATGAACAATGGTTGGTCTTGAATCCAATCCCAAGCTTAACGAACGAAAATAAAGGAAAACGATCGGACAAAACGTTCCGATCGATAACGAAACTATAAACTAAACTAGAATAACGTAAAAACAATACTAGAATTAAACTAAACGAAGACTAAAGCTAAAGAATTGAAAAACTGAGGAAAACTGAAGTAAAACTAGGTCTGGGCGTGAATGGGGGCTCTTGGGGCGCGAGGGGGTGTTGCCATATATATAGGCACACCCCAAACCCTAATTTTCTTCGCCACCCGCCTCGCGACCACCCTTAGCGGTCGCTAGCGTGGTCGCGAGGTAATCTCGCTGCCTTCTCGCCCGCGGTCGCCTCTTGCGCCGCGGTGCCTCGCGACCGACTAGCGGTCGCTAACCATACTCAAGTGGTCGCGAGAAATCGTCCAGTGGCTTTCTCGCGCTAGGCTTCGCTCGCGGGCGCGTTCTTGCGGTCGCGGTCTTCTGGGTTCTCGCGCGTGTTTCCTAGCGGCCAACCTAGCGACCGCTAGGCTGGTCGCTAGAAACACGCCAGATTGTATGTTTTGGCTCGTGCGTCGTTCCTTGCTTCGATTTTCAACATATAGACCTACACAACACCAAAAGAACACCCAAGAGCAGTATCTTCTAAAAATAGATAAAACATTAGGAATCGATACGTAAACGCACATTAAACGAGCTAAACTCATCTTCAAATATCAACTATAAACGTGTAAAATGCGCGTTTATCAGTTGGGTGATTCAAATTGATTGATTGTTTATATGTTTTGATTGAGTATACCAATTGAATCTTAGGGTTTACTGTTAAGTGATTGATCACCATTTAATTGTTTATGTTTCGTGTATTATCGAGAGATAGATACGCTGCATTATAGGAATCAATCGATTAGAGGTTACCTAAACGGACTCTAATAGTTTATGTATTTGTGAAATTTGATAACCTAGGTTTAATCCACGGAACGAAAGTTGAGTGTTTGGATTAAGGTTTGAGGATTGTATGAGTAGTTAGATTTATTAAGCAAGCATAAAACAATTAATCAAGGCAAAGAACCCCGATACCCTAGTCTTTCTCACTATCTTGAATTACTCATGTTGCTATTGAACCGCTTTGAACATTTGTTTGAATCGCTTATGTGATTTAATTTTCCGTCAATTTTAGTTAAGATCCCCAATCAAGTTTAGGATTTAGACTTCTTTGCTTTTATCGTAACACATCATAAGCCCTTAAGTCTTCCCGAGAGATTCGACTGGGTCGACCTTACCACACTATAGGGACCTCGTACTATTGCGAGCGACTTAGTAGAACAATTTGGTGAATACCCACATCACAAGAGATACGCCGAATCGTGACCCGAAGGTTTCCCCACGCTATGTATGGCTAGTATCCGCAACATTGATAGTTTTAAAGTTTACATTCATTAGATAGAAAATAATATAAATGAGGAAATAAACTTACCATATCGGCAAGACAACCACGGTCTCGCTATGCTGCGATCGACCCATTGCTCCATCGCTATCAAGTCATCGGGTACTTGCCATCGTGATAGGTGGTCTTTGATACCACATGATAGCCCATAGGATCGCAGGATGAAGCCGGCGAACTCACGCACAAGCGCTTCTCGCATAAATGATTAAATTTAGTCGGGAATAATTTATATAAACGGAGGAGTTAAAATAAAGAGAAGAACATTTCAAACTTACATAAAATCCAATCGGTGCTATAATGCATCGAACTTCATTGATCCCGGGCAATAATGCATTGGCAGGATGATGTGGGGTGATTATTTTCCAATATATATACAGGGAGTACAACTCCATAACCTAACACACAAATAAAAAAACAACACCATTAATTGAATTATAAATATAAAAACAAAATTTGAATAAATGTTGTAATAAAGTACCTCGCCTGTGAACTCAGTTTGTGGGTCGGTGATCTGATCGAACAGTGCCTGAGTCATAATATGCTGATTCAAATGAGCCACGACATATGCATCTGGGCCTGACTGCCTAAAGATCTCATACCACCTTAGTCGCCCCTGAGGGGTTCTCATATCTGGGGGAGCTGGATATGGGGTCTCCAATGCAGGGGTCTCCGATGCAGCATCCCCACTATCAGACGATACATTACCGTGAGGCGTGATTGGCTTTCGAGCTGCCGATCTCCGCTGGCTGGCGTGACTAGACTATCGACGACCCGATCGGTGGCTAGTGATGGCCCCTGATCTGGATCGACCTGCAATGAAGCAGATCGTTGGTGGCTAGTGTGGGGCCCCTCCTCTGCGACCTGCCGTGATGCATATGGTAAGTGGCTGGTGCGGGGCCCTCCTCTAGATCGACCGTCGTGAAGCGATCATCGGTGACTAGTGCAGGGCCCTCCTCCGATCGACCCGCAGTAGCGCATCGTTAGTGGCTATTGCGGTACCTCCTCATCTTTGGGACACTAAGCGCCCGACCGACATGCTCGAACCGCCGCGAGCTCCCACGCAGATATAGGATATGAGATCTACGCCTCAAGATCTGTGTCCGAAGAAATCCGCCAATTGCTCGAACACACGCCGAGCCACTCGAGCCACGAGGCCCTCTCCGAATCGTCGTCCACAATGGCACGACGGACGCCTCGATCCAGCAGCAATGGAGGCCTCGCCTGGTCGAACACTCGGCATGTTCACAAAGACACATGGTCTAGCTCTGACTCATCTTCATGCTGCGATGAGTGTCTGCGACGCTTCGACTGCGATCGAGATACGGCAGGTCGACTAGGCTCAACAACCCGAGATATATCTTGGCACTTCAGCTTCCCAACCATCTTCGCCACTCGCTGCATGACAGGGACATGCTCTGCCACCCTCCTGCAGGGCACTCTCTCACGCACAGGCACAGGCACCTGCTGTGGCTCAGGCGCAGGCTCATCATGTGCTCCTCTGGCACGTCGCCCCACAGCCACAAACCGAATAGCCATCGGATCGCCCTCGAATAGGCTCAAGTAATATGCCTCTGTCAACTCAGCCTCGAGCGGCTCCAGCACAGGATGACATAAACGCTACAAATAAAACACATACACATTATTGATTATAATGTTTTAATAAATATATAATAAATACTAAACATGAGATTAAAATTACCTGCTCGTCAAAAAAACCAATATACTGGCTCGGGGACTTCCATGTAGCCCACATCAAGCATCTGGGCAACCGTATCTCACTGTCTCGGTACCCGTACATACGTCCTAAGTCCGGGATGACCTCATACGACCAAATCTGTAAGGCCCAAACAGGACCATAGAAATGGTACGTCTTCCTCGAAGCAGCCACCTCGCTCGGGTGTCTGTTGAGCACATCAATCCCGTGACAGAGGACCTGGAACGAATAGAAACCCCAAGGAAAACTCTCCCACGTATCCAAATCCTCAGCCAATGCCCAAACCCAAGGCTCGATGGCTTCCCTATCGAGGCAAAGGACGATGAGATATGCTACTAATATAAAAGCCGCCTTCAAGTAGTCTGCGGCATCATCACCCAGCCGTTGTATGATGAATCGGCTGCGGAACTCTGAAACAGTAGTCCTCCGACCCCGAAATAACCTATAGAACATGCTGGTCTGGGGAATATTGTGCCTCAAGCTCGGATAAAAAAGAAGACGGTCCAAAGCGCAATCCGGAGACTAGGGCAAACTCAAGCATCCCAATAGTATATCGGTTCCACAAACGTGGAACCAAATCTCAACTCAGAAAACTAGATCCACAACCTATCGGGACATCGATTGTGCAACGCGTTATTTGCGCTTTCCTCTCGAGACCAAGAAGATGCCCAGCGCCTCTCTAAATACGTTAATACATCTGCTGCTGTAGACATATCCTCACCTCGCTAACACATCAATTCGGATGTACCGATTGATGCATCCGCATACCTTGCATATGCGGTCGTAACCATCTATAACGAGGCTGTAAATGTACAAGATTAATCAGTATACACGGTCAAAGGTTGTTGGAAATAATTCTTCAAGGTCAGAATGCACAAGTGTACACGGTTAGCACCGTGTACTGAAGAACATTACACGGTTCTAACCGTGAACTGAAGTTTTCCAAGGACAAATCATGTACACGGTGCTAACCGTATCGAGATCGAGACACTGTTAGCACCGTGTCTTGACGAACTGCACAGTTCTTCAAGACACGGTGTTAATCGTATCGATCTTCAAGACACGGTTAGCACCGTGTCTCAAGAATCAGACGTCAGTTCTTAAGACACCTACTAACCGCAGTATCGATCTTCAAGACACGTTAGCACCGTGTCTTGACGAACCACTAATTTTCACATAATATCAACAACATAGCAATCTGAATTCAATTTCTAAGTTGCTAAACACACAAACAACATGAAAAGTATCGTGTCATACATAAAAACTATCGTGTATCATAATAAAATTCAATTTTAAATGTCATATTACTCACCGGAGGCGGTGGCGCTCCTAAATCGGTGCCTGAAGTTGAAGCTCGTCGACCCGAAGCAAAAGGTCGACGGTGTGCTTGCATGCACGGCGGCGACTGCTCCGGTGAGGAGGCTTCTTCCGTCGTGGAGCTCTCTTCTTCAGCCGCCGCTTGCTCGGCCGCGTCCGGGGAGTATCGTGGATCTGTATCCGTATCACTCATGTTGTGCTAATGTATGATTGAAGAGAGAGTGCACGGTTTGCTACGGTTTTCGTAGGAGTTTTGTAGCTTAGTGCACGGTTTTGCTGAGGAGGCGCCGTGAGTGAGTGAGTGAGTGAGAGAGAGAAGTGGGTTTGGTGTGAGAGAAAGAGAGAGAGAGAAGTAGGGCACGGCTGAGAGAGAGAGAGAGAGAGAGAATATTCTTATTTTTTGAAATTTTTCCAAGGATAATTTTGTCTTTTAAGCCAAAATGACTATAAAACTCATGTTTTTATCATGTAGGCTATAAAACTCTCATTCCTATTGTTTTTGGTTACTTACATACATTAGCACATTAATGAATAGAGGGTTAATTGCTTTAAAAGCCACAATTTTTGGTCAAAGTTGTAAATTCTACGATTTATGTGTCATCTAACATTAATTCTTTTTTTTTTTGGTCATTAAATACAGAAATTTAAAGGCCGCGTCACGGTGGACTCGAACCCGAGACCTTTGGCCTCAGGCATTAACCACTCTACCACTAGGCCAACACACGCACACAAATAATTCTTATATTTCCTTTAGTGTTGTCATGAGCTAATAGGCCGACCAAAATTTCTTTTATGGACGACATAGCTTTCGACATGTTAAACGACAAGATTTGTTGGCCAAAAAATCACAACATTTGCAAATTAGACAGCTCTTGGGAATGCTTGCAGATTGAACATGACCCACTTAATTGAACTAATTTTAAACATCAATTTAAAAAATAAATATATAAATCTGACATCAATTTGTTTTATATCTGTTTTGGGCTAAATTTCATATAAGACCGAACAAGTAAAAAGTGCAGAAAATTTACTCTTTTCTCAGATTTGTTACACTGTTGAAATATCAAGTACAAAAACATAATATTTTGAAGGTTAGAATATTATATTTTTGGGAGCTATATGCCGTTAAGATTGAATTAGAAAAATTTAAGTATACCTCGAATTTATGTAATACTATTTTCGTAAAATAATATCAATCAATAATGTTTATATAGAAAATGATATGGGGTAATTATAGTTTATGTAACGATATTTTGAAAAATGTCCCCAACGTTAGTTAATATATTAAAATTGTCACACCCCGACCTATCTAATCTTGTATTAGCCGACTAATCGGAATGCGACGGGTGGAAAGAAAAGAAATGACTAACTATTTCAAGAGACTCGCCAATATAAACAGTTATCATTTTAAAGAAAGACGAGTCACCAGATCTGTGATTAACCAAATGATCAAAGTTGGATATAAATCTAACGCTGTTTAGCAACTGATACCATGGTCTTTGACATAAATTCATACTTGTTTATCAAATGTCTAACCCATCAAGACCCTGATCATGCAATAAATTACAACTATGAATGAGTTGGCAGCAAAAGTGCAGCTGAGTTTATGTGTGAAGACATAAACTCGGGGCAAAACATAGGACTTTACAAAATAGGTCATCGCTCAGCATTCAATCTCCATTGTGATCTCCTGCGCTACCTGCACATTTAGAAATACATGCAGGGCATGAGTACTTGATGCACTTTCGGTGGGCAATTGCGAAAACAAGCTGAAACATGCTCTTAGAGCTATATAATCGACTTGCCATTTTCTTAGATTCACGGGGTTTTAAGAAATAACCTATGAATCATACTTTCTCAAATCACTTACTTCATGATCAATGCACGTACTAACAATTCTAATCATAACATGTCTGCAGACAAATCTTAAATAAACACCATATCTCATGACTTCTGTGTTGAGAAGAGGCCTCCTTCTCAAACACCTCGCCAAAGGCCACCTGTACACAAACCCTTACTAGCGACTCGCCTAGCATAGGACCGATATCGTAAATCTCTCGTAGATAGGCAATACGCAATATGCCCAAAAAGCAGCAAGTCAATTAACTTTATAAAAATTCACATACTTAATATCATAAACTTGTGCATAAACATATTTTAGTTTAGAAAGCCCACCAGGAAATCTGGCTTACTCGAGACTTTTTGTCTTTCCTTTCTTGATGTCTATTTTGCTTCCACTTGTTCCTTAATAAGGAAATAAGAAGAATAAATACGAGAAAGAGGAACTAAGAGTTTCTAACTCTTGAGCCTCTACTAAAGCTCTCTCGATACTCTATGATTAAGCTAAGCTGCTAGGTCAATGCATCCAAAACTAAATTGTTTAACTTATTAAGAATGTAGTTTATAAGAACTTAAATCTTTTCAACTCCATACATATATATAATACCATAACGATATATATATATATATATATATATATATATATATATATAAATATATATGAAAATCTTTAGCTTTCTAATCTTCCGTTTGGAAACTTCGATCAAGTACGTCTTGATCAAGTTATATACTCACAAGAATCTATGTTTTGAAATCAAACTTCAAATATCAAGACAAAATCACAAAATCCTTTGAAATACTCAAACTAACGAAATCTAACTTTTTCGTATAAGCATAGAAAAATCTCAATAATTCAAAATAGGCTAATTTTATATACTAGATCATACTTATGAAATCAAACAACTCAAATAAAATCAAATCCATAATTTCTCAAGACTCCATAAGTATAATAAATTAGGGGTTTTCACTTGAGTCGATTTTAACTCCAATTTCTTTTGCCAAACAAGATCATATACATATAATTACATAGCTACAAGTTTATTGTAAACAAATCAAAGCCAAAACATCTTAAAATCATGGCCATAGTTTTCGGTCAACACAAGAAAATGGAGGTTCGATTCTTGTTTCCAAATCGACTCTAAACATGTTTAATCATCTCTAATTTCATAGATCTAAGCTTGATTCAAGAAATCATCAACAATTCCTCAACATAAAAATTAGGGTTCTTAATAAAGTTTAGGTTTTTCTTGGAAACAATAATTCAAATCATAGATCAAGCATAAATTACTTCTAAAATGATAGATCTATGTATAAATAGGCTAAGAATCGAAGAACAAAAATTTATGGAACAAGGCCCATGATGGCCGAAACTTTGAGAGCATGAAAAGAGGATTTTTCTTTGATTTCTCAACATAATATCACTCATAATAGGTAGATCTATGCATACATGTACTAAAAATCGAAGAATGAAACCCGTAAGAAAAGGGCCCAAAATGGCCGAATATATATGGGGGTTTGGGGATGGTTTTCTTTTGATTTACACTTCAAAACTTGAAATAGGTTAGTGATTTACCTTCTTAAGACGTTGATCTACCGATTTGGAAAGGATTGAAAGTTCGGATCTTGATCTTGGAAGAGAGAAAATTTGGTGGTGTGTGTGTGTTCTTTGAAATTTTGAGAGAAATGTGAGAGGATTGGCTTGTGAAAAAAAAATGAAGCCTTCTTTGGAAACTAATATATATATAAAGTCTTAAGTTACTATTGAAGTCTTTCATCCCAAGCTATTGGGAAGTTTCTAGAATAAGCTAGTCTTTTAGCTTCTTTAAGAAGCTACTTGGTTCTAGAGAATTCTTCACTAATATAAGCTTTATAATAGTTATAACATAATGAAATTTTTGAAATTATAAAATCTATATAAAGCAATTAGAAATATAGAAATTTCTAACGAATTGAATCGCTCTTTCTAATTAAGCACTGAAATAAAATACTAATTGAAAGATTTACCATTCAATCAATCAACTGTAATATTCTATAATAAATCTTTAAGTTAAAACTTTTTATAAAATCTTATCTGATGATGCATTGTTCCTAGTTACTCACGTAATTAATTTCTAATTAATTACGTACTTAGCGCTTAATCAGAGCTATGAAAATCTGGGGTATTACAAAAATGTCTCAAATTCTGACGATATTTTGAAAAATATCTCGATTCCGAGTTTCTGAAGACGGAAGGCTACATCAGTTCGCTAGATTCTCGTGTGGGTTATAACTCAAATGACTCAGCATTCCGTCGTCGGTAACTCTGGATTCGAAATATTTTTCAAAATATCGTAAAAGTTGAAGACATTTGTATTAATTAAAGTCGAATATATTTTTTAAAATTTGGTCAAAATTGAAGATAATTTAATTAACTAAAATTAAAAATATTTTTTAAAATTATCAAAATTAGAAACACGAACTGTAATTATCCCAAAATAATACTTACGTGTTTGACAAAGTTATGAAAGCGGTGAAAAGTTCAATTGAGAGCGACTACTAAAGCACATTTTCAAGGTGTGGTTTAAATTTCAAGGAAAGTTCTTAGAATTTTAGTTCAGTTCAAAGGTCACAACTACTCAAATTCTTGACCAATTATTAATATCTTCATTTACACTTTCCTCGTCTTTTCATTGATAATGCCATCTTTTGGAGATAACATTATTTTTCTTGAAAAAAGGACGACTCAAAATAAGTAGAGCACAAAATTCTTGAGAAAAACATTGTGCGGTGTCCTTTTTGTAAAGGGTAAAAGTCAAAAAGTCTAAAGATTGAACCTATTTTCTATGTACTAGCAGGATGCTAAGTGAAATACATGTAAAAATATTAAATTTAAATTACAAATATAGATGTGATGAATTGATTAATCTTATCACGATTTTAAGAATATCAAATACAAAATGACTTTTATTGTATATCAAATACACCAAACCCATGTATATAAAATTACTAAATTATCTTTAAAAATTAAAATAAGTAAGAATATTATTGGTATATCATATCAAATACATGTAACAGCCCACTAGTCCTAATGACGGATTAGCAGGAACTACTACTTGGAATGGGATTAAGGAACATGCCAATAGAATAGGATATCAAACTATGAGACATAAATCAAGGAAACTTCTAGAACTTCATGACATTTAAGAAAAACACACATAATTTACATATGGAACTAGACCAACAGATCTTTACAAAATGGTTCAACTGATATGTGGGTTATATGTTTCAATACTCAAAATATAACTTAGTGTTCTTAGCAGCGGAAAAACATGTGAATTACACATATGACGATGTGCATTCAAGGTTCTACTTATCAGCGACAAAAGGTTCCGACTGCTCAACACTTCACCATCCCATCATCTGCTCAACCTGCACATTTAAAAACAAACATGCAGGGCTAAGTATAAGAATGCACTTAGTGGACTTATGACAAAAATATTTTCATTGAATTACACTGCCCCATCAGTAACACACGAGGTTTTATTGAAATGCTCGTGCTTACTAAACATTTTCTTTCATTTTCATAAACTTTTTCTGGCAAGACATATTTTCTCGTATGTATGATCCGTATCCTTTCTCATATCTCATAACATTATCTTGCGCCGTAGAAGGAGACCTCCTTCCACGGACGCTGTGACCGGCCGAGAATTGTCCTTTCAAAGATACAACACCCTCTAGTGTACACGTTAATCCTAGCTGTGAATTGTCCCTCCGGCGTAGATCCGATATCGATTTTCTCATAAGTTGGGGCGACCCAACAACTTATTCACTTTCATAGTTGGTCGACCAACAACTTGATAGATCCATACATAAAATATAAACATTTTGGGCAGGTAATTAAATAACATCTCATCATCATTTCTCAACTGAAGCATTGTAAATAAATACTTTTCATTTCGAAGAAAGCATCATAAATAAAGCATTTGATATTTTGAAGAGAAAAGCCCACCTCGTATATATATGCTTCTCAACGATTATCTTTCTACCTCAACGCTCAAGTCCACGTCCCACCTTAACATAAGAAACTACTTTAGTACGTCGGTCACGTTGTTCAAGAACGTCAAAGTCTAACAAGATTTGGTAACTTTCTAACATAGCTCGTATCTTTTAAATAATTTAGTACGTCTTTTCATCGAATATTCTAACTTATAACTTCTCATTTTTCGATAGAGACGAATCATCGTCTACGACTTCTTATGAATCGATTAGGTCAAATGTCGAACTTACATCGACATTTCTACATGGAATGACTTCAATTATGAAATCGATTCTTATACAAGAGGTATTTCTATATCTCTAATGCGTACTACACGTCTTAATGTATTTAATCAACGTAAATCATATTTCTGCTAGACGTACAACATCACATTGATCATGTATTGACATATTTTATACGTCTACACTCTAGTCAAATTATTTGACTTTCAAAATCATATATTTTGCACATTTATATATATAACTATTAATATACATATATACACTTAATTTCTTGTCGATTTCTAATCGTCTTATCATAAATCTCAATTTTTCTCGTTAATCAACAATCATGCTCATTAATACACATAAGTATGATTTAATTTCAACATAACACTTCATTTTTCAATCTTACGTCACTTAATAAAATATTTTGACGTAGACATAGCATACCTTGTTTTAAAAATCACATAAATTCATAGTATGTCTAAAACATACTTTTTAGAACATATTATGTGATTATACTTGATAAAATATTATGAATCTACATCATTAATATGCTATAATATCATTCAATCATGAATTATACATTAACATATGATCATCTTATAATTCTCGAAAATTTTAAGAACATGTAGTAATGTTTTTCAAAAATTCTACATAAAATCATACAAGTTCAAACATTACCAACTATGATTAATTCATGCTCAAAACAACAATTAAAAATCATTTTCATCAACATATGTTACTCACATATTTTCGGTCATCACATAACATTTTATAATATGCTTAACTTTGCATTAAATTCATAATATATGCTTATAAACATCATATAAACATAATTTCTAAACAACTTAGCATATGAACACTATTTCCTAAAATTTCATCATAAATAATATAAGCTCATAATATAAGATTTAATGGATGGAATTCGAAAATTCTTGCATATATATAAAGCTCGTACGATTTCTAACCTTTTAATCGGAGTCGATTTCTAACGGCAACGTTTTTCGATCTAAGATTTGAGAAGAAAAGATGATGAACTCTCTCTATTTTCGGTTCTTAGGGTAGCAAAATAAGAGAACGTTTGATCCTATCTCATATTTATAGACTTTGTCCACTTGTATGTAATTATTACATAAATTACAACTAATACACTTCCCTTATTTTGTCAAAGATTTCGGCCCTCAAGTTGCATGGAAGAAAAAAAAATTATCCAACTCAAAGCCTTATTAAATATGTCACTATACCACATAATTGATATATATCACCATAATTATCATAAAATCAAGAAATCATCACTTTATACTATATATGCAGGTGTCGGCTAGCTCATTATTTAGGGGAATGAATTTTATTTATTTACTCTATCATATACTTTAGTATTAGCTTAGGATAATATAATAATTGAAAAGTCAAACTTTTACACTAAGAATTAATATGTCATTATCAAGGTTGGAAGATTTATTTTCTTTCTTCAGAAAGTCTTCATTTTCGGCCACTACAATACAAATGCCTTCACTTACTTGTTCCACTTGATAACATATTCTATCTTATCTCTTAATAATATCCTTTCATCATAATTATAACATATCATTAATAAGAGTATGATACAATTAGCTCCCAAAGTCCACATTTTCGGCACTTTTGTTTACAATTGGCATCCCACTTGTGCAAATTGATAATACACCTTATCTTATCCTTAATAATATCTCCTTAACATAATTATCACATAACATCATCAATTGGATTGGAATTTTATTTATTCAAACTTAAACACTTGCAATTTTCGGTACTTTTGTAGCATTATTTTCTTGCAATTCATAGCTATGTGACATAATATAAGTCCTAGATGATGAATTAAATCATAGAAAAAATTATAAAAATAATCCTATGTCACAAACTTCACAATTTCGAACCCTAACCCTAAAATAGGAACAATTTATTCCTCTTTTATTCCTAATTCTTCTAGCATTATTTTAATGAAGCATTATATAAAAATAATGCTCTTATTGCAAAAATAATCATAGAAATTTAAATAATATAATTCCATGATCATTAGACTAAGTTTTCAATTCATCTCCAAATGTTGACGTTCTAAACGTGTCAATATTGCTAATTGATTAATCTCTAAAATGTTCGTAATAAATTCGTAGACACATTACTCATTCTTCATTAATAAAGAATTTAATTTCTAAGTTTCATTACTTAGAAATAACGTAGGACTAACTATCGAAATTTAATCGACGTTAGAATAATACTCTTGAATGAATATTATAAACTATATTCCTTAATTCACTAATCATTAGTGAGTATGATATAAAAATCCTCTTGTTATGCATAGTCAAAATCGAGCCTTGATTTAATTAATATTTCAATTATCGAAACTAAAACCATAATTACGACATTTCTTATCGTAATTTAGTTTTAAAACTTCGGATATTACAATACATCAAACCCATAGGAGTTAGGGAGAAAGACAAACACTCCCACTAATCCGTATAATGTTTAACAATTCTCAATCAAGATTAATAATATCTTAGGATTTATTAATACTTAAATAGATTTATTAATCATAATTATAATTCATTAGGATTTAATTATGATGGACTCACCATACATCCCAAATTTAATTCTCAGAGATGCCTATAGAACCCAAACTACACATCACCTAACACAAGCTATCTGCTTAGTACAAAGAAAAGCATTACATTAAAATCGTGAACATTCGTGCATGCGGTCGAGCGGTCAAAATATCATTTACATTGAAGAAAAGTATTATTCTTTTTTATAGTGCAATTCAAAAATATCATTTATATTGAAGAAATGTCTCATTTGTACTGAAGAAAAATATAATTGCCTGCACATACGGACGTCTGCATGAGATACTACCTCAAAACATTATTTGTCTTAGCTTCTGTTATAATGCAACTATAAATCCATGCATGCACGCAGCTTATTACGAGAAAGGAACATATATGCTTCGGTATTGAGAAGACATCTATGACGTTGATTGACTTGGTTTACACTTACTTATCATGGTCGTTGATCAGCAAACGGTTGAAGGTAATTATCAGTGTTAGTTACAACCATAAGTTGGTTACAAACCCAGTGGTGGGTTTCTCGTATAAAAGTAGGATTCGCTATGCGAGCTTCATCAAGTTTTTCGAGAGATAGAGATCAAAGGAAAAGATAGAAGAGTCATTCAAATTTTATTTTGATCTTGTAAACTGAGGAACTACGGTTTGAATACAACATATTATTTTCTTTTCCCGTGGATGTAGATCAACACGATCGAACCACGTAATCTTCTTGTGTCTTTATCGTTTTTCTTGTTGTTCTTGTTTTGCTCGTCGCATTCCTTGTTTCTTGCTCAACAAGTGGCGCCGTCTGTGGGAAGATAGAAAGATTCTTTTGGACTGAGCGGAGGAATCAACCGGGAGAGATGGCGACGGCGAAATATGATGCGGAGAAGTTCACAGGAAAGAACGATTTTGGATTATGGCGCATCAAGATGAAAGCTCTTCTCACTCAACAAGGATTAGCCGCGGCATTGAAAGACGGTGTTGAGTCGAATGAAACCGCTGATGTTAAGCGGGTTGAGATGATGGAAAAGGCGCATAGCGCAATCATCTTGTGTCTCGGAGATAGAGTTCTAAGGGAGGTGGCAAAGGAGAAAACAGCTGCTGCGGTATGGTCTAAACTCGAAGCTCTCTACATGAAAAATCTTTAGCGAATAGGTTATATATAAAACAGAAAATCTATTCGTTCAAATTGTTGGATGAAAGATCCATGGACGATCAGTTGGAGGAATTCAATAAGATAATCGATGATCTTGAGAATGTGGGAGTCAAGATAGACAATGAGGATCAGGCCATCATCCTGTTGAATGCCCTGCCAAAGTCATATGAACATCTTAAAGATGCCATGTTGTATGGACGAGACGCGGACCTCACTGTGGAAGATGTTCAAGCGGCGCTAAGGGCGAAGGAGATGCAGAAAGCATTGCAGAACAAGGCTGAGATCAGTGGAGAAGGGTTGATTATAAAGCAAAAGTTCAGTAAAGGAAATTTCAAGAAACCGATCTTCGATATCAAGAAACCCTGGCTGACAAAAGGAAAAGAGGGCGAAGAAAAGGAGTCCCGGTGCCATTCTTGTAAGAAACCGGTCACTGAAGAAGGATTGTTTTGCTTTTAAAGGAAACAAACGCAAAAGGACGAGGCAAGAATTGAAAATTCATCGTAACAATGTGACATAGCGAGCGTTGAATGTGTTGGATTCACATATGGGAGATGAGTGGGTTCTCGATTACAGCCGTTCTTTTCACATGTGCCCACCCTAAAATTGGTTTCATGAATTAAAATACAGTGATATGGGATACGTGTTCTTGGGGAATGACTATGTCTGCTCCATAAAGGGAATTGGGAATATCAAGCTGAAACTTCATGATGGATCGATAAGAATGTTGAAAGAGGTTCGTTATATTCCTCAACTAAAAAGGAATCTCATATCTTTAGGAGTTCTTGAATCAAATGAATATGAATGGAGATCTGTAAAAGGTGAAATACATATCTCGAAAGAATCGAAGATCATCATGAAGGGGTTGAGAATGAATAGCTTGTACTATCTGATTGCCAAGACCATTCTTGGAGGTTGATGCTACCGAAAAAGGCGATCCAAACACATGGCACGAGATTGGGACATATTGGAGAGAAGGCTTTGAACCACCTAAAGAAACGATGCTCCGGGCAA
This sequence comes from Salvia rosmarinus, assembly GCA_036937905.1. Taxonomy (NCBI): domain Eukaryota; kingdom Viridiplantae; phylum Streptophyta; class Magnoliopsida; order Lamiales; family Lamiaceae; genus Salvia; species Salvia rosmarinus. The sequence goes on along the minus strand of CM072820.1, from coordinate 33,082,171 downwards.
TTCTTCCTCATCTAAACTGGAATCATGTGAACACTGCATCCTCGGAAAAGGCAAGAAACAGCCTTATGATATAGGTAAACACACTTCGCTAGCACCTCTCGAATATGTTTATGCTGATCTTTGGGGCCCCTTGAGAACTGAAACCATAGGAAGGGGAAGATATTTTATGTCTATCATGGATGACTTCTCTAGAAAATTATGGGTTTACATCTTGAAGGATAAGACTGAGGCTTTCGACAGATTCAAAGAATGGTGCGTGGCTGCTGAAAATGAAAGTAATGCAAAGTTGAAATGCCTACGAACTGACAACGGATTAGAGTTTGTTTCTGAGAACTTCCAGAATTTTTGTAAATTGAAGGGAGTTAAAAGGCACAGAACGGTACCTGGAAACCCTCAACAAAATGGTGTCATTGAACGTATGAATAGAACTATCTTGGAGAGGGTTAGATGCATGCTATTTGAATCTGGATTGCCAAGAAAATTCTGGGGGGAAGCTGCTAATACCGCAGCCTACTTAATCAACAAAACACCTTCTTCTGCTGTCGAGTTTAAAACTCCCGACGAGTTATGGAGTGGAAAGATTCCAAACTATGATCATTTGAGAACTTTTGGATGTAGAGCCTTTGCACATATTAAGCAAGATAAATTAGAGCCGAGAGCTTTAAAATGTATCATGCTAGGTTATCCAGTTGGTGTGAAAGGATACAAGCTATGGTGTACGGAACCAAATATGGGAAAGATCGTGGTAAGTAGGGATATCATTTTCAAAGAAGATCTCATTGTAGGGATAACATATGTTAACCCTCGCCCCGAGGATCTATCTTGGATATTTAATTCACCATACATTGATTATATTCCTAGCATGCGTCTATATAATTAATCGTAACACGTAGGGGTTTTCACGTGTTTACCTTTGGATCTCTCGGGGTCGATGGAACGAGATGAATGGATCGAATGGATTGGACTCGTGCTTTGACCTTATGGACTGTATCCCGGTTGCCCAATCTCCAACGTCGAGTGAGGACGATCTATGGAGAATGCTTCGGAAAATCACCCAATGCTCTCTCACCAAAACTCACGAAAATTCTCTCTCAAACACTATGAGATATCCGAAAATTTTGTGTTAATTATGTGAGCATTAACCTAGACTTTATCTCATACCTTATATTTATAATGCACTACCTTAATCCCATATGGAAATTACTATAATCCCATATGGAAATTACCATAATTCTTTATGGAAATTACCATACTCTCAGGATTATTTCCATACTCTCAGGATTATTACCATAATCTTATATGGAAAGGATCTATGCATATACCATAAATATAATAATATCCTTGTAGGATAAAGAGAACAAAATCTTGCTATAGAGAGCTTAAGGGGGCGCCGATTTTCCATGGCTACGGGCCTGGATGGGCCAGCCCAGGGATCAAATGCAAGGAATAAAGATGGGCCTCAAATAAATTAATTATCTTATGTTCACCCGAACATAAATTAATTTATAAACATTCGATCATGCCACTAGAGAAAGAATGCCGACTTACCCTTTATTACCAAGTTGAGTCGGGCTTGCACTTAGACATTACGAATCCGTACTTTAAGATATCGAACATCCATTAATTATTTATAGCATTACATCGCTTAAAATAATTAATAACTTCATTCATTAAGTAGTACCACTCAACCTTATTATTGTACTTGAGCTAACTCAACTGCGGGGTTTAGTACAATAAACCTTTGAGCTCCTTAAGGGACGTCATCATCCTAAACGGATACGGTGACTCGACATGATAACTAGCGTGACATACAAAACCGCCACCACCCAAAATGCGGAGAATCTTGGGTTAGAACATATAACCCTCACCCATAACAAGTCAAAGTGATGGTCAAGAACTCATACTCACCTAATACCTTATCGAGGTTTAGATCATCGTAAGTCACCGAGATCTTGGTTCTTCACGACGGTCGAGACGAAGAACACATCTCACTGTGATCCTTCAATACGTCGGAGCATACCGATAGACAAGTAACCAAGTCAAGTCATTTCTTATCTATACGCGGCCTATACCGACAACTCGTCCTCAAGTTGTCTCGGTGTGAAACTTTTATATCTCATTAAGCTTGACCAATCATACGGACTTCGTGATCTTCACACACCGTATGATCTAACTTATATATGAGATAAGGGACATGATATATGCAATCAAGTATTCAAATCGGATAGGAGATTGTAATAGTGGTAATAGAAACATTGTATACAAGCTCAACCAAAACTGCTTTCAAGATACAACCAACAATCTCCCACTTATACTAAAGCAAACTTTTAGTATACAATGTGTCTCTACTAGCTATTACAAACAAAACCATCACTTTGCTTCTCCCACTTATACAAAAGTTTCCTTTCTAAGTGGGTGCCATCAAGCGCAATCCAAGTCCTCTAACGTGTCCATCGTAGACTTTTTGCGGCGGGCTCTTCGTGAATGGATCCGCTAGGTTATCCGTCAGATCAATCTTCTCAATCAAGACGCCACCTGTCTAACGATTTCTCGTATGACATGGTACTTTCTCTCTATGTGTTTGGTCGCCTTGTGGGTCCGTGGTTCCTTCGAGTTTGCCCTCGCACCGAGTTATCACAATGAAACTATGATACTCTTGGGCAAACCAGTACAACATCTAGATCCATGAGGTAGTTCTTGAACCATACAGACCTCTTTAGAAGCCTCTCGCGGCTACATATTCGGCTTCCATGGTAGAGTCCGCATGCATCATTGCTTTGCACTCCGCCAGATACGGCTCCACCTCCCAAGGTAAACACATAGCCGAGGTAGATTTTTTCTCATCACGGTCGGCTTGGAAATCCGAGTGCAGATAACCCAAAGGCATTAGACTATCTGCATGGTAAACTAGCCTATAATCTCGAGTCCTTTTCGGTGCTTGAGTATATGCTTCTTGCAATCCAATGAGCTTGTCGTGGTTAGGCGATATCTAGCTACTATGCTACCGCATAGCGATATCGGGCCTCGTGCATAGCATTGTGTACATGAGACTTCATACGGCGGAAGTAAGGAACTTGTCTCATTTCCTCTATCTCCTTTGCAAATATAGGTGACTGCGTTTTGAAATAAAGGAACGCCATGTCTCGAAAGGTAGCAATCCTTTCGGGCGGTGCGCATACTAAACGAGTAATCACGATATCAATGTAAGGCGCTGAGATAAGCTCAACATTTTCTTCTTGCTATCTCGGTGAAACCTTGATCCCAAGAATGTACGCATCTCCTAAGTCTTTCATTTGAAACCGATCGGATAGCCAACTCTTTACGTCGATAACGACTTCACGTTGTTTCCAACTAGAAGGATGTCATCTACGTAAAGTGCAAGAAATACCACATCACCGTTGACATCTAACCGATACACACAACTCTCGCTAGGCAACCGGGTAAATCCATGGACTTTACTACCTCGTCAAAGCGTAAGTTCCATGATCGGGAGGCTTGCTTAAGTCCATAAATGGACTTAAGCTTCCATACTAGATGCTCTTCACCCTTTACCACATAACCTTCGTGTTGTCGCATATAGATGTCTCTACCTTCCTCAAGGTAACCGTTTGAAAAGCGGTTTTAACATCCATTGCCAAACCTCTAGGTTCAGTGGGCTGCTATGGCGGAAGAATTCGATGGACTTGAGCATTGCTACTGGTGAAAGGTCTCATCGAAATCGATGCCCTCAATCTGAGTGTACCCTTTCGCCACAAGCACGGCTTTAAAAGCGAAACCTCTCCATCGAATCTCTCTCCTCTTGTATATCCACTTACTACCTACGGCTTCCTTGCCATCCGGTAGAGGTGTCTTTTCATATACATCCATAGCCGTTATGGACTCCATTTCTAAGTCCATAGCGGTGTGCCATGATATTGCATCAATATCTTGCATCGCCTCCTTGTATGTCCATGGGTCGATTATTGCTTGTTCGTCTCCGGGACTAAATCAAGATTCACCCACGAACATAAATCGCTCGGGTTGACGAACAACCTCCCACTACGACGAGGTTCTCTGAGCACAATGGCAATGGTGGGTGCGAGATACTTGTGGTTCTCTAACTTGCACAACTTGCTTGTGTAGGTACCACTTATGCGGTCGGTATCTCGGTGGAACTCGACCCACTTCAATTTCTTGAAGTATCCGGTGTCGATCCTCCCACTAGACTCGACATCTCGTACCTTTGGCCTAATCGGTGGTGGAATACGATCATCTTTTAATTCTTGAAGAATGATTTCAACTTTGGATTTATGATTTTCATGTAGTCTCTTCTAAGAATCGAGCATTAGTGCTAATAATGACCTTCGATCCTTGGACTATAGAATAAACCACCTTTCATTCCTCTAGGATAGCCAATAAACGACCTTGCGTCGGATCTAGCCTCCAACTTGTCGGCCTTCTTGTTGGCACATGTGCCGGGTCGCCCATATCCTTATGTGGCTTAAACTGAAGTCTTGCGCCCAAACCACAACTCGAAGGGGCTTTTCGGTGACTTTGTGATGCTAGATTTAGCAAGTATGCCGCCGTCTCTAAGGCATACCCCGAACGAAATAGGCAATGTTGCATAGCTCATCATTGATCTAACCATTTCTAAAAGAGTCATATTTCTTAGCTCGACACACCATTTCTTTGTGGTGTGCCGGTGAAGTCTTGTTGGGAGGTAATCCCACACTTCACTATATAGTCCATAAACTTCGTTCTTGAGGTATTCGCCACCGCGATCGAGCCTTGATGACTTGATACTTTACCTAGCCGTCTCCACTTCAACCTTAAACTCTTTGAATTTCTCAAAGCATTGAGACTTGCGGTGAAGCGGTATACGTATCCGTACCTTGAGTAATCGTCGATAAAGTGACAAAGTACTCGTACCCTCCACGAGCTTGTGTGGACATCGGTCCACACAGTCGAAATGGACTAACTCGAACATTTCTTTGGCTCTATAACCCTTCGCTTTGAAGGTGCGGTCGACATCTTACCTTCTATACAGGATTCGCAGACTGGGAACGGAGTAACCGTGAGATTACCCAACGCTCCATTCTTAGCCAGTCTTTGGATCCTATTTAGATTGATGTGACCTAATCTAAGATGCCAGAGAAAAGTAGTGTCATCTTGCGAAGAAAACTTTCTCTTTTTAGGGTTTGATGAAGATGCAACATAGTTATAGGTATTATGTTTTGCAGAAATAGTATAAAGCGAATTATATAACGTGCCAACACGGATAACCGTCATTTCTTATGATAGAAACACCACTATCAAAAATAACAGAATATCCATGAGTAAATAATTTCGAAACAGAAACAAGGTTCCGCTAAAATCCGGCACATATAAAGCGTCTTTCAAAACTAAACTGTTTTCTCAAAACATAAGGTAACATCTCCAATCGCAGCGGCCTCGACTTTCGTCGCGTTGCCCGTGGAGATCGTTATCTCGCCATCAAACAGCTCCCTTGTCGCGGGAACCCCGCAGGTGTAACAAACATGATCGGTTAGCGCAGTATCTACTACCCAAGAATGGGTAGAACAAGTCGCTAAACATGTTTCCGTTACTAAAGCAAGCGGCGTACCTTGAGCATGAGCATAGGGCACTTAGCCTTCCAATGCCTAGTCTTACCGCACTTGAAGCACTTGCCCTTCTCCTTTGGCTTCTTCAGCCTCCGGTGGCGCCATGTTCTTGTTCCCATTACTCCCACTATTTGCCTTGCCTCTTCCACCTTTGGTACCCCTTTTCTTTTCCATTTTGCAATGAAAATTTTGGGCCCTTAGATGTGCTAGCAAGAGCATGTGCTCTTTTCCCATAACTCCTTCCGCAACAACGAGATCATTAAGCAACCGACTAAGTGTAAACTCGGTCTTGCTCATGATCGCATTCACGCCGAAAGTTCTCAAAAGACTTGGGCGGTGTATTGAGGATGATATCGACCTTGGCCGCCGTCAATACCTCCTCCCAACCGATCAAGACTATCCATGAGATGAGTCATGTGGAGACATGTTCATGGACCGAACTTCCTTCTTCCATCTTACACGCCAAGATTTCTCTCATTGTGTGGAAGCGGATTCGTCCGATCCGATCGCCCAAACTTACTCTCGAGACATGACCAAATATCGTCGCGTCACCATCGATCGATCTGCGGTGCAAAGCCCTTTGGACATAGTAGTCATCATATAGCATTTAGCCATATTGTTTGACTTATTCCAAAGTCTGCTGACTCATCGCTCATTAGTCGATCGTCGATGAGGGCATCGGGTTTAGGAGTAGTGAGAACAAACATGTGTTCTTCAAATGATAAGAACATATTCCATGTTTCGTTTTCACTCGATAAAATTTGGACCGGATAACGGATTTTGTGCGAGCATATTGATTATCGGCGTAAGAGACATCTCAAGCGATAATGTAAACACATAAGCATACGATCGCATATAATTCGTAACAATAATATTGTAACCTTTGATAAAACAATATTAATTGAAACCTCCAATCGCCCAAGGAATCCCACATACAAGCCACGCGTGTGGGCGTTACACATGAACCCCCGACCGGACTAAAATATACCTTTTAGTCGTTTAATTTCAATCAATGTCAACTTATCCTTATGACAAATGAAATTAACGATTGGACCTTACTAGACCACATCACTATCGCAAGAAGGACTTGGCGGGAAGTTGTACTTGAGGTGATGTCTAAGCATTGACCACAATTTTAACAATAAAATGAATTCTTAGAATTGGTATACTCACTCGGACCATACCGCTTCCAATTCAAATTCTTTTGTTATCTCTTTTATATCTATCTCTAGAGAACTTATGAAAATCGCACATGCAGCTACGGCGTGTGGGCGTTTACATGAAACTCCCACTTCTCAATAGATTTAAAAGTTTTATTTAGAAATCTCATCTAACAAACTTATGATAAGCAAAGCAAGTAAACCACGCGGGTGGACGTTTACTCACAGTGCGTCTCACTTTGTTTAGAGATCAAAAGGTGGAGGTCTTGACATTTTAATTTGAAAAATTAATTTGTCGGGTTGCTTGCTTAGTCTTTTTATTCAAAAGGTTTGTCCATGCAGATTACGTAATCCTAGCATGCTTTTCTATAGAACTCAACATGTAAAACATGCTCGCAGAATTCTAAAATATGCTTGATAAACGCGATAAACCTAACATGCTTAGTATGCGCATCCAATTACGTAAAACACTTAAAGGTTTGTCAACGTAATATAAACATACATAGCATGCTACCTGCATAATTTAAACATCCACGACATGCATATGAGCGATAAAATAAAATAAACGCTCATCGCGCCCAATCGTGAAACACGCACATTCTGTCTCAATCTATTACATAGATTTGCAAAGTGCAATTAAACTTGAAACGGCCTCGCGTGCGGGCACGGACCGGATTCAACAAATGAGCCTCGCGTGCATGGGCACGGACCGAAAACCGGGTTGGGCTGGAAAACGGTGCGGGCGGGTCGGCCCAATCGTGTTGGGCGGCGCTGGGCAAAGCCCACCGCGCCCGGCCTTCTGCGTGCCGCCGCCGCGTGTCCTCGCGGGCTTCCTCGCGATCGCTAATGCGACCGCGACCCGTCGAAAGCAGCGTCTGCTGCCACGCCCGGCGTCGAACATCCGCCGAGATGTCGCCGCCCGGTCGAAACGAAACTTCGCGACCGCGATGCCGCTCATGGCCGGGTTTCGCCAACGCGCAGCGCCGTCGCTAGCTCGCACGGCCGCGTTGCCTCGTGGGTCATCCTTACGACCGAGAGCTCACTCGCTAGGCGCCAGGGATCTCGCGCGAGAACGCGCGCCCCGTCGCCCACGGCCCTCGCGATCGCCCTCGCGACCGCGAGGCTCGCTCGCGAGAAACCGTCCAGAGGACTGCCGAGAGACCTGTTTTTTCCGTCGTTTCGTTCTTCGTTCTTTCGTCTTCGTTCTTCTTTTACAGATAAGATTTACAGAATAAAATCTAATCTAACCACGGATTTTCTCGTGGTGTAAAACAAAATCCGACAAAATAATAAACGAGCCACGATGAGCAGCGGATCCACAATTAATAAACGCACGTAATAATCAAACGTGAATTAATCCAGCGAGCGAAGATTCGATCCTGGGCTCGATACCAATGTAGGGATAACATATGTTAACCCTCGCCCCGAGGATCTATCTTGGATATTTAATTCACCATACATTGATTATATTCCTAGCATGCGTCTATATAATTAATCGCAACACGTAGGGGTTTTCACGTGTTTACCTTTGGATCTGTCGGGGTCGATGGAACGAGATGAATGTATCGAATGGATCGGACTCGTGCTTTGACCTTCTGGACTGTATCCCGGTTGCCCAATCTCCAACGTCGAGTGAGGACGATCTATGGAGAATGCTTCGGAAAATCACCCAATGCTCTCTCACCAAAACTCACGAAAATTCTCTCTCAAACACTATGAGATATCCGAAAATTTTGTGTTAATTATGTGAGCATTAACCTAGACTTTATCTCATACCTTATATTTATAATGCACTACCTTAATCCCATATGGAAATTACCATAATCCTATATGGAAATTACCATAATCTCATATGGAAATTACCATAATTCTTTATGGAAATTACCATACTCTCAGGATTATTTCCATACTCTCAGGATTATTACCATAATCTTATATGGAAAGGATCTATGCATATACCATAAATATAATAATATCCTTGTAGGATAAAGAGAACAAAATCTTGCCATAGAGAGCTTAAGGGGGCGTCGATTTTCCTTGGCTACGGGCTGGATGGGCCGACCAGGATCAAATGCAAGGAATAAAGATGGGCCTCAAATAAATTAATTATCTTATGTTCACCCGAACATAAATTAATTTATAAACATTCGATCATGCCACTAGAGAAGAATGACTTACCCCTTTATTACCGAAGTTGAGTCGGGCTTGCACTTAGACATTACGAATCCCGTATTTAAGATATCGAACGTCCATTAATTATTTATAGCATTCGATTGCTTAAAATAATTAATAACTTCATTCATAAGTAGTACCACTCAACCTTATTATTGTACTTGAGCTAACTCAACTGCGGGGTTTAGTACAATAAACCTTTGAGCTCCTTAAGGGCGTCATCATCCTAAACGGATCGGTGACTCGACATGATAACTAGCGTGACATACAAGCACCGCCACCACCCAAAATGCGGAGAATCTTGGGTTAGAACATATAACCCTCACCCATAACAAGTCAAAGTGATGGTCGAACTCATACTCACCTAATACCTTATCGAGGTTTAGATCATCGTAAGTCACCGAGATCTTGGTTCTTCACGACGGTCGGACAAAAGAACACATCTCATGTGATCCTTCAATACGTCGAGGCATCAAAGCATAGACAAGTAACCAAGTCAAGTCACTTCTTATCTATACCGCAGACTATACCGACAACTCGTCCTCAAGTTGTCTCACCGTGAAACTTTTATATCTCATTAAGCTTGACCAATCATACGGACTTACGTGATCTTCTACACATCGTATGATCTAACTTATATATGAGATAAGGGACACGATATATGCAATCAAGTATTCAATTCGGATAGGAGATTGTAATAGTGGTAACGAGAAACATTGTATACAAGCTCAACCAAACCGCTTTCAAGATACAAATCCAACACTCATGCCTTATCTTGACAAAAGCGGGTCATCGATGTCGGAGAACCCGCGGAAGGAGCGAGATAAGGTTCAAGTGGAGTATGATGATATATCGAGTTCGAATGATGATGTGCATGCTAGTGACCAACTGGAACAGGCTGAAGAAAGAACCGAGGATGATCTAAAGAATTACAGACTAGCTCGCGATAGACAAAGAAGGATTATCACACCCCCGCAGAGATATGGACGTGCAGATATGATACACTATGCTCTTAACATTGCCGAAGATTTGGAGAATCAAGAACCAAGAAATTATGAAGAAGCAATGAAAAGTCCAGAAAAGGATAATTGGATTTTAGCTATGAAAGAGGAGATAGAATCATTGCATAAAAATGGTACATGGATACTCGTTGATAAACCCGTTAAGAAGAAACTCATTAGTTGCAAATGGCTCTACAAGAAAAAGGTGGAGGTATTTGCTGGAAAAGAACACGTGAGATATAAAGCTAGACTTGTAGCAAGGGGTTTCACTCAACGAGAAGGTATTGATTTCAACGAGGTTTTCTCACCCGTTGTAAAGCATAGCTCGATAAGAATTATGTTGGCTGTGGTAGCTGCGAACAATCTGGAGTTACAACAGATGGACGTCAAGACAGCTTTCTTGCATGGTGAGTTAGAAGAAGAAATTCATATGATGCGACTGAAGGTTTCGTTCTACACAAGTCGAGAGAAGGTATGTTTGTTGAAAAAATCATTATGCGGTTTAAGACAAAGTTCAAGCGTGGTATATGAAATTCGATGAGCATATGGCGATATTGGGTTTGTTAAGTCCAAATATGATAGTTATGTTTACTTGAAGAAAAGGGGAAAACACACTGGCTTATCTCTTATTATATGTCGACGATATGTTGATAGCAAGTGATAGCAAAATGCAATTTGAGTGTAAAGGAAGATTTGAGAAGAAGCTTTGAAATGAAAGATCTTGGGGATGCAAAGAGGATTTTGGGAATGGATATAGTAAGAGACAGAACGAATGGGAAGTTATGGCTGTATCAACACAATTACGTACATAAAGTTCTGAAAATGTTTGATATGCATATGGCAAAACCGGTTTCTGTTCCCTTGGCTACTCATTTCAAGTTATCTGATAATCATAAACCGAAGGAAGATGATGAAAAGAAGGAAATGGCGAAGATTCCTTATTCAAGTGTAGTAGGCAGCATCATGTACATGATGGTATGCACAAGACCCGATCTCTCTCACGCCATAAGTGTTGTGAGTAGATACATGATTGATCCTGGAAAGTATCATTGGGAGGCATTAAGATGGATTTTGAGATATCTAAAGGGAAATTCTGACCTGGGGATTATGTTCCAAAGAACGGAAGGTAATAACCAGCCACCATTAATCGGTTATACTGATTCAGACTACGCAGCAAACGTAGACAATCGAAGATCTCAATCGGGATATATTTTCAATTTATACGGTTCGCGATCACCGGAAATCCGCTCAATCGGTGGTAGCTTTGTCGACTACGAAGTCGAATACATGGCCGTTACTGGAAGTCGTGAAAGAGGCCATTTGGTTGAAAGGAATGATAGCTGATTTCGACATATTTCAAGAATCAGTTGTTTTAAATTGCGATAGTCAAAGTGCTTTGCACTTAACTAAGCATCAAGTTTTTCACGAGAGATCCAAGCACATTGACGTTAGATTGCATTTTGTCCGTGACATAGTGAACAAAGGAATCGTGAAGATGGAAAAGGTATCAACTGAAGAAAACGCAGCTGATATGCTAACAAAAGCACTGCCTACTTCAAAGTTTTGTTACTGTCTTGATTTGGTAAGTCTGCTATCTCACAAAGTGAGATGATGATGTGTTTCGCTGCTGGAGAAGGGGTAGTTTGGAAGAGATGATAATGTGTCTTTAGTCTTGATGGATTCATTGTTGAGGTGGAGATTGTTATAATGCAACTATAAATCCATGCATGCACGCAGCTTATTACGAGAAAGGAACATATATGCTTCGGTATTGAGAAGACATCTATGACGTTGATTGACTTGGTTTACACTTACTTATCATGGCCGTTGATCAGCAAACGGTTGAAGGTAATTATCAGTGTTAGTTACAACCATAAGTTGGTTACAAACCCAGTGGTGGGTTTCTCGTATAAAAGTAGGATTCGTTGCGAGCTTCAACAAGTTTTTCCAGAGAGATAGAGATCAAAAGGAAAAGATAGAAGAGTCATTCAAATTCTTATTTTGATCTTGTAAACTGAGGAACTACAGTTTGAATACAACATATTATTTTCTTTTCCCGTGGATGTAGATCAATACGATCGAACCACGTAATCTTCTTGTGTCTTTATCGTTTTTCTTGCTGTTCTTGTTTTGCTCGTCGCATTCCTTGTTTCTTGCTCAACAGCTTCAAATCCTCGAAGCATTTTGGTGTTGAATTAGACGAAAAGGAAGATCGAACCAAATTTGGATGCATCCAATCCAAGTGTGAAAAGAGTGACGTAATTCATAATGGTAATTGTGAGAATTCAGAAACAGATGGCCGTTTCCTCTCTATATAATCAGCAATCTGTAAACTCACATGCATCACATCATTTTATCATTTATTCGTATATTCGGGAATCACTCTTATTTTCGAGTTGGCACTATCTACGGTAAGCAGGATGATTCGACCATATCTTTGTTTCACTGACTTGAAGCTGTCTTCTGGATCTTTAGAAATCGGCTGCAACAAAAATTGGTTACAAAATGGACAATGGCGTTTGGTTCAATAGACCAACAAGTAGTCCACAAGGAGACTTTTCTAGAATTTGTAATAAAAAAATTGAGATGCCTATCGAAGTTCATACTGAGATATATCAAAATTGGATGATGTGCTGTTAGAAATACTATTATTTCCAAACAAGAAAGTGGGTTGCTGTCAGAGGACAGAGCAGACTGGGAGCAACAAAGTCTAAAAGCAAGAAAGACTAAAGGAAAGCCTCTCTCTCTCTCTCTCTCTCTCTCTCTCTCCACAGCCTTTATGAACATGGGTTGCTGCTTTACTTCAAACAAAATCATGGAACTTTTCTCCACACCCCATCATGGAACTTTACTTCAAACAAAATCATGATCTCCTAATATAAACAATCCATATGGTGTCTATTTGATCAAGTGAAGATAAAGGGACCATTTTATAGGGCTTCAGGTGGGGGTGTCACCCTTTTTACGAAACATAAGCAGCAAGATGACAAGGTCAAGTGTTGCTATGACGGTCGATTATCGACTCGACATAAGCTGGGTTACAGATGATAAAACACCAGATCAAGATAGGCATCAAGGCAACAGAAACAGATTTTATCATACAGGCATAATGAAGAAGCAGTATTATCCTGGCTTTATCAGCGATATGTGGTGTAGCAAAACTCATTTACTTAAGAAAAGAAATGACCACAATAGCAGCTATAAAATTCTCAGTTGAGGCGAGGTGAAACCCATGAGACACTTCTCAAAATGACGTTGAAACAAACATTTAATTCACATTCTGCAAACCTATTATACAGGAAGCAACAGAGGCTTGTCACTGCAAATAACAGATCGTATCATCAATGGTATACAATACTAGGATGATACACCATCAGTTTTTGCATCTATGAACAACGTTACGAAAAACTTACTTTTCACAGTTTTCCAATGTCCGATCATGCTCGGAGAGAACTCCTCTGATAAGACTTGTTGATAAGTTTGAACTTCATCAATGGCTGCTCCGATGCACCGAAAAATGCTATAAAAAAAAAACTGCCTTGTGAAAAGAATAATTATCCTAAGCATTATAATACATAAAGACATGCAACATGGTCATCAGTTTCATCCTATGTCCATCCTGAAGTAGGAATTCCATGTCTCTGAAACCACTCGGGCATGTGGAACCTTTCATAGAGAATAGGCCGTACATCCTTTTGTTGAGAGAGATTCTTGAGCAAAGGAAGGATAACTTCCAAAAGCTGTAATGTATGTGGATTTGCACCTTGATTCAGATGGGAAAGAAGATAATGAGAGGAACTACCAATTTATGTCGAGTAATATTCTTACCTGCTCATCATGAGGTTGTCCAGGAGAAAATGGTATGCATGGGATGCCATTTAGTGGTTGCAACAAGAAACTAAATGGATTATTGTCAACAATAACTATTCGGCAGAAATCCTTTGACAAGCAAGATAAATCCTTCACATGTTCACGGTACTCCCTGTGATTTATGCAAAACATAAGAAACTGAATAGCCAAGTTCTGATAGATGAACTTGTAGTACAAAAGCAATCAAGATATAACTATGCAAGTCATCAATACTGTTTTACTGTACTGCAAATAATAATGATAATTTCCATTTTCTTTGTATATTCTCTTTATCTTATTTTCTCATTCATGTAGGTTGACTTGGAAGATACAAGATATGGCAAAAGATATCAGATTGTTTGGTAGTTCGCAGACCGTTCCTGAGGAGGCTGTTTGAGTCCAGTAAAATATGGAGAAAACATAAGGCCATATATTATTATAGTCCTCTCAGCCACAACTGAAGTCCACATTGTACATGGTAATGAAATATCATAAATAATAGCTATTAGATGGACATCATACTGCAACAACAGCTCAAAATTACCAAAAATTGAATACTTCATCAAAAGAATTCTAAATATTACAAGAATATTAATGTAATTAAACCAATCAGTCAAAAGTTGTGTCAATCTTGTTTTACATTCTATTGTTGAGCTGAAATATTAGCACTTCAGAATTCAGATCATAATTGAAATAGAATACCCAAAAGAGGTTCAAAATAGATTAGATATTAGTACATGAAAGTTCTTTATATCTAACGCAGGATCTCCATGTGATTATGCTTGCCAATTTCTGGAACATAGATATTTCCAACTAATTGAACCTTATATCAGATATCTTCATATTTTGGCATTTTCAAAAGCTAGACACTTTAGTCACTACACATTTACATCATAAATTCACCCTCTTTTCAACATTTCCTGGGATAAGTGTGATAATGATTTCTTTAAAATCCGATTGGTACTACTATATACACCAAGATCAAAATCTAAATAAAGTTTATGACTTTTAACTCTCTAAAACCATCTCAAATAGAAAAGTTGTGGTTCTCATTGGTGGGAAAAGGGGGAAGTGGCCTTTGGGTCAGCAAAACAGGTTTTAACACTTCATTTGCTGCATGGTGATTGATCCATAACAGATGAGATAAGAATAGAGTACAGAAAAGAAACAGTCCATCTTTTCATTAAAGAATAATTATTTCCAGAATAGGAGGCCATTATTTTGTAACTGAGGAAGCATTGTAATCACTTCAAAAAAACAAAAAAAACAAAAATGCTCAACTGCTCTTTCAAAAATATTATAAACACAAGCAGAAGCTGATAGGGAAGAGGATGTATGGATCGTACTAGAGAAGGACCATGATACAAAGGATGGCAAGCAAACCGATTTTTTCATCTAGGTTCATAGGCTCTAGAAGCTTCAGTTTACAGAACATATTGTGAGAGAAATAAATGGAACAAAATGTTTCAGATGAAGTAATGAAGAACAACGCCAACATATGAAAGCAGTGGATGCACTAAACAATGAAAATGAGGAAATTTATACGAGCGTAGATAAAAGAAGGAATACTAATTTAACTTATATAGACAGCTATAACATTGAAGCATACCAAGAATTACTAAAGAGTCTTCCGCAACAGTAGAAAAAACATATTTCAGACACCAAAAAAATACACTAGAAATCAGTCTGTATTTATTTCATCATTTTAGCATATCTACTTAGCACCATCAGGCTCATGCCACAGAGTTCGGTTATGAAATGGTACCCAATGGGTGTATTGGTGGAATATTAATATATTAAGTTTTCATTTACAGACATCACCAAGGACCCATATTAGTACTTAGCTATGCGTTTCCACAATGAAAGGAAACAAGATACAGGGTGACAGATCTAACAGCAGCAAAATTGCAAATGTTCACTATCTTCAAAAGTTAAAAAGCGATAAATACTTAAAACCTTAAAACTTACGTGCTAATTGTAGAAGGCCTGTAAAGTCTGCGGCTGAATAGATTTATGGAATCTATTTTATCTACAAGAGGCCTAGCATAGCCTGCGAACACAAAGAATGTTAATCCAACATGTAAAATATCATATATACAAGGTTGCAGCTAGAGATCAAGAAAACCATGGTGTCGCAAGGTAACAAAAACCTTCAAGTCCAGCTGTAAATAATATAAGATCAGCAAATTCACTGAGTTGTTTCAGAAACTCTTTCAGTCCAGGACGTTCAAACACTGTCACATAGTTGATTTTGGTTTGCCTTCAAATTCCTAGGAGTTCCATCAAGAAATAAGTAGTGCAAATCAACAAAAATATTGAGAACTATTGTAGGTAGCTTAATCACTAAATTATCATGTCAACAGAACCAGAAACTTACTTTGTCAGAAGATATGCATTCCAATTCAAACCATTTTATACCAGCTTCAGTGGCTTGACTACGTAGCATTGCTGGCAAGCTTGACGTCTCATACGCACAAACCAGAGTTTCATCCAAATCAAGAACAACCTTCATCCAAAGCATATATAAACATGAAAACACTAAGAATTGAAAAACAATGGCAACAAATGCCAAAATTGTTCCTCATGAAATTAAAAATTTTCACAAGACACACGTAGCCCATGAATTTTACGAATTTCCAGATTTATCCATTTAAATCAATAGCTTAGCAACAGCATTTAGGTCAAAAAAATTCTTTGTACAAGATTTGAGGAGACCAAATTCGGACACTTAGTTCTTTTTTCTTCCCCTACATTGAGTAAAACAGGGAAAAGAAACTGAAGGTCCCATAAAGTTTTTAACTTTTTTATAGACAGAAGACTTTTCCAACCCTATTTCTAGCGAACTTTCCATTTTAGATCTATGTTAATCAAAATGGAAATAAATATGAAGTCCTATCCCTCATAGCCTGACATAGAAATAGTTTTAAAAATCATATAAGAAATGCAACAGATCTATGCTTGTCAAAAATTCTCATCCTTCAGCTTTATAATCTTTGACTAAGTAATAAATTGTGACTTCACTCATTCAAATAATATCCCAAGTCTGTCACAGGAAGCAGTTTCACTTGGTTGATTTCTACTCCAGAACCTTATTGACCTATTCTTTTCATGGGTTTTAACGTCTTCCGACATCCCAAGTTTTCTTTTTTTTCCTCGCATGAGGTGCTGCACTTGACTTATTTAATATCTAAATAACTACCTCGTTGGCCTGCTCTTTCATGGCTTTTAACTTCTCCCAACTGTGCTCAACCATAATTACTAGCCTTGGTCTTTAGCAAATAACTCAGTTTCTGAAGTTCAGCTTGTCCTCAGGTATTTCATATCAGATATCTTTGCTACACTAGTTCGCTTCAAATAAGATTCTTGACAAATTTTCAATTCACTAAATTATGCATAATTGCAGATGCCATTGGTTTCGTGGACATATGAAGTCTTATTGAAAAGAGACACCGATACTTTGAGTTCTATAACAAGGAAATAATAAAAATGTAGTAAATCACAGACAGTAACTTGGAAAAATATACAACATGAGTGAGATTGCACAACATACATTTTCTTCACACATACTTCATTTCTATAATCTACTGGTAAGCAGAATTACACACTGCACAATAGCAGTACTTTTAAAGAAGTAATTTTATGCACATATTCCATCCCATACACCGTAAAAAATTTGACCCATAATACTTTAACACACAATTGTTAAAGCAGTACCTTAATAAACTAAAAAATTATTTAAATCTGCAGCCACCTGCCTAAATTGGCTTGGTAAGAAAAGACATCTGCAGAAGTAAACTCCTAGTGAATACTCCGACAGCAATTTTACAAGATTAAAACCATCTGGAGTTTAAGTACATATACCAAACTAGACACAGAAATCCTCTAACGAATTCATCTAAAATACTTTTCATCCTACCCATCACAAGATCAAAGTTCAAACAAATAATGATGTAGTGCAATACAATTTGTTTAGTTAGAACAGATAGCACCATAAGCAAAAGGTCAATTTCAAGATTGGTGGTAGAAACAAGAAAGAAATCTAAATCAATCAAAAGGAGCAAATTAAATGCTAAATCATTTCGTCAAATCCCACTTCTATTTTTCTTGAAATGTCTAACAAAACTAAAAGTATCCAGTAATGTATTCAAAGTCAACCGCGAATAATTAGAGAAACGAACTTTATATTCGTCCGTCATTAATTCACAATCAAATTAAAATACCTCCAATTAACTAGATTCAAGAAAAGTTACCGTTAGCTTCCCAAATGGCGGAGAATCAGCCGTCCCTCTCCACCATCATGGACCGGAACCGCGCCAGGACACGTCAGCGGTGCCTCCTCAGGCTTTTCAGAGTACTCGGGAAGCTCAACCACCGGCAGAGGCTTGAACTGCGGCGGCGCGTGGGGCGCGGAGGACAGGAACGACCCTGGCGCAGGCCAACATACGAGAGGACCTGAGTAAACGACGGCGTGCCGCGGAGGATCTGCGCGAAGATCTGGAAGAAGAGCGCCAGCCAGTTGAGGAGCGTCCGCCACACCTGCAGCGTCCGCGGCGCGTACACTTCAGCCGCCGCCAGCTCCGCCATCACAATCAAAATATGCGGGATACTGATTTGTAACCGCCCAGATTGCGCCGGTTGATAACCGCGTCGTTTCGTCTGCTTGCGGCTGGTGGCGGTATTGGTGAGACTGAGAGTGTGTGTTGTGTGTGTTTTCGGAGGCGACGGAGAGGAGTGGTCAGGATGGAGGCGATGGTTATTTGCGATCAAAGTCCAGATACATAAAACTAAGGGGAGAGAGTGTTTGCCACGTGTTAGGAGCGAGAGTTGGATAACTGAAACAAAAAGGACAGATTATGACGACAGTTGGAGCTTAATGTAATAATCTTACTGTATTTAAATTTTGTGGGATTTCTTTTTCATTTTTAACTATATTTTTATGGATAAATCTAAATGTACATCATATGTGTTCACATAATTGGATATTTTTGTCATTTTACACATTTTCAAAAATTAAGGGGTTTATCCAATTTTAATTGAATTATTAATTTTCATAATTACCCTTTGCGATCATTAAGGAAGAGACCATTTAAATTCAATCTTATATATTCATAATCTTTCCTTAATACATAGTATAATTTGGAGAAAACTAAATGAATGCATGCAAACCAATCTCAAATTCTATAGAGAGAAAGAGAATTTACTCACATGGAATATTTGGCAAGAAATTTAAATTAAACTAATTAATTCCATTCATTCTATGCATTATTGATCTATGCCCCATCGAGATTTCCTCATCTTCATGTTCTTCTTTTTTTTGAAAAATTTAAAAAGATAAATACAAAAATACATTTCCTCATCCTTTTTTTTTTGCGATGCACAAAAGAGATTTCCTCATCATCCTGTTCTTATTTTTTTTTAAAAAAACATAAAACTGATATTATATTTTAGTTTAATTGTGAAGCATAACCATAATATTAATTACATAGTAAAAAACGAATACATGAAAATGCAAATGAAAAGGCAATATTTTAGTTAAATTGTGAAGCATAACCATAATATTAATTACATAGTAAAAACGAATACATTAAAAGGCAAATGAAAAGGTAAAAGATAAATAAATAAAATTGACTCCAAAAATAGATTGACATGTAACCATAAAGAATTATTTATCGACTTTTAATATATTTTAATTTGAATATATTTATTTACTATTCTTATGAATGTTATAATGTGTTAAATTTCAAATTTAGGATATAATTCTAGTGAAAGAATATACACATTATAATGTATATAAAAATATAACTGTATTCTAATTAAAATATATTAAAATTAATAAATATCCCTATATGTATTCAAATCTATATAATGGTATAAATTGATGCATATCTATATTTCCATAGTGATAAGTATTCATGAAACAAATTAATCATTTATTTCTAAAATTATTTGAGTAAAAAAGGAAAATAAAAACATTCCAATTTTATAATATATAACTACCGAAAATTGAGTAGGGGTAATTTGGAAATGATCTTGATACTATAATTATAAAGGGTATTATGTATGTACATATTATGTACATTTAGCACTACTCTATTTTTATTATTAATGTTCGAGATAAAGGAACCATCACACTGTCTTAAAATCTATTTATTCAATTATATTTTTTGTATTTAAGAATTTAGAGAAATCAATGTTCCATGTACCAGAAGTTGAAGATTAGGATATTTTGTAAGGAACGGTGTTTGAATGGTAAAGTTCAAAAAATTATTTAAGGACTGATTTCGAATTTTAAACACCTACCTAATTTATTTGAAACAGAAAAGTTGATGATTATATGCAAATCTTCATTAGACTAAACTATTCTTGAAGTTGTGATTAAGTTATGCTTTTCTTTTACAAGGAATTTATTCTCGAAATTCTATGGTAATTTGATAATAAAAGATCTATAATAGTTTTTAGTCTTACTAACTGGATTCTTCCTCTTGAAAATTAAATTTCTATTTGTAGTTCGTAAAAGTTTTAAAGAGTTTAAATGTACTTTCTTCGATCTAAAATTTATTCTTAATTTTTTTTGTACTATCCAAATATATTTTCTTTTCATTTAAGAAAATAATTCCATAAAATACTTTATACTTATTATCTTGAATAATATTATTTATTTATAGTTTTTACCATTCATGATCCACCATTATCGTTATATATTACTCTGAACAACATCATTTATTTATTTACATATTTTACTACTCATAATCAACCATTAATTAATTTAATATTATGTTAATATAAAACTATTATTTCATTAATAAAATATACAATAATTTTTATTAAAATTTGCATCAAAGAAATTATCTTTATGCCAAGATATGGAAAAGTCTTTAATGTCCTTCCTCGTCATAAATGAACTTGCATCATTGAGTGGAGGAAACAAAGGACAGTCTAGTCTAGTTACTATTAATGAAAACAGAGGATCATTACCCTATATCGACTAAATCATTTGAATTTTTCTTTAAACTTCATCTCATGTCACAACAAATGTTTTAAGAAACGTAGGCTTTAAGAGGTAATAAATTTTATATTCCTACTATGGTAATAGATGTCCACGCAACCTTCATGCAAGACAAATTAGTAGGGTGTCTATGAATCGATTCGAATCGAAAAATCGATCAAATCAATAATTTTTTGTAACAGCCCACTATTCCAAAGGACGGATTAGCATGGACTATTACTTGGAACGGGAATTAAGAAGCATGAAAGAGAATGAAATATCGGATTGTGAGACATGTAATAAGAAAACTTCTAGAACTTCAAGCATTTAAGATTAAGCACACATAATTTACATACGAGATTAGACCATCAGATCTTTAACAAAATGGGTTCAACTGATCTGAAGGAAATTAGTTCTCTGTTCAAAATATAACTTAGTGTTCTGGCAGCGGAAAACATGTGAAGTATACATCACCAGCTCAAGGTTCTACTATCAGCGACAAAAGATTCCTACTGCTCAACACTGCTCCATCGCATCACCAACTCAACCTACACATTTAAAAACAAACATGCAGGGCTAAGTACAAAGATGCACTCAGTGGACTTATGCCAAAAATATTTTTCATAACTTTGAATTACACTGCCCCATCAGTAACCCACGAGGTTTTATTTGAAATGTTCGTGCTTACTAAACATTTTCTGTCATTTTCCATAAACTTTGTCTAGCCAGACATATTTTCTGTCTGTATGATCCATATCACATCTCATATAACTCATCTTGCGCCGTAGAAGGAGGCCTCCTTCCACAGACGCTGTGACCGGCCAAGCAAACCTTTCAGCACATAGTCACCGTAACTGGCTGAGCAAACCTTTCAGCAAGTACAATTATCTTAATGTACACGTTAATCCTTGCTAGGAATTGTCCTTCTAGCATAGGATCCGAATTCGATTATCATTCATAGTTGGCGAACCAACAACTTGATAGGATCCATATATAAAACATAAATATTTTGGGCGGTAATTAAATAATAACATTTCATCATCATTTCTCAAAAGAAAGCATCGTAAATAAAACATTTATCATTTCATTTTATCCTTGAGGAGAAAAAGAAGCCCACCTGGTATATTCTCCTTCTCAAAACGAGTTTCTTTACTTTACTTTCGTTGCTCACCTTCGTGTTCCACCTTTACATAAGAAACTAATTTAGAACGTCGGTCGCATTTTTGAAAATCGTCAAAATCTAATAGAACTCGATAACTTTTAAATCTTATTAAGATTTATTAATTAAATATAAACCTTCTAAAGCCTTCGTATCTTTAACCA
Organism: Salvia rosmarinus; assembly: GCA_036937905.1. Lineage (NCBI taxonomy): Eukaryota > Viridiplantae > Streptophyta > Magnoliopsida > Lamiales > Lamiaceae > Salvia > Salvia rosmarinus. Next base: position 33,060,081 of record CM072820.1, on the reverse strand, counting down.
ATTTGGTTCGTCTTTTCATCGAAAGTTCTAACTTATAACTGCGACGTAACCTTGCTTCGGAGCACATACTCATAATTTAGATCAATCATTGAACTCATATTAACATCTTTCGATAAAATGATTTCAATTATGAAATCGATTCTTATAAAAGAGATATTCTTATATATCTAATGCGTCTTACACGTCTTAGTGTATCTATTCAGAGAAACCCATATTTATATTAGGCATAAAATATAACTATGTGCGTTAAACATAACTCTACTCACGCACTAACATACTTTACACATTCGCATCCTTATCAAATCTTTTTCAACTTCAAAACATATATTTCTCAACATTCATATATAAAACTATTAACTTACATATATATACTCTAATTCTAATCGATTTATAATCACATTCTCATAAGTCTCGATTTTTCACATTAACAATCAATCATGCTCAAAAATACATATGTATGAACAAACTTAAGCATAACAATCTATATTTCAAAACCTTACGTCACTTAATAAAACGTTTCGACATAAAAATATTATACCTCGTTTTAAAAATCTCATAAATTCATAGTATGTCTAAAACATATTTTTGGGACTACTAAATATGTGATTACACTAAATAAAATAAATTTGAACTTCCACTTTTCCAACATTAAAGTTTTCGGCCCTTTTGATAAAATTTCCAAAACTTATGCATAAATTCATTTAAATTCACATAACATACTATATTAACATAGGATCAATAATATCAAATAACATTAGACAAAGGAAAATTTGACATCATAACCCCAACACTTTGTTGGATTTGTATACTGAAAGCAGTTTTGGTTGAGCTTGTATATAATGTTTCCTGTTACCACTATTACAATCTCCTATCTGATTTGAATACTTGATTGCATATATCTGTGTCTCATTATCTCATATATAAGTTAGATCATACAGTGTGTAGAAGATCACAGAAGTCTGTATGATTGGTCAAGCTTAATGAGATATAAAAAGTTTCACAGCTGAGACAACTTGAGGACGAGTTGTCGGTATAGGCTGCGGTATAGATAAGAAGTGACTTGACTTGGTTGCTTGTCTATGCTGGTACGTCTCTGACGTATTGAAGGATCACAGTGAGATGAGTTCTTCTATCTGACCGTAGTGAAGAACCTAGATCTCGGTGACTTACGATGATCTAAACCTCGATAAGGTATTAGGTGAGTATGAGTTACTGACCATCACTTTGACTTGTTATGGGTGAGGGTTATATGTTCTAACCCAATATTCTCCGCATCTTGGGTGGTGGCAGTGCTTGTATGTCATGCTAGTTATCTCAGACGAGTCACCGTATCCGTTGAGGATGATGGCGTCCCTTAAGGAGCTCAAAGGTTTATTGTACTAAACCCCGCAGGTTGAGTTAGCTCAAGTACAATAACAAGGTTGAGTGGTACTACTTAAGGAATTAAAGATATTAATTATTTTAAGCGATCGAATGCTATAAATAATTAATGGACGTTCGATATCTTAAATACGGGATTCGTAATGTCTAAGTGCAAGTTCGACTTAACCCGGTAATAAAGGGGCAAGTCAGCATTTATTCTCTAGTGGCATGAATAAATGTTTATAAATTAATTTATGTTCTGGGCTGAGCATAAGATAATTAATTTATTTGAGGCCCATCTTTATTCCTTGCATTTGATCCCTGGGCTGGCCCATCCAGGCCCGTTAGCTAGAGGAAAATCGGCGCCCCATAAAGCTCCCAAAGGCAAGATTTTATTCTCTTTATCCTACAAGGATATTATTATATTTATGGGATATGCATAGATCCTTTCCTTATAGGATTATGGTAATGCATTATAAATATAAGGTAAGAGATAGAATCAAGGTTGATCATCACAATTAAAACCTAGAATTTTCGTCCACCTCCTAGTGCTTGTGAGGTTCTCGAAAATTGTGCCATAGTGAGATTGGGTGTTTTTCCGAAGCATTCTCCATAGATCGTCCTCACTCGGCATTGGAGATTGGGCAACCGGGATACAGTCCAGAAGATCAAAGCACGAGTCTCGATCCGTTCATTCCGTTCGACCCAGCGGATCCAAAGGTAAACACGAGAAAACCCTACGTGTTGCAATTAATTAAATAGACGCATCTTAGAATATAATCAATGTATGGTGAATTAAATATCCAAGATAGATCCTCGGGCGAGGCTAAACCTAGTTATCCTATCAATTGGTATCGAGCACGGGATCGAATCTTGGCTCTGTTGGATTAATTCACGTTTGATTATTACGTGCGCAATTAATTGTTGGATCATGCTGTTCATCGTGGCTCGTTTGTTTTTGTTGGGTTTTGTTTTCACCACGAGAAAATCCGTGGTTAGATTAGATTTATTTTACGTAAATCTTATCCGTAAAGAAAAACGAGGCAACACGAAGAACGAGGCGGCGAAGGGCGTCGGAAACTTAGGCGCGCAGGCGGGCGGCGTGTGGGCGATGGCGCGCTGGCGTGGCGGCGCTTCGCGATCGCGTCGCACACAGCGTGCGCGTGTTTTCTCGGCAGCGGACCAGACGAGGCGGGCGTGGCGCGCGGCATGTGCATCGGCGGCGGGCGCGCACGACTTGCGCGCGGGAGCCTCGGCGGCGCCGACAAATACCGCACGGAAACCTCAACGCGTCTCGGCGAGCACGGGCGGCGCCGCGAAATCACGCGTGAGGCCTCGGCGGCGCTCGGCGGCCTCAGCAGCGAGCACGCAGGAACGTCGAGCGGGCGTGCTTCAGCGGCAGGCGGCGGGCGCGCGTTTTGTGAAGCCACAGCGGCGCTCGGCGGCGACGCGGCACGGCTTGTCTCGGTAGGGCCGGCGGCGTGTGCGGCACCTCGGCGGTGACTTCGGCGGGGGCGGGCGCGCTGCTGCGGCGCGAGAATGGGCGGCGAATGTGTCTTGGCGCGCTCATGGGTCATGCCCTCAGCAGCCCCGCCCCATTTGGGCCAACCGGCCGAGACCCATTTTTTCAGCCCAGATCCGATTTTTCGACCCGGTTCAGCCCGTTCCATAGTTCCGGCCCGAATCCAGTTTTGATTAATCCGGTCTGTGCCCATGCACGCGAGGCCCGTTTTCGAAGTTTAATTCTATACTTTACTATTCTATGTAATAGATTAGCGAGAATGTGCGGTTCCACGAGTGGGCCACGATGAACGTTTATTTTTATTTTTTATCGTTCATTGCATGTCGTGGATGTTTAAATTATGCAGCGACATGCTATGTATGTTTAAATTACGTTGACAAACCTTTAAGTGTTTTACGTATTTAAGTGCGCATAGTAAGCATGCTAGGTTTATCGCGTTTTCAAGCATATTTTAGAATTCTGCGAGCATGTTTTACATGTTGAGTTCTATGAACCCGACATGCTAGGATTACGTGATCTGCATGGACAAACCTTTTGAACAAAAAGACTAAGCAACAACCCGACATATTAATTTTCCAAATTAAAATGTCAAGACCTCCACTTTTAATCTCTAAACAAAGTGATACGACTGTGAGTGGCGATCCACACGCGTGGCTTGCTTGCACTGTTTATCATAAGTTTGTTAGATGAGATTTCTAAATAAAACATTTTAAATCTATTGAGAAGTGGGAGTTTCATGTGTACGTCCACACGCGTAGCTTGCATGTGCGATTTTCATAAGTTCTCTAGAGATAGATATAAAATGAGATAACAAAAGAATTTGAATTGGGCGGTATGGTCCGAGTGAGTATGCCATTCTAAGAATTCATTTTCTTTGTTAAAATGTGGTCATTGCAGACATCACCTCGAGTACAACTTCCATGAAGTCCTTCTTGCGATAGTGATGTGGTCTAGTAAGGTCCAATCGTTAATTTCATTTGTCATAAGGATAAGTTGACATGGATTGAAATTAAAACGACTAAAGGTATATTTTAGTCCGGTCGAGGGGTTCATGTGTAAACGCCCACACGCGTGGCTTGCATGTGGGATTCCTTGGGCGATTGGAGGTTTCAATTAATATTGCTTTATCAAAAGGTAACAATATTATTGTTACAAATTATGTGCAATCGTATGCTTATGTGTTTTCATTATCGTTTCGGATATGTCTCTTACACGATTATCAATATGCTCGCACAAAATCCGTTATCCGTCCAAATTTTATCAGTGGAAACAAAACATGGAATATGTTCTTATCGCCGAAGAACACATGTTTGTTCTCACTACTCCTAAACCCGATGCCACTATCGACGCGTCGACTAATGAGCAATGAGAGTCAAGCGACTTTGGAATAAGTCAAACAATATGGCTAAATGCTATATGATGACTACTATGTCCAAAGGCTTGCATTGCAAACATCGATCGATGGTAGACGTGACGATATTTGGTCAAGTCTCGAGAGTAAGTTTGGGCGGTCGGATCGGACGATCGGTTCCACACAATGAGAGAAATTTTGGCGTGTAAGATGGAAGAAGGAAGTTCGGTCCATGAACATGTCTCCCACACGACTCATCTCATGGATAGTCTTGATCGGTTGGGAGGAGGTATTGACGCGAAGCCAAGGTCGATATCATCCTCAATACACCATCCAAGTCTTTTGAGAACTTTCGGCGTGAATGCGATCATGAGCAAGACCGAGTATACACTTAGTCGGTTGCTTAATGATCTCGTAGGCTGCGGAAGGAGTTATGGGAAAAGGAGCACATGCTCTTGCTAGCACATCTAAGGGCCCAAATTTTCCGTTGCAAAATGGGAAAAGAAAAGGGCACCAAAGGTGGTAGAGGCGAGGAAGAAGTGGGAGTAATGGGAGCGAGAACATGGCTGCCACCGGAGGCTCAAGAAGCCAAAGGAGAAGCGGCAAGTGCTTGAGTGCGACAAGGCCGAGCATTGGAAGGCTAAGTGCCCTATGCTCAAGGCTCAAGTGCGCCGTTTGCTTTAATAACTAAACATGTTTAGCTACTTGTTCTACCCATTCTTGGGTAGTAGACACGCTGCGATGATCATGTTTGTTACACCTTGCGGGGTTCCTGCGGACAAGGAGCTAGCTAATGGCGAGATAACGATCTCCATAGGCAACGCGATGAAAGTCGAGGAAGTTGCGGTTGGAGATGTTTCTTTGTGTTTGGGACAACAGTTTTAGTTTTGAAAGACGTTTTATATGTGCGGATTTTCGTGGAACCTTGTTTCTGTTTGAAATTATTTACTCATGGATATTCATTATTTTTGATAGTGGTGTTTCTATCATAAGAAATGACGAAGTTATCTGTTGGCACTTTATATAATTCGCTTTATACTATTTCGCAAAACATAATACCTATAACTATGTTACATCTTCTTCAAACCCTAAAAAGAAAGTTTTCTTAGAATATGACACAACTTTTCTCGGCGTCTTAGATTAGGTCACATCAATCTAAATAGGATCCAAAGACCGACTAAGAATGGGCGTTGGGTAATCTCACGGTTACTCGGTTCCCGGTCTGCGAATCTGTATAGAAGGTAAGATGTCGACCGGACCCTTCAAAGCGAAGGGTTATAGAGCCAAAGAAATGTTAGAGTTAGTCCATTCGACTGTGTGGACCGATGTCCACACAAGCTCGTGGAGGGTGCGAGTATTTTGTCACTTTCATTGACGATTACTCAAGTGCGGATACATATACCGCTCACATGAAGTCAGAATGCTTTGAGAAATTCAAAGAGTTTAAAGGCGGAAGTAGAGACGAAGCTAGGTAAGAGTATCAAGTCATCGCAGATCGATCGCGGTGGCGAATACCTCGATAACGAGTTTATGGACTATCTAGTGAAGTGTGGGATTACATCCCAACAGATTTCACCGGGCACACCACAAAAAATGGTGTGTCGAGGCGAAGAAATAGGACTCTTTTGAAATGGTTAGATCAATGATGGGTTATGCAACATTGCTATTTCGTTACGGGGTATGCCTTAGAAGCGGCATACTTGCTAAATCTAGTACCATCCAAGTCGGTCGAAAAGACCCATTTCGAGTTGTGGTTTGGGCGCAAGCCCGGTTTAAGCCACATAAGGATATGGGCGATCCAGCCACGTCTTTGAACAAGAAGGTCGACAAGTTGGAGGCTAGATCCGATCTGCAAGTCTGTTTATTGGCTATCCTAGAGGAGCGAAGGTGGTTTATTCTATAGTCCCAAGGATCGGAAGGTCATTATTAGCACTAATGCTCGATTCTTAGAAGAGGACTACATGAAAATCATAAATCCAAAGTTGAAATCATTCTTCAAGAATTAGAAGATGATCGTATTCCACCACCGATTAGGCGAAGGTGCGAGATGTCGAGTCTAGTGGGAGGATCGACACGGATACTTCAAGAAATTGAAGTGGGTCGAGTTCCACTGGAGATACCGACCGTACAAGTGGTACCTACCCAGCATGTTGTGCAAGATAGAGAACCACAAGTTACTGCACCCATCGTTGCCATTGTGCCAGTAGAACCTCGTCGTAGTGGGAGGGTTGTTCGTCAACCCGATCGATTTATGTTCGTGGGAGAATCTTGGTTTAGTCTCGTGAAGCGAGCAGGCGATAATCGACCCATGGACATACAAGGAGGCGATCTGAGACATTGATGCAAGATCATGGCACACCGCTATGGACTTAGAAATGGGTCCATAACGGCTATGGATGTATATGAAAGACACCTCTACCGGATGGCGAGGAAGCCATAGGTAGTAAGTGGATATCCAAAGGAAGAGATTACGATGGAGAGGTTTCGACTTTTAAAGCCGGGCTTGTGGCGAAAGGGTACACTCAGATTGAGGGCATCGATTTCGATGAGACCTTTTCAGCAGAGCAATGCTCAAGTCCATCGAATTCTTACGGCCATAGCAGACCACTCGAACTGAGGTTTGGCAAATGGATGTTAAAACCGCTTTTCTAAGCGGTTACCTTGAGGAAGGTAGAGACATCTATATGCGACAACCAAGGTTATGTGGTAAAGGTGAAGAGCATCTAGTATGGAAGCTTAAGAAGTCCATTTATGGACTTAGCGAACCTCGATCATGGAACTTACGCTTTGACGAGGTGGTAAAGTCTTATGGATTTACCCAGTTGCTAGCGAGAGTTGTGTGTATCGGTTAGATGTTAACGGTGATGTGGTATTTCTTGCACTTTATGTAGATGACATTCTTCTAGTTGGCAACAACGTGAAGTCATATCGACGTAAAGAGTTGGTTATCCGATCGGTTTCAAATGAAAGACTTAGGAGATGCAGCGTACATTCTTGGGATCAAGGTTTACCGAGATCGCAAGAAGAAAATATTGAGCTTATCTCAGCGTCTTACATTGATCTTGTGATTACTCGTTTAGTATGCGGACCGCCAAGAAAGGATTGCTACCTTTCGGACATGGCGTTCCTTTATCTAAAGACGCATCACCTATGACCGCAAAGGAGATAGAGGAAATGAGACAAGTTCCTTACGCTTAGTCGTAGGAAGTTTCATGTATGCAATGCTATGCACGAGGCCGATATACGCTATGCGGTGTGGCATAGTAGCTAGATATCGATCTAACCTGGACAAGCCCATTGGACTGCGATGAAGCATATACTCAAGTACCGAAAGGACTCGAGATTATAGGCTGGTTTACCATGCGAGATAGTCTAATGCCTTTGGGTTATCTGGACTTCGGATTTCCAAGTCGACCGTGATGAGAAAAAGTCTACCTCGGGCTATGTGTTTACCTTGGGAGGTGGAGCCGTATCTGGCGGAGTGCAAAGCGGCGATGCATTGCGGACTCTACCATGGAAGCCGAATATGTAGCCGCAGGAGGCTTCTAAAGAGGCTGTATGGTTCAAGAACTACCTCATGGATCTAGATGTTGTACTGGTTTGCCCAAGAGTATCATAGTTTCTTGTGATAACTCAGTGCGATGGCAAACTCGAAGGAACCACGGTCCCACAAGGCGACCAAACACATAGAGAAAGTACCATGTCATACGAGAAATCGTTAGGCGAGGTGACGTCTTGATTGAGAAGATTGATCTGACGGATAACCTAGCGGATCCATTCACGAAGAGCCCGCCGCAAAAGTCTACGATGGACACGTTAGAGGACTTGGATTGCGCTTGATGGCACCCACTTAGAAAGGAAACTTTTGTATAAGTGGGAGAAGCAAAGTGATGGTTTTGTTTGTAATAGCTAGTAGAGACACATTGTATACTAAAAGTTTGCTTTAGTATAAGTGGGAGATTGTTGGATTGTATCTTGGCGCGTTTTGGTTGAGCTTGTATACAATGTTTCTCGTTACCACTATTACAATCTCCTATCGATTTGAATACTTGATTGCATATATCGTGTCCCATTATCTCATATATAAGTTAGATCATACGATGTGTAGAAGATCACGAAGTCCGTATGATTGGTCGAAGCTTAATGAGATATAAAAGTTTCACACCGAGACAACTTGAGACGAGTTGTCGGTATAGTCGGTATATAGATAAGTGACTTGACTTGGTTGCTTGTCTATCTTGGTACATCTCGGCGTATTGAAGGATCACGGTGAGATGAGTTCTTCTATCGACCGTAGTGAAGAACCTAGATCTCGGTGACTTACGATGATCTAAACCTCGATAAGGTATTAGGTGAGTATGAGTTCTTGACCATCACTTTGACTTGTTATGGGTGAGGTTATATGTTCTAACCCAATATTCTCGCATCTTGGGTGTTGGCGGTGCTTGTATGTCATGCTAGTTATCGTGTCAGTCACCGTATCCGTTGAGGATGATGGCGTCCCTTAAGGAGCTCAAAGGTTTATTGTACTAAACCTGCGCAGTTGAGTTAGCTCAAGTACAATAATAAGGTTGAGTGGTACTACTTAAGGAATTAAAGATATTAATTATTTTAAGCATTGAATGCTATAAATAATTAATGGACGTTCGATATATTAAATACGGGATTCGTAATGTCTAAGTGCAAGCAGACTCAACTTCGGTAATAAAGGGCAAGTCGACATTTATTCTCTAGTAGCATGAATAAATGTTTATAAATTAATTTATGTTACAATGAGCATAAGATAATTAATTTATTTGAGGCCATCTTTATTCCTCAGATTTGATCCACAGGTTTGGCCATCCAGCCCGTTAGCTGAGGAAAATCGGCCCCATAAAGCTCCCAAAGCAAGATTTTATTCTCTTTATCCTATAAGGATATTATTATATTTATGGGATATGCATGATCCTTTCCTTATAGGATTATGGTAATGCATTATAAATATAAGGTAAGAGATAGAATCGAGGTTGATCATCACAATTAAAACCTAGAATTTTCGTCCACCTCCTAGTCTTGTGAGGTTCTCGAAAATTGTGTCATAGTGAGATTGGGTGTTTTTCCAAGCATTCTCCATAGATCGTCCTCACTCGGCGTTGGAGATTGGGCAACCGGGATACGATCCGGAAGATCAAAGCACGAGTCTCGATCCGTTCATTCCGTTCGACCACGCGGATCCAAAGGTAAACACGAGAAAACCCTACGTGTTGCAATTAATTAAATAGACGTGCTAGGAATATAATCAATGTATGGTGAATTAAATATCCAAGATAGATCCTCGGGGCGAGGGCTAAACCTAGTTTTCCCATCACACTTATAGTTTTCGAAACTTTGTGAAAATTCAATAAACAATTTTCAAAAATTCTAATTAATTCACACAACATATTATTATCATCATACATCAATAATATGTCATAATATCCAACATACACAAATCATACATCAATATCTCATACCCTATAGTTCTCGAAAATTTCATGAAATAATTCATAATATTTTCCAAAAATTATGAATTAAATCACATATGCTTAAACAATACTAACTATCATCAATCCATGCTCAAAACAACAATTAAAATTCATTTTTATCAACATATAATTCTTATATATTTTCGGTCCTAATGAGAAAAATCATAACATGATCAACTTTGTACCAAATTCATAATACATGCTTATAAACATCATATAAACATATTTAATTAACAACTTAAACATTTAATAAAATTTCACATAAAATAACAATAGCATATAACTTAAAATTTCATGGTTGGATTTCTAATTTTTTTTGTATATATAAGAAGCTTGTAACATTTCTAATCTTTTAATCGGAATCGATCGGCGAAGAGAATATTGAAGAACTTTCCTTCCCCTTTTTTTCCCTAAGCTCACGGCACTTTGGAGTGAGAGAGAAGAGGATGTAATGTGTTTGATCTTTTCTCACTTAGTAATCAAGTTAAGAAAATAAAATAAATAAATAAATAATACATGATTACAAATAAAGCAACATTATGTCATTTTTTTCCCTCACTTTCGGTCAACAATAGGAGGCATGAGATAGATATTTACCTTATCTCATAAAAGAAATAAACACCTCTCACTATCAAACCATTATATATATATATATATATATATATATATATATATCTTATTCTAATTAAATACATATCATTATCAAACCTATCATTATCAAGCTAAATGAAAATTTCTTCTTTCTTTCCCACTTGTAGTTGTCGTCCATCACCCTTAAACCATACTCACCACTTTATTAAATAATCATCTTATCAAATACATACATTAAATACCTCTCATTTTCAATATCATAACACATCACTTTCACATAATTTGAATTATCTTTTCTTCCCCACTTGCACATGATAAACGCGCATTTTACACGTTTATTGTTGATAATTAAAGATGAGTTTAGATCATTTAATGTGCGTTTACATATCGATTCTTAATGTTTTATCTATTTCTAGAAGATACTGCTCGTGGGTGCTCCTTTGACGTTTTGTAGGTTTATATGTTGATAATCGAAGCAAGGAACGAAGCACGAGCCAAACCACGTTCGCCCGGTTCGGCGACCAACCTAGCGGTCGCTAGGCTGGTCGCGAGGTATACCCATGAGCACCGAGGGAGGACGCGGTCGCAAGTCGCGCACGCGAGCAAACACGCCCAGCGCCGAGAAGCTACTGTACGATTTCTCGTGACCATGGCTAGCGATCGCTAGCCAGTCATGCGAGCCAACCATGCGGCGCAAGAGCGACCACGAGCGAAGAAGAGCGGGGAGATGCCTCGCGGTCGAGCTAGCGACCGAGGAGGCGGTCGTGAGACAGCGCGGCGAAGAGAAATTGGGGTTTCCATCCCATCATAAATAGGGATCAACCCCTTGCGCTCCTCGACCCCGCACACGCTCGAGAGCTTTTATTCGATTTTTCCTCAGTTACGCTTTTCTTTCGCTTAGTTGAGTTCTAGATTTAATTCTTGCATTGTTCTAGTTTAGTTCTTCGCTTTGTTATCGATCGGAACGTTTTGTCCGATCGTTTTCCGTTGTTTTCCGTTCTTTCGCTTGGGATTGGATTCAAGACCAACCATTGTTCATCCAACGCTTCATCACGGGTTTTATGCATTTAATTTCTATTTTTATGGTTAAATCGTATTTTATTCCGTTTATTATGTCTGGCTAGATTTCCGTTCTAATCCTAGGGTTTGCATGATTCGATCCTATATGTTGTGATTCCTGTTATCGCTATTTACCTTCCAGGCATTGATTCATGATTCTTGATGCATATCTAGTTGTCGGTTAATTACGTAATTGTATTAATTGTCAATCGATCTTGAATGCATGATACGAATAAGCCTGAGTCATAAATGAGATAGGATATTCGTAGGAAGCATATTCTTGTGATCTATTTGGGTTGCTTGTTTTCACCTAGAGGCGTAATGATGTGGGGAAAACTAGTAATCTACAACCGCAATTATCGTAATGAAGTTGTCGGTTATATATGATCTTCCATCTTATGCGGATTAAAATTGGCTAATAGGAGCAGGATAAACATACGTTGTGGATAGGATTAATGCATCCCTAGGGTTAGTCGTCCTTATCTGCTTTTAACATCCGGTGTTTATTGCTTTATTTTATTTTACGCTTGGTTACATCGCTTTGGATTAAATTATGAAGCCCTTTAAACCTTTCACCCAATTTCTGTGCTTGAATAATGATGAATTATCGTTGAGCTAGCTTCTGTGTTTTCGCATTACAATCCTTGTGGATACGATACTCGACTTACCTATATACTTACACTTTTTAGTGTTATAAAAGTAAGCGATCAGCACATACCTTTTCGGCACTTTCACCTTATAATAAAGCTCATCACTTTATTTTTGAATCATTCACCTTATCAATACATTAATAACATCTCAACATCATAATAATTATACATCACTATCATAAGAGATGGAATTTTTCTTCTTTTCACACTATAGTACATAATTTTCGTACCACTATAGGAAAATATGCTACATAACTTTTTTTCATTTAATAGCGATGTGACATAATATAGGTCTTAGATAATAGAATAAATCATAGGAAAATAAATAAGAACAATCCTATGTACTAAAATGAAATTTTCGAGCCCTAGTTAGGAAATAAGAATAAATTATCAAATCTTTATTCCTTTAATAACTAAAATTATTTTAATGAATGATTATATAAAAATAATGCTCTTATTTCATAAAATAATCATAGGACTTTAAATATTTTAATTCTTTAAACGTTATACTAAATAATCGAATCGTCTTAAAACGTTGACATTCGAATCATCTCAAAACTTTGATAATCGAATCGTCTCAAAAATGTTAAACATAATGTCGTAATCATCTTATTAATTCCTTTGATAATAAGCAATTAAATTCTAAGCTTCGTCGCTTAGAAAATAACGTAAGACTGCCTATCGAAATTTAATCGACGTTAGAATAATACTCTCGAATGAATAATATATATATTCCTTAATTCACTAATCGTTAATGAATATAATATGAAAATCCTCGTATTATGGATAGTCGAAAATTGAGCTTCGATAAATTACTCTTAATTTACGACTTATATTATCGTAACTTAGTTTTAAAACCTTGGGATATTACATTTTCGGTCGGTTCGGTTTGGTTTTTAAGAAAGTCGGTTTTCGGTTTGATTCAAAATTTTAATTAAAATTGATTTTCGGTTCAGTTCTCGATTTTACATTTTAGGTTTGGTCGGTAACCGAACCGAATCGAAATTATTATGTTTATATATTTTTATATAATAATTAATTAATATCTTAATTAAATAATTAGGATAAAAATATGTTTATTTAAAAATATATATATATATATAATATGTTTGACGGTTTTTCATCGATCGAAACCAATCGGTTTTTCGGTTCGATTTTTGATTGGTCCGAAAATTATAAATTTGTTCGGTTTGGTTCGGTTCGGTTCAAAAAATATTTTCGGTTTGATTTTTAGTTTGGAGAATTTCGATCGATCGGTCGAACCAACCGACCGATGCACAGCCCTATAAACTAGAGTTCCTGCCTTGATTTTAATAGGTTTGTTAGGGGTGAGCAAAACCGAACCGAAACCGAAAAACCGAACCGATGTATTTCGGTCGATTTCGATCGGTTAAACAGGCTGTTCGGTCGGTTTTCGGTTAAAAAATTGATAACCGAAATGGGTTCGGTCGGTTTTCGGTTTTTGGGTCTTGGTTTTCGGTTTTGACCGAACCGACCGAACACCATTCATAGTTTATATAATATATATTATTTTATTCACTTTAGGGTTTCTCATTTGAGATTTGGTTTGCTCTGTGAGCCGTTGTGCCTCATTTCAGTCATTTGAACTCCAAATGTAATTAACTCAAGCAAGCTGCTTCCACGGCGACCGCTCCTCCGACGAATCTCACCTCTTCTCTTTCCCCCATCTTCTCACGAATCTCACCTTGCTTTCTCCGACGTCGACGTTGCCGCACCTGCTATAGCATCGACGCCACGCACCACGGTGGTTTCGTTGCCGCGTCAGCGCCACGCGGCGTAAGCTCCGACGCCGACGTGGCGCGCCCATTCGGCCGTCCCTCGTCCTCTCTCAACACATGACGACGACGTATTGTGCGCCGACATCCATGGTTAGTGTTTTCGGTTTTGTGTTCAATTTACCTTTTTTTTGCTTCGCATTTATTAGTAAAAATATACACTAATTTAATAGTAAGAGAAATAGATGTATAATGTATGTCGTGATTTGTTTATTGGATCGTGTTCTACTTGGTTATTGTTGAACAAATATTTTCATCTTTGTTTTCGAATTGTTATGAAACGTGTCTTGATATTATATCCTTAGTTAAACATCGACATATGAATGCCTTTGTCGGTTTGGCGAAACCGATCGAACCGAATCCATTCGGTTTCGGTCGATTCTGATTGATTTTGAGTCCCAAATCGGTTCGGTTCCGTTAAAATATTATTTTTTGGTTGATCGGTCGAATCGGTTCGGTTCGGTTCGGTTCGGTTCGGTTTTGACGATGCACACCCTAAGGTTTGTAATTATTATTATTATTATTATTATTATTATTATTATTATTGTTGTTGTTGTTGTTGTTGTTGTTGTTATTGTTGTTGTTGATTAGAGTGGCAAAGTGGCGGGTCGGGTAGGCCCGACCCGAAATGCTATCGGTGAAAATGTTGTAGTATTGACCCAAATTTATCCCAGGCCACCGGCCAAACCAGTCAATATTTAATTTAATAAGATATTATTTTTAATTTCAAAAAAATATGATAACAATAAATAAATTAAATCTACTAACATCAATTTCAAAGTAAATAAGATAAATTACGTCTACTAACATCAATTCCAAAATAAATAAAATAAATTAAATCTACTAATAAGTCTAATATCAATTTCAACGTAAATAAGATAAACTAAAAGTTACAAATATCATCAACAAACATCGACCTTAAAGAAATGTAATAGAGAGGGATGGACGAAATGAGGAGTTTTTAATAGTCATTAATTTTATTTTCTATATTTACTATTTAGTATTTACTACTAATATAAAATATTAAAACTTTAAATGTGTGGGCGGGCTTTTTAGCCCGAAAACCCCAGCTTTTAGCCCCAAAGCCGATGAGCCCGCCGAACTATGTGGGCGGGCTTTTAGGCTCGATTTTTTGGCCACTATTTTCTGAGCCCAACCCGACCCCAATTGGTACCAGGCGGCCACCTTTGGGTCGGGCCAATTTTGCCGGCTCTATTGTTGATGTTGTTTAGATAAATAAATTTTTAAAAACTATGTAACGTGGACTCAAACTTGAAATCTTTAACAGACGTTAAACGCTTCACTATTACGCAACACCATGTATATGTTATCATAATTAGTAGTAGTAAGATACTTTCTATTTATAATTTTTCATTCATAAAAGTTTAAGAATATATTAGACATACATTAAAATATGATCATTTGTTTGTTTGCAACATCCAACTCAAGGACAAATTTTTAACGAAGCACAAAGAATTTTAGCATAATTTGAGCTAGTTTAAAACAAGCATATTAATCGATGTCGATTCAACCTTACATGTTCATTTTCTTACTTAAAAAATCTTAAGAGGCACATTTGTCGACTAAACAAAATGCATGACTAAAAAAGAGGAAAATGATTGATATACCAAAATAGGAAATTACAATTTTATTATAAAATTAGTAAAAAATTCAAGGACTTCAAACGATGAGACTTCTATGTATAAAGAGTGAGGTTAATGGTTCAATTCATATCATCGTTCTTTCCTCAACTCAAAAGTACTGTTCGGAAAATTCCTAAGTATCGGGAATGTATTAATCTTAATTATGTGTTTTGATTATATCCCAAAACCTCTGATAACTGCCTTGTTAAAGTAACAGGTGCTGCTAACTTGTTTACGAGTTGGAAGTTTATGTTTCAGGTTTAGCATAATTACCAGC
Source organism: Salvia rosmarinus (assembly GCA_036937905.1). Lineage (NCBI taxonomy): Eukaryota > Viridiplantae > Streptophyta > Magnoliopsida > Lamiales > Lamiaceae > Salvia > Salvia rosmarinus. Next base: position 33,044,326 of record CM072820.1, on the reverse strand, counting down.
TTGGATAAACCCAAGATTAATGGGGTTCAAAATAGTACAAGATCAAGTCTTATTGATAAATATCGATGTCGTATAAACTAAAAGAAGGTCGATGAAGGATCGCGTCTTTGAAGTAGAATGACCGAAAGAAGGTCGATGGAAGTCGAAGGCGATGGGTAGCGAGACTGATGGACAGCTGATACATGAGTATAGTTGAAGACTGAAGACTGGACTCCGAAGACTGAAGACCCAACGCGGCTGACAAGATGGAGTCGAAGGCAAGTGATCGACCGATCGGAGTCAAGTCTGTGGTCTTGGCGATCAAGCCGCTACCTATAGTTAACGCTGGTTGATCGAAGATCAAAGCTGACTATATATCTACATTAAAGTTGTTGTTGCATGCTGAATCAAGAGTTCAAAACTGATAAAGGCGAAAATCGGGCTGGCGATAAAAGACGGAGAAGTCTAAACTGGCCCAACCTGAAGTCAAATCTGATAAAACACGGAGTCTCATCAACTGAAGAAACACAGAGTTTCTTTTGCCTTGAGTGTTTGACCAACACGTGCCGTAACGTATCTACGAAGCAATCTGACACGTCATTCCACCTTTTCAGAGTTACAGAGCTACAGTGTACGATGATGCAGACTGCTTGGTTTGTTTACACCCATATGCGTCACAGTGGACTCTCGAGATCTTTGGTATCAAATATTAACCATTATACCACTAGGCCAACACGCTCACGAAAATACTAAACTTATTTATTAATAATGTAACAGTATTATTTGAACTATTTCGTTATATTATTTTTAATATGTATCATAGTAAACATTAAATTCTAATTAAATAAAGATTTGTGTCATTGACGTTATTATGAATAAACCCCCTTGCATGTCTATAACCAGTGCCGCCCCTGAGGGTAGGCAACCCTGGGCGACCGCCCATGGCCCATAATCTCAGGGGCCCAAATTAATTCAAAAAATAATTTATATAATTTTGTTTAGATCCAAAGTATTATACTATAACTTAAATAATTTTTTTTAAATGATCAAACTATTAAATCTTTCCATATTTTATTTATAGATATATATGTCTTCATTTGGTCCAAAAATATGTTAGAAAATATTGATGTTGATGTGATTATTAATGGTTTTGTATTTACAAATACTCGAATAAATTATTTTTTATGATATCGTATCGTATATGAGAGTTGAGATATATAAATATAAGGATGAAAAGCAAGTTGTATATGTTTTTGATAATTTTTTATTATCTATTTTTATTTATAGATCACTTGAATTTTACGTCAATTTATAAATTCTATTTATCGTATAAGTATAATAAAATGGATCCTTTTGAACGGTCTAATGATAAAGTTAGTTCATATGGCTAAAGATCATGAGTTCAAACCTCACTATCGCATTTTCATGTTCAAGCCTGTTACATATGATTTTTCAAGTGTGGTTTATTCGTCTTGTGTCGTTTGCAAGCTATTGTAAGGAAACATAAGTTTTACCTTGTACGCACAGAAGATAATGACTAGGTGTTTTCTATGAATTTTAAAAAATGTCAGAAACGATACTGTCTATACAGAAGACAATTTATTTTGAATTCCTTATTTTGCGTAGGGCCTATAAAATGTCAGAAACGGTACTATCTATAACTCATAATTTTGTTAACTGTTGAATCACTGCAATTTATCTACTCATATTTTTATGAGATTTAAATGTGAGGATTCCAATAGACAGAGCTTCCTCTTTTAGAATAAGATATGCAATATTTAATTGTTTTAGCCCAATAATTGGCTGAATTTAGCAAACGATGACACACCATGTAAAATATCAATATCAGATATAAGAGGCTAAAACGATCCTAATCTTCTATTCCAATCTTGACTGCATCGAAGAATCCCAGAAAATTCAGGTACAATAACATTTATTTATTACCCTTAGATCCTCATGTGCCGCCAATTATTGTTTGTAATATTATTTCCGATCTCTTTGTCAATTAATGATACATATCTCATGCTCTCCCTCCCAATCTTAAAAAAAACACATTATTTTTCTTTAATGTCAATATTTTTTCTTTTTTTTTTTTTTTTTATATCATGGGAACCCATGCACCGCTACCTGCGCAAGACCAGTAAACCTCATGGTCAATGTGACATAGCGCAAACCACACAGAGACAGAGTGAAACCACACTTGGAAAACAGGATGTGCGCTTAAACCCATAGGGCGTTTGGTGGGGTTCGAGCACTTGTGACTCTCTACCATGCGAACTCACCTTAACCATTGTACTGCCTCTAGAGGACGATATTTATTTCCTCTTAATCTTTTTAAAAAACAAACATTATTTTTCTTTAATGACAATATTTATTTCCTCTTAATGTTCGGGAAGCTTACTTTATACAATTAGACTAAACAGATAAAATTAATCAAATCTAATCCAACGTTACTTTTAAAAATTAACCTTTAAAGATAACCCAAAGGCTGAGATTATTTTAATCATTTGAGTTGCTCTAATTTGCTCTTCATTAATTTTAATCCAACCAATATAGATTAGATTGGAGCAATTCCCCAAACAAAGATAAAGTTATCTATCTCAATTTTAATCTTCTACTAATCTCTTGTAGTAAACAAATTTTGATAAATAAAAATATCTTATCATAAATTTCAAAATATTAAGCATGGAAAGTACTAGCGTGTAGATAATATGAGTTCGAACAATCCTAGAACCTATAATTCCGACCTCTAATTTCGGTAAAATTTGATGTTGCAGAATCCTATCTAAGATAATGACATTTGGGACGAACTCACTTTTTCAACACTAGCTAGACCACCTCACGAGAGGCTGTAGTGCTAGGATTGCATAATCTCCGATTACAACGTGAGGAGAAAGGAAAGAAAAAAAACAAGTTAGACCATACAAGTCAAGTCTGCTGTCTGCACTATATAGAAGACTTGGAATCGAAGACTTGATCGTCATACATTTACAGCTTCGACCGTTGACTCTACTGTTTCAATATAATTGTCGTTAGTTAAATTTTAATTGTGATTAATAAGAAATCGATGAATAAATTCTTATTGAAGATTATTAAATTCTAAACATCATTCAGATATACACAAGATTTTGCCTTTTAGACTAAAGTAGCAAAATGCTGCAGCCATGTAGAAACTGTGGATAGCATACTGAAACAAATCAACATAACGAGGCCGATTCATTCACATGTAAGGAGTAAGCTCAAGTAATGGACAATGTTGTAAAAAACTTAAGACTTAAATGAGGCGTTTTGTCTTGGCAAGCGAGGCGTAAGCTTCGAGGCGGTCCTCGGACTATAAAATATTCATAAAATACATTAAATAGCAAACCAAACATCAAACATTCAATTATTTAAGCAATAAAGTCATCCTCATCAACATCCTCATCTTCTAATCTTGATTGTGGTGCGAATAGGAGGCCGGCGAGATGAGAGAAGAGAGAATGTTTCTGTTTTTTGAGGAGACATTGTAGGATTCTCTGTTTTTTCTTTTAAATATAATTACTGTTATTGTTGAATGTTTAATTGAATATTGGGCTTTAAATTTTAGACTTAACAAGTATATAATTTTTATTTAATTTTATTTGGATTCTAAATTAGCCCAAAATACTTGAAATTCTGTAAAAGACGATACTTGTGAGGCTTAAGTCTCGAGGAGCCTCGAGGCGTGCGCTGGCCTCTCGAGGCTCAAGCCTCACGGACAACGGAAAAGGCTTAAGCCTTGATACTTTTGATAGCGCCTCGCCTTGAGCGTTTTCACAACGGTGGTAATGGACAATAATGTTATATACATTTGAAGATAAAACATCTACAGTACCTCCTACAAAACACTCACCACTGTAAATCAGCAATGACAGATTGAGCTCTCATGACAGATTGAGCTCTCATTATCGTATTTGGGAAAGCCAAGGGTGCTTCAGCGCCTCCATAGCGCTAGGCCGTCTTGCTGGATTCATCTCCAGCAAGTACTTTATGAAATCAAGGAAAATGGGATCCTCCAATATCTGCAGATGCTCCTCCAACAACATCTCCTCTGGGATTATGTACTCCACCTCATTCGTCTCCTGCCACATACATGTTTATGCCAACATTGTCAAACGAATGTATAATCGAGCCCTTTTCAAACAAAATAGAGATATTATGAAACATAATGATTCTAGAGCAAAGGCGATTTCAAGAATTTAATGACAAACTAGCCTCCAATCTCAATATAGCAAGTAAAAAACCACATACCTCGTCTATGTAATAAAGATCGTATTCCTTTGTAAAATACTTATGCGTCTCCTGGCCATCGTGTAACATTTCCGTATCAATCGGACCAAGCATTGCAATCATGCGTGCCAGAAGCAATACAATTGCTTCGTTTGGAAAAACACCTGCAGCACCACATTGGCACACACGAAAACATAATGTCTAACTAAGCGAGCAAACCCAAATCATCATCTGGTAGCCATGAACATACATACCTCCCAGAATACAACTCAGCCAAGATGCATCCAACCGACCACAAGTCAATCTTCTGGTCGTAAGGAAGGCCTAACATGACCTCAGGAGCCCTGTATGAGCGGGATTGTACATACAGGGATGGATTATCTGTTTGAAAGCAACTGCTGCCAAGGTCGATAACCTTAATCTCACATTTCCGGTAGCTTTTGATCAAAATATTTTCGGCTTTAGATCACAGTGAATGATTCCAAAATCATGTAGATACACTAATGCCTCCAAACATTGTTGAATCATTACCTACAAAGGCACGGCAAACAGCATTTTTTTCATTTTTTCCCCCCAATTGTTAGACCATATATGCATTTTTCATTATTCACCAGGATAATTACAATTTAGTAAAAAATACACAGAATTGGGTGAGAAATAGTAATTAACCACAATTCATTCACCAGATTACTTGTTTTAATTGAAATGCAGATAATTAAAAGAAGGTCTTGGAAAAGTAGTACCTGCAGCCTTTGCATTGTAAAATATGGTTCTGCTCCAGATTCCCTGTTGTATTTCTGGAATTCGTACAAGTTTGCTCATGAAGTTCAGTAACAATGAATAGATGCTCCTGTCATATAACATGATACAGACAGTACAAAATTATCAGGAACAAGTTCAGGATTCAGTACTTCCACAATCGAACAATCTAATATATACTCCCAGAAACTCTAAACAGACAACATTAATAGCAAATGTGCAGACATTTCCCCCCTCTCTCTCTCTCTCTCTCTATGCACTAATCTTTTACTCTCATTTCATAGCAAGCATGATATGGTGTTGTTGATAAGCATTTTCTGAAGTAAACTATTTTGAATTTGAACCACACGTTTAGATTGTCTCCGTCACTTTGAGTTGACAGACAGTTGTCTAGTAATTAATCTACAAGTATAACTAATTCCCATAAACATACAAATGTAAAAGCAAGAAATGAACCACGGTTTCCTTCATAGTCAGACTATGATCACTTCATCAGTCTTAGTTTTCGGAAAGAATATGAAACAATCAGATTGAGGATTTGACAATATAGCAATGAGGAAAAGGCAAAAACGTTTTCTGTTTTAACCATCATTCAGTTCATGTCTATCAGTGTAGTGAACATGGCGATTTATTAAAGATGCAGATCTAGGATGGCTAGTCAGGTTTTTATTGCTTGCTTGCAACTAATACAATTTTTTCTCAGAAAAGTTACAAAGCAAACAGATTATACCCAGATAGCCTCATTGTCAGTGCGGAACTAAAAAGTAACACACGTTAAAGAATGCCTCATTGATTATAAGAGTGTCATTGTCATCGTGTCACCGAGTAGGTTACTTAGGACACATCGAGATTTAAGGAAACAGATGAAAGTTAACACATAACATTGTGTTAGAAGAAAGTCACAATCAATCAACAAAATGAACAGAGTAGTTCTCTAGGGCAAAATAGCACTTCTATAAAATAGACACATATAATGGCTTCTCTCTCTCTTTTTCACACATGCACAACTAAAATCCCTTTGATTTTGTCACTTAGATAATGAAGATTGAAAATCCACATTGACAGCATCCACCTATATCTACAATTTCTACCGAATGGTTATCACTTGATGTTACACCATAGAACATTTTGTAGCTTTGTCCACAATTTCTCCATTTTAGAGTGCAAACACATTCTCTTTAACTAGCCTAAAATCTATGACTAAGCATGTTTTACAATTTCTTTTAACGTAATCTTCCTCACTTCTGTGAATGACCTGTTAGACACTCAACAGTAGTCACAGTACTTTAGCAGAAGGCATAGCATAGCATAGCATTCATAATAGGAATGATCAGTGCTATAAATTGCATAAATAAGGATTTTCGTGCCTGCTAAGACACAAAACTTCTTGTGCATACCTGATGATAGAAGTAATCATAAAGACGTAAAATATGATGCTCATCAGCAGGATCATTTTTGTTCACAAACTTGAGAAGTTTGATCTCATCTAAGCTCTGATCAAAGAAGTCCTTGTCATTCTTAATGATCTTTAAGCAAACATCCATCCCCGAATAAAGATCATGAGCCTGGACGACTCTGCTAAAAGCAGCAGATCCTAGAATCTCTGTAACATAATATCGACCCGCTATGACACTGTTCAGAACAATAGGAAACTCTTTGTTCTCCTCAAACCCAGTCCTGCAGGAGGCATAAGAATTTTTGTGTGAACTATAATTGTTTTCATTCATTGGCATTCAACATTCAGAAAAAAGCTACTCAGATATGCTAGACCAACCTGTTCTTTCTGTGTATGATTCTTAGGTCAAATATTTCATAATCATCTTCTCTGTCATAGGTCAGAAGCCCATCAGAGATTGCACCATCCTCTTCTGGCACAGCTTCAGGTAAGCTGTAGTTGTCGTGTTCATTCAGCTGAGATTCTTTCTTAACATTATCGAAATTGTAGGTGTCCTTTGAGCCTACAAGCCCAATATTTGCAGGGCTCCTTCCTTGGAGAAATTAGTGTCACTTGTGGTGTGGTGATCGCCTGTGTAAACCGTCTCAATACCAGGAACTGAACAGCTGTAATCATTCCAATGTTCTTCACACTTTTACTACTTTTTCGAGTTGAAAGTTCTCACAAAGTTCATCACAATCATTATGATCAAGTTCACACTTCAAGTTCTCGGAAGGAGCTAATGCCCATCGTTTTCTTCCTTCAGAAATCATATTATACTTTGTTTCATCCTCAATAGGCTCCTCTGTTTGCACACTCATGACAAACTTGTCTTCACTGGGGTAGCCATCAAAATCTCTGCCATCAAAGTGTGGCGGCATAATATAGTCTTCATCGTTCTCCTTGTACCAGAACAGGTCATTCTGCATATCAAAATCAGGGTAATCTCGAGCAGTTCCAAATTGGGACATCCTATCAGATGAAGCTTGAGAAGCCGGTCGTGTGGTGTGAATGCCATATGGATTCGTAAAATCTGGGATTCATAAACAATGAATATTAACACAGAGACTCAGGACAAATAGACAGCCTAAACAAGCCATATGAGGTATATCCAGCTTGAAGGGAAGCTTAGCTATCAATCAAATACCGATTTACATAACCTTTTACTAGCAAAACACAGACTAGAAAATAAAGATGTATGCAATTCTACAATTTGCTTTCATATTAATGGAATCAGAAAAAGATTCACCATGTTGAAGAAATCTCATTTGACAAGAAATACAGTAACTTTCTTCAAACAGGATTAGCCAAATTACCATGCTGAAAGAGATGTTTTATCTTAGAATCAACACCAACAAGTGGAAATGAAAGCAGAAAATATTCATGAAAAAACAGAAAATAAATCATGACATCTCCTGTAACTAAGAGCAGCAGAGATTAATCAATATGAGTAGCGACATCATCTCACACAAATTTGGAAAACCAACAAATGCTACATAAATATTTCGTGAAAAGGAAACCAACTTTACACTAAATTCAATTCTCAAACAGAAAGAGGAGACATAAGAAGATGATTGAACATGTCATTACGCCTAAAAAGGAAAAAAAACAAAGAAAAAGAGGAAAGCTTTAATACCAGAAGAAGATAGCTCGGTAGTGGAGGAACCCAAACTCACAAACTCATCATCAGAAGAACCCTTAGGGCTCCCAACACCACCATCGGCGAACTGCGGCGGCGGCCTCCGGGTGGCCGGAATCCTCAGCGGCGGCACCACGGGGAAACATAACGTCTCGAAAGCAGAAGAGCCCACTTGAGATTTTTTCTCCATCATGTCTTCCATGAGCGCCGATTCGCACTCCGATAGACCATTTTGCCTGAAGAATTGCAGCACGGCGTCGAGCTCTATCTCCGCCATGCCAAGCAGGGAACGGAATGATTGAATTCAAGAAAGATGGGGTAATAAAGAAAGGGCGGTAAGTTCATGGGATTGGAGTGGGTCAAAAGTAGGAGTTGATGATGGACATTGATCATCAGCAGTTGGGCTTTGCATGTCCGTGTCCGTTGCCCTCGTTTTCTCTCTCACTCTTTCTCTCTAGATATATACAGTATGAAGAATATATATATATATATATATATATATATATATATTGTGTTGCAGAGAGAGAGAGAGAGAGAGATTGTGTCTGTAGAGTTGTTCGTTTCTTATTCTCTTTCTGCTGTAAATCAGAAGCCAACGGGAAGGAAAGATATCTTCTTACAAACTTTGAAAACAACTATGTTGAATTTTTATTAGTCTAGGTTACTCTTTCCTCTTTTCTTTTCCTTTTAAAACTTTTTTCCTTTTACTTTTATTTATTTGTTTTCATTAGTATGAGAAAGTAATTCTACAAAGTATTTCTATTCTATACATAAACACTATTTATTACAATATTGTTTTAAGTTTTATTTTGAAATTTTAACAAATATGAATCTCATTATCTCAACCAATTAATATAACTATATGATTCTCAATTTCTTTTTAAAACTAATAGCTATACAAACTTTTGCAACTGTCCATTGAAGATCGTCGGTGTTTAACATTTTTACAGATAAAAATTAATGCTGAATTAAAGATTGAGTATTTAAATGCATTGTAAACAATAAACATTTTCTTTATTTCATTATTGATAATAAGTTTTTTGGGGTACGTACTGAAACTATAGAATATATTTAAGACTTTTTATGATTATTTATTTTGGATGATGGCAACGACATGCAATCATGTACTCCATTAAGAAAGCATATAACTAATTGGTTTTCTTCGAATATTTATTTAAATTTTGTAATGAAGCCAAAAACCTTTATGCTAAGAAGATTGGAATCTAAGAGCAACCAGTAAAGTTGGTGATCATGCTCATTAATTAGTAAATGCTACCTCTCTATTAATATTATTATTCTTGTCATATATACCATTGCATGATTAGATAATTATTTCAATGACATAATGTTTGTTAGGAAAATTAATGGTATATTATTGTTACAAGAGTGAATTAATTTGTTGTTCTCTTTCCCATAGTTAAAGGATTGACTCATAAATTTGTTTGCGTAGATTTATCTTTCCTATATAATTTGCATATTATTGCATACAATGATTTATTTAGAAGGCGCCAATGGTCCTATGCAGCACTATTGCTACCGTGATATTTCCTCATTTTTCCAGAGGAAGGAAAAATGCTAAATATACATATAATACGTATTATGTATATATTACCCCTTAAATTTTTGGGGTATTTTTAGTATTAATTATTCAATGACATGACTAATTTACCCCTCATACAATTTGGGCCTGAAATTAATATGAGTTTATTTTTGTAATTTTTAATTTTTTGAATACAATTAATTTAGAAATTAAATAGTTGATTTCATTCCTTAAAAACAAAAAGTCACTCAAATTAAGTTAATTTTATATTTTCTTTAACCGTGTCTCCCTTATATTATACGATATCTTATATTTATTTTTCTTTAACCGTTGATATATCTCATCTAATTGTTAATTAGTGGCTCTTATATATTTTTCCTTTAACCATCGATCTTATTGTTTGTTAATAGTAAAATTTGAAAAAGTGGCATCTCAATTACATAGAGTAAGATATATATTCTAATTTTATTTTGAATAGGCTTACGTTAATGAATATTTATTAATTTATGTGGTCTAGTTAATTTATATTTTAGTGCGAAATAGTTAGTTTATGTAAGTGTTTCTAACCAATTTAATATTTTCATTATGCTTCTTAATTAAGCATAAACTTGATTTTATTTCCACTCAAATTTTGAAAAAAATAACGACGTGATGAAATCACGATGGGTTGTTTCAATGCAATATTTAGTGGTGAGTTATCTTAACTTATGGAAAATAAAATCTTTTATTATTAAGAAAAGATTATAAATTCAATCTTTCTTTAATTAGAATTGGAAATACTATCCCTTCCTTAATTATGGTGAAGGTTTGTTATGTAATATGCAAACTCAATTTAAAATGGATAAATCCTTTAATTTGCACAAATGTTGAAAAATGATAAAAATGTCCAATTATCTATGTACATATTATGTACATGAGAGAGAGAGAGAGTTAAGCAAGATTAATTTGTAAACTAATGCAGTATTACTAGATTATTGACACTATCCAATTTTTAAATGGCTAAATTGAAAAAACTTGTATTTACTCAAAAAGAAGAACTTTGTATAACTATTTCGCGCAGCACCAAATATTCTATATTTAGATCATATACTTATTCCTTTTTTAATCAATGTTCTTACTTTATCGATCGATTGCTCAATTTCTAAAAACTGGAACAACTTATTTCTTATAATTGACAAATTCTTGTGAACGTTCGAGAAATAAATTAAGATTTTAAAATATGCAAAAGATGCCCTTTAGGAAAATGCAAAAGAAATTAGTATATTTTGTTGTTAAATACCTACCAATGCATAATTATCAAATATGGTAGTATATATAGTATTTTGTGGGATGCATTCCTTTCAAGTCAAGAGTGTCTTATGCGTATCAACTTAAGCACTCCTTATTCCTCTCAAAATATAATATGTATCATCATTATCATTTGCATATAATAATTACAATACAGATTCACAATATTATCACTCCTATATATAAAAATTATATCATTATCAAGTTAATAGAAAGCTTCAGATTAAAACCCTCGAGTTACAATGTTCATATTCTTCAAGCTAGCTATTTGAATCAAACCTCCTTATTATTATTATTATTATATACAAAAATTTAAATACAAAAATTTGAATCAAACCTCCTTATTAAATACAAAAATTTAAAAGCCTCATCACGGTAGATTCGAATTAGAAACCTAATCTCAGAAATTAACCACTATATCACTAAATCAACACACGCACACCTCAAAACTCATTATTTACAGTTTAGTGTAACATAACATTTTCTAATAATGAGCGATGAATTGCTAATTTAAACATGACAATTTACTTGATTCTTATATCTACGCCAGGAGATTAGAAAATGAGAATTGCTCATAATAGCTAAATAACACGAATAAAGTCAAAAGCACCTTAAAACCATTCCACCGATTCTACCGTAATTTTAGCCAATGTTTATGCATAACTGACAGGAATTTTCTAAAATCATTCTCTTTTAAATTTCTTATTTTATTATTGGTTGCTAATATACACTACGTGCATTAAATGTCATATTATGGAATTAGACAACACAATAAATTTACATGTAGTATATGTCAACACAAGATTCAATCAAAAAATCAAAGAGTTAGTTTGTTTGGGATTATGAAAAATGGTAAAATGGGTTTTTATGGTTAAAATTAAGGTCACATGTTCGATAAACTTTTATGAGATCTGAGTCTGTCACACCTGATTTTTCAAGTGTAGTTTATCCGTCATGTGTAGTTTGTAGACTATTGTATATGAATGTGAGATATACCTAGTATGTATTGAAGATAACTGCTGTGAATTCCCATGAATTAAAAAAATATCAAAGAGCGTATTGATCAAAATCAAGAATCAAATTTATTATGATTTGTAACTTTGCTTTGCCAACCCTTAATTAATCAAAATCACCCAATCTATGGCAATATTATTTAGGAATCAACATGTCTGGATCTATTGAAAATAATGGATTTGAAAATCTCAACAAGACCAATAAAACATGTGCATATGAACGCAATAAGAAAGAGTCGAGACGACATTTCAAGAAAAATTTATCCGCCAATTCTAATGATCAGCTCAATTAATTTGTACTACTTCATGAATCGAGTAAACTAACATCTACCATAATATCTCTTTAAGAAAACAAATTCATAAACAGTATTTAAACACCATATAATCGAATAATAGTATTATAAAAAACTCCAAAATGATCTTAGCTTTCGGTTGGTTAAGAACTATCAGATTTAGAATAATGACCAAAGATAGAGTTCTAATAGCCGCAGTGTGGAAGTTTCACCATTTTTAAAGTGGTTCCTTATGGACACTATGCAAGTCATCATAACTTCTTAATTACTAAATCACTGTGATTTATCCCCTCACATTCTTATGGGATTCGGGTGTGGTGGCTCCATGAGAAAGAGTTTTCCTTTTGAAAAAAAAAAAATGATAAATTAGGAGATTTGGTGAGGGGTCCATAAATAATGTTTGAAGCAAAATGATTGGATTGATGGTGCAACCTACTTTTCACGGGAGCATGCATGATTATCACGACCCACCTCTTCGTAAACCATAATTTTGCTTTCAAAATATTTCCCAATTTCCCTTTTACTTTATTGTAGCTGTTTTTCATGTGATCAATAAAGTTGATGGACATATATATATATTGGTGGACCATAAATTACTGTCGTTTCACTTTTATTCTCCCCTGATGTTTCATTATTATAGTGTCGATCAGGTACTGGGAGCATAAATTCCGTTAGAAGAATAAATTAATTAATTAATTTAGGGTTTAAAATTATAAATTTTAATGCTTTGCTTAGTTGGGATATCTATTTTTGATGTTAAGATACAGAAATTTTTTGGGTGTAATCCAGCTCAATCTTATGCTGTAACTACTATATGTTTGGTAAAAGTACATCTTAGTGTCCCCTAGGGACAGCCCAATGGTTAAGGTGGGTTCCTGTGGTCGAGAGGTCACAGGTTCGAACCCCACCAAACACCTCTATGGGTTTGAGCTTGTCACACCTGGTTTTCCAAGTGTGGTTTACCTGTCCTGTATGGTTTGCAGGCTATTGCACAGGATCGTGGGATTTACCCAGTACGCACCTAAGGTAGCGGCTGCGGGTTCCCCGTGATACAAAAAAAAAGAGTACATCTTAGTTATGTAAGCGGTGGAAAAGATAGTTCTAAAAAAAATTAAACAATGTCAGATATTAGCTCTTGGTCAAAACCTTGAAATTTGGGGTTTCAGCGTTTGGTCACAAATGTCTATAGTTTGATGAAATCTATTCATAAAACTTGCAAGTTTCATGAGATCTTTCCAAGAAAACTAAAAACTTGGTCAAATTATTAATTAATTTTGACTTTATTTGTGAAATCATAAAAAGAACTCGTCGAAAACCAAAAATTAATCTAAACATATTTATAGAAGAACGGCTACATGTTTTATGAATTTATATTTAACTTGAATTTTCTAATAGATATTAGTTATTAATGTGATGGGTCTCGTTGGATATGTACTGGTGTATGAGGGAGATACATTAGTTAGGCAAATATTCTGGTGACAAGACTGACTTGTTGCCGACAAGATGGCGGTCGAAATGGCGAAAGTCTCATCTTGGTGTCGATCTTGTTGGTCGATTCAACTAGGGAATGTATTGTGCTGAGTGATTATCAGTTATCAAACCTACTGGCTGATACGGCAGCAAATCAGTTAGATTGATAATTGATATACATGCGGAATGTGGTGGTTACTGGATTTGCTTTATAAAAACTGAGACTCGAGTTTATACACTTAGTCGAATATTGATTAGTCAGTTTTCAGTTTTATATATCTTCAGTATCGAACTGATACTAATAGCTAGAGAGTTTCAAAACAATGTTGTACTGCTGATGTCAGTTTAATAACATGTAATTTTAAAGCAGAGTTGAAAGTAAATAACAGGTTGAGTTTTACGTGGTTCGGAGAGATCAACTCTTATATCCACGGACTGATTTTTCAATCAATCCACTAACTTTGGATTAGTCTTGTTTATGGGTAGAAGATTAAACCTAGACACTGAGGTAACTTTACAGTATCCCGTCGAACTTGACAGGACGCAATCGACTTAACCTCTAGCTTACGGGTGCTAGAAACCAAGCTTTCAGCAACTAACACTTCATTGCTTACTTACCTAAACTTCTATCTAAATTTTGGGGGGTTTAGTAGAGTGGTTTTCTAATAAGGGATCTAAGTTATCACAGAGGATAAACTCAGGATGTCTAAGCTTAAGATATACAGGGTGGATATTCTAGACGTAAGGAAGTGTATGTTTGTAATAACCCGAAAAATTTAAAACTTTTATTAGTGATTCTTAAACCAATTATTTATGGTGCTTAGACCTTAATTATGTTTAAGGTAACCAATGAAACGAATTAGAATCGATTCGGAGATCGAAAACTGGAGAAATCAAAAACTAGTGACTAGTCCTACCGATTAGGATTTTCAAGAGCTGAACACGAATGAAAGATCGAGAATGAATCTTAACAAAAGGATTTCATTTCTAGAATCCTCTCACGAAAACATGTGAGAAGCCAAAGAATGAGAATTTTCGGACATACTTGCCCGGTCAGTCTTAAAAACACTATTCACGAGCGGAATAATTTTCAGTCCATGCTAATCATGATAATTTTTGATAACAATCAAAATCATGAAGGAATATATTATTATGAATTTAGAAACTATAAGAATCAATTTCTGAAAGAAATTCATGAAGAACAACGAGCAGCAGGAAAATATCTGGAAAACCCTAAATTGATCCGAACGATCCGAAACTCGAACCAAGGGTCTAAATCAATAAAATATGATTTATAAGACTCAAATAAATTATGAAAGCTCAAGAATTCAATAGAATTTCGAATGAGCATAATTTAATCGTCGAACACTGTTTTTCCGCGATGACTCGGAATTGACTTATCGGATGTCGTCCGAACTTCATGAAATTATTATAAACATTGAAATAAGTCTTTCAAATGCTATTTAAGAAAATAAAACCTTAAGGTTCTGAGAAATCAATCGAAAGCGCGTTAAAACTTAAAGAGTCGGTATTAACATGCCAAATCGGGTAATTTGACCATTCCTTCTCCCAACTACCACCAAGACCACCCCAAATGGGTAATGACAGCCCTTTAGGCTGCCAATATAGTAAGGGGGACGTCCATAATGCAGCCTTCACTCCTCAACCAAATTTCTCTCTCTAATTCAAATTTCTCTCTTTTGTTCTTCATGTTTTGATCTTTAATCCTCCTTTTCTGTAATACCCCAAATTTTTAATTAGTTAGTGATTAAAAAGGTTAAACAGGGCATTGCATCCTTAATAAGAAAGAAATTTGATATGCTTATGATTTAAAATATAATGTCACTTAGAAAAAAAAAATAATAACAATTTAATTATAAATTTTTTTTGAATGAAAGATTTTGTTTAGAATTTAAAATAATGTTTTGATTGATTATTTGATCCTAAGGATCAAATAAATTCTATAATTTTTAGGAAAGATTAAATTTCGCTATTTAGGCATTATATTACCATAATATATGGTAAGCATAATTATATGAATGTGTAAGTATAATAGGTTCTAAAGTAGGAAATTAAGAACCTAAGTTATATATGTATGATTAGTAGTATAAAATGAAATATCTACACATATATATATTTTATATTACATAGAATAAAAATAATATTTAGTAATTATAAATGCTCTAGAACATAATGACTAAGCATGTATATTAAATATACTTGGTGAGCAAGTATATGTATTAAATGAAATGAGTGAATAATCAAGTCTTTTAACAAAATGGAAATTAAAATAATTTTTGCTATAAATATAACCTACCTACACTATTGTGCATTTTATGAAAATCTTCAAAAATCCTCTCTAAACTCACTCCTACACACACATTACACACACTTGGGAAAAAAATTCAATAAGCTAATTTCTTCCATTAATCCTTTCTAAGCTTGATTCCAATGTTAAACAAGGTATATTTCTAATATCTCTTCAATCTTTAAGCATGAATTTTGTTATATATTTATGAAATTAGTGAACATGTTAGTTGTAGGATTTTATGGATTTTGTGATATTTATGGATGAATATTGATATTATAGTGAAGAATTGATAAATTAGTGTTGAATTGATGAATTAATGATGGGATAGTTGTAGGATTTGTATTGAGATTGAAAAACCCTAGTTTATATGCTTAGGCTAAAGTGATGAATTATTGATGTTATGTTAGAAATAAGTTATGATTATGTGTTTAAAGCATGCTTGGTTAATAAATTGAAAGAAAAGATAACAAAATAAAGTTAGAATATATATATATATATATATATATATATATATATATTTTCTTTCAAAATTTTGAAAATATTGAAAAAGTGAAATATTGATTTTATTTTCTTCACTTAACTTGATATATGAGTTTAATATGATAATTTAAGCATTCTATGAATTTACTAGAATTTTCTAAATTCATATGTTGAAATTGAAAATTTTTAGTTTAGGTGCTTAATTGCTATATATATGTTAAAGTAAATATATGATGTTAATATTGATGATTAAGCTAACATATGATACTTAAATGAGAAATTGAAAAGAAGTTGAAAAAAATTATAATTTATGTATATAATGGTGAAATTTTCGAAAACTTAGAGAAAAAGGGGAAATTTATTTTTTATGTTATTCTTTATAGATCTTATGAATTTTAAACATATTATGTAAATAAGGACTAATGAAGCTTAATGGAGGATGTTAGAACTAAAATGTAAAAGTTGAAGTTTATGAACATATTATGTTGAAATAGAATGTTAATGACAAATAGGTTATGTTATATGATATTAAGTGATTCGTAATGGTTTGTATACCTAAAGTATACTAATAGTAAGAAAAATATTAGTATTGAAGAAAGTTGATAGCTTATGACTTAGTTATGTGAAAAGTTTAATGAATAAAGGATCGATGACCGAAAAGATTTAAATTCTTATAGATAAGAGTTTAGACAAAATGTCTAAACAAAACATAAGAAATGAAAAAGGAATAAGAGGAATTTATAGATGTTGATGGACAAGAAATTTTGCTTATATGAATACTAATGTTATCAAATAATTAAAGGTACATCGAGAAAAGAGAATGCGGTTAAGGAAGAAGAGGAAGAAGAAAAAGGAAGGTTAATTAAGCTTACCGACTAAAAACGATAGGTGGGCTTTCGAACTAAATAATAGCACGTGCTAATTTATATTGTTTCATTATGTATACTGCATGACTTCTAAATTCATTGACTTGCCAAATGTTTAAGCATGAGCATGATGCATTGCCTGTCCACGGAAAGAGAAAGAAAGAAAGAAAGAATGAAAGAAATTACCGACGTCGGATAGCGACCTTCGGATCATAGCGTGTTTGAGAAGGAGACCTACTTCTCAACACATAGACAGAATTCATGGATATGGGAAGAGAAAGATGTCTGCAGACAAAGATCATACATGTGCATTGTTTTAAAGTTATGAAAATGAAAGCAAGAAATTGTTTACTTTGAAATTAATACACAGGTTTTTCACTAAAACCCCTGTGTATTGCAAAGATTATGGCAAGTCAATCCTATAGCTCTAAGAGCAAAGTTTTAACTGTTTTCGGCATGTGTCCACTGAGTGCTTATGTACTCATGCCCTGCATGTATTTCTAAACATGCAGGTTGAGCTTGGATTTCGGAGATGGAGTTGGAAGTGAACAATGTGGTTTTTGTTCGTAATTATTGTTATGTTGTGATTAACCTTATAACTGAATCACTTATTGTCAATGTTGTTGAAAATGGAGTCGAACTCTTCTTATATTATGTTTGAGAATGTTCTTGGTTTGAATGGTCATTTTGAAATGTGAATAAAGTTGAAACCGAACTCGTTATATCCTTGGTTATTGAGGTCTATTTGATCGGATTGTAGTTATGATTCTTGGAAATTGTTGAAGTTGAGATTTTTAGTTTTATTTTGTTGGAAGTTGTCTTGGAAAATCGTTGTCCATTTCATGCCTTGATGATAAGTAGGAATCTTATGTAAATTGTTATACTTTGTTGCCCGGAGTATTATGTCTTCACACATGTAACTCAACTACCCTTTCTGTTGCCATACTCTGACTTGAAAAGTGGTTATGCGATTGTTGTCTTTGTAGAAATAAAACCCTTTCCGCGATAGAAATTTATTGTTGATTGATCATTATATTCCGTAAGTTCTTGCATTCACTTGAATCTTTGGAACCTAATTACACTATTTGGATCAACATTTACATCTCAATTGATAACACTCTTTAATTAGTCTTCATGTTCATTGTCGTCACAAATTTGTTGATCCACTGATATCGTCATAAGTCTTAATAGTTCATGATGAGTCATTAGTCGCAGTCTAATTTCTTGTTTAAGAAGTTGGGCCGTGATATTTTCAAACCATTCCAACTCTCAAATAATTATTCTAAGACCATTGAAAGGTAGTATTCATCATTCTCTTCCATCCTAATGGAGTGAAATTTTTGTTTGAATTTTTTTTTAGTTTGAAACTGTAATACCCCGATTATTTAAACTCCTAATTACGAAATTAATTTTGTCAATTAGATTATTATCATAATAATTTGATTATTTATATATCGAATAATGATATCGATTATTGTTGGAATACTAAATTCCTATGTTTTATTCACAAATAAATGTGAATCGAGAAATACGAATATTTAACGTATTTCAACAGTATTATTTCTACGTCGATTACGTATCGATATTTATGTGCTCGTGATACTTTCTAAGTTTTTAAGCTTAGAATTTAATTCCATTATTATTGGAATTATTTAATAAAGTGATTATAGCTTTATTTCGACCATTTTGAGATGAGTCGATATTTAAACGTTTGAGACGTTTCAAACATTAACGTTTTGAGATGACTTGAGAATCAAGTCTAATGATCAAGGAATTATGATATTTAAATTCCTATGATTATTTTGTATAATTAGAATATTATTTAGCATTGAATTAATGCTAGAAATTTTGGAATTATATTTTGATTATTTATGATTCTCGAAAACCCTAAATCGAGAATTAGGGTTTTCTACCTATGGATTAATTCCAATAATTTTTCCTATGATATAATTTATCATCTAAAATATATGTTATGATATATATGTATAATTGGCATGGAAATAAATTATACACCACCCTTAGAATGAAATAATAGTGAGTTTTGTATTCATTGGATAGTTCACGCCAACTTTTGGTGTACATTTGCTATTGTTGTGTATCAAATCATGCAAAGTGATATTTGTTGTACACATTATCCTAGTAAACTAAGTAATTAAACAAGTGGGTACATGATAGGTGTAATAGCCGATTTGTTTGACCATGTAAAGCATTTGATGATGTATTAAATATATTTGGGATAGAGTGTATTTTATACACATGCATGATACACCAAAAATCTGAAAATTTTCTCCTCTTGGAACACATATAATCGACGGCTCCACCTCCTAAAATTCAATGAATTTAATTGTTCAAGAAAGGTGTGTAAGATATACTTACTACTATGTCATAAGACTTGATGAGTCATGGGAAATATTAGTCTTCCTTGTGTGTGTGTGTGACATAGCCGACGGCTCATAGCTCTCAAATGCAAAGGATTAAATTGTTTTAATCAAGAAAACTTTATTCATGTAGTTACTACATGTAAGAGATATTTTATTACATGACATAGGCAACTTTGACCCTCCATTTTTTTTTATTGTGTCTTGCTTGTTAGAGAGAGAGAGAGAGAGAGAGCTTGTGTGCATGTGTTTTCATTTCTTTTATTTAATTAAGTATTAAGTCTTGAAACCATACATAACACTTCACACTTTCATTTTACAATTTCTCTCTTCTCAACCACACACATAACCGAGAGCAATTCTCAAGAAAAACCCAAGGCTTCTTCTTCATTTCCATCTCCAAAGCTTTGATCTTTAATCATCCTACATAAAATCAAAGCCGTTAAAGGTTAGGAATCGAACAAGCTTCGATTATACCTAAGTTTTAAATTTCTAATGGTTTGATCTTAGGTTTCAAGCATGGTTATTAATTATGAAAGCATGCTAGCATGATAGCTTGTTCATTAAATATGTGTAGTATGATTTTATGTAAGCATATATCATGTTTAAAATTGATTCAAGCATGCTATGAAATTAGTTCATGGTTACCAAAATTTTCTTGATGATTTAGGAATGGAATAATGATATATGATGTAGTAGAAGCTTATTATGATTTTGGGAATTTTATAAAATCCTATGTTTAGTTTTAAAACTAACAAAAATGTGTAGTAAATTCTAAGTTGATGTACATTTTAATTTGTGAAATGTAATGACATAATTGTGATCTAGGGTATTAATATTATATTACATGAAATTACTAGGATTTTTGAAGCATTAATGCTCAAAATTTTTAAAGGACCGTGAACTTCATGGTGGTTTTAAGGCATGACTTAGTTGATTTTAGTTGATGTAATGATGTATTAATGTTACACTATAGTATTTAAGCATAGTGTAATTTAATTAGAATTTATAAAATGTTTAGTGTGATGTTGGTGAGGCAAGAAACCATTGAACATTTATACCTTGGGATAAAAGTTTCATATGTTGGACTTTAGATTATAATTATGTTATAAATTAATGTTGGGGCCTTGTATAATTTAATTAGGATTTTAGGAATTTATTTGAGAATTTTAAGAATAGCCGTGACCTATGGTATGGGTATAGGTGGTGTTCAAAATTTTCTATAGTGATATTAATACATATTAATGATCATAGTGTAAAATAATACACTATATGAATTTAGAGGAATTTTGGAACAAAGTTGAGAAATTAGTGTTATAGCATGTGTGCTATAGTGTTGAGAATAAGGAATTTTAATTCCTTTTAATCAAGAATAATAATATATTATATGTCTAAAAATTATTTTAGACATAGTTGAATTTTGAGAATTATTAAACATAGTATATTATGTTTACGATGAATCGTTATATTAAATAACGTTGGAAATGTAAAATAATGCTTAATGTATTAAAGATTAATATTGAAAGAAAATATTAATCAAGTTTATCGATTCGTGAAAATCGACTATTAAAGCATTATGAAATGAAATCGATTGAAAATCGATTTATATTGATTTTATTCATTAAAATATTTTAATTAAAGAATTATTAAGAAAAGTCAAAATGGTTGACTTTCGAAATTAACGTCTGAAATCGTTAGTTAAATACGCTAATCGTGAAAACGTATTACTTTTATCTGAATATCTCAATCGTGAGAAAAGATTTCATAATTGAAATCATTTTATCAAATAACGTTATTATCGTTAATTATTTAACCTAAAGGTTAAAATGAGACTATAGATCATATTACGTCTCTCGATATACGAGAATTATTTTTATTGAAATACGTCGTTTCTCGTATAGAATTTTTGAAACTTGAATTATTTATTTTTCAAAGTTGAGCGAACTTTGAAAATCTCGGCGATGCGTGTCAACGTGCTAAGCGTAAATTTTTGCGTAAAGGTGGGACGTGAAACTCACGCATAGCGAGGAGAAGAACACGCATCGAGATTCAAGTTTAAAAGTCAAGTGGGCTTTACTATACTCAAATTGATAGAACTTATCAAATGATTTATTTATGATGCTTTATTGCAAGCAAATATTTATGAACCGATTTATTTAATTACACCCCAAAATATTTATGTTTTATGTATGTATCGATTCATGATTGTTGATGCATAATGTTGGGTAGCTCCACTTTATGACATGCTTGAATTCGTATTCTTGGAAGTACCCCAAGGATGATGGAGAATTGGTATCTGTCTTGAGATGGCTGGATTTTGTGCTGTGATTATTTGTATTGTGTCTTTGAAAGGGTGCTCGGCGGTCGTGGCGTCGTGAGAGGAGGCCTCCTCCCAGTAGAGGAATTGTTGGTTGAATTGTTGTGGTGAATATGGATCATACATATGTGGAAAATGCTTGCCAAACGATATTTATGGAAAATGACGAAAAATATTTAGTAAACACGGTATTTCAAATTAAAACCTCGTGTATTCTTGTGATGGGGCGAGTAATTTAAACATGATAAATTATTTTGGCATGAGCCATTGAGTGCATTATTTGTACTCGACCTGCATATTGTTTTAAATGTGCGATTGAGTGATGATGGTGATGGAGCGGAGATGTTGAGTAGTCAGAGGTCTTTTGGTATTTATATATATTTGAAAGAAAGAACCCTTGGGTGCATATCGTCATATATGCATTCACATGCTTTCCGCTGCATATTTTGAATATTATTGTATGTTGATGTTGACAGCCTTTTTTGTCCAAACTATCGAACCTTCTGTTAAAGGAACTTGTAGCCTTTACATCTATAAATGACTTTTGCCTTGTAAATAAGGTTTGATTATCGAAGTTCGACAAGTATTACTTGAAATCTTTCGATTATTCTTATTAATTGTTTTGTAATCATTATTCCAAGCTCGGTTCTCTAATATGTCATTTGAATTAGAGGGGCTGTGACAGAATGGTATCAGAGCCGTTGCTCTTTGAACCCTAAACTTTCTTTCAAAAGTTAAGTCTAGATGGAGTCACTAGACTTCTAGAAATCATCGACTACGCTCAACACTCCATCACATCCAACTCAATAGGGAAAAGGTAAATTATTTTCGTCTTTGAAAGCGAAAAGTTTGAGATTTATGAAAATGATTTGTGTCGATAGAACATTATCGACAAATGATTGTATCGATAGAACATTATCGACAAATGAATTATGAATTTGATTTGTTGTCGATAGAACATTATCGACAAATGATTTGTGTTGATAGAACATTATCGACAAATGAAATGAAAATGTTGTAAATAACCATGATTATTTATTGATTATTGATTGAAAATTTTTCGCAAGAAATGCGTATGTTTAGAACGAACTATGTTCGTCATATTTGAAATTTTATTCTTATTTCTCAATGTTGATTTTGATTAATGCCTATGTCATCCCGAATGGAACATAGACGTAATAAGAAGCATGTTCACGAGTTACGAAAGAACATAGAAGTACGAATGTACGAATTTCATCCCATTGCGAGAACGAAAGCCAAAATGGATTTGAAGAACTTCATTCCATTATGGGATTAGAAGGTTAAAAGCCTAAAAAAAAAATCGAAGTGCCGACCTCGGAAGTGCCGAACTCAGAATTGCCGACCTCGAAATGCCGACCTTGGGAGGCATGACGACCTCGGAGAGCTCAAAATAAAAGCTAAGACATTTGAGCTAGGCGGAGAGCTCAAAATAAAAACTAAGGCATTTGACCTCGTCACCTCGTCAGCTCACCTCGGTCACTTCAATTTTTTTAACCTCGGCGTTGACTTGGTCAAACTTTCACCTCGTCAGCTCGGAATTTTCACCTCGGAATTTTCACCTCGGAATTTCACCTCGTCACCTCGGAATTTTTCACCTCGGCAAAGGTGAACTGCTTTGCGCAGTGTTTTTGTTTGGATCCGTTCTCTTTCGTTCGGACTCCAATTTGCGCATGGTTTTCGCCTACATACTCCTAACGAACTGTACTATATTTCTTATGAAGGGAAGATCCCCTGTTTCCTTCTCCAGAAATCACGAGAGCCAGCAGAAGCTAGCTCATAGTTTTATAGAACTAGAATTTAGTTATGTGATAAGATTTTTTATCTTTGCTAGATAGCAAGTTTCCTAGTATGGTAGGAAAGCTACAACGTCGTTGTATATGAGAACAATTTATGTATAACATTTATCATTTTATCGAGGTGTTTGGATTGTTTATACGCTTTATAGACTGTCGGTTTATCCTTTTGCTTTATAGATCGTTAAGTTTAGTTTTATCGTGTATCGGATATCTTTATTTAGTTTGACTTTTGATGGTTATGCGTGACGGATGGCGGGACTCGACACACCACTAGGCGGAGGCTAGGACCGAGGCCACCCGGAGAGATTATTCACAGTGCAGTGGTTACGGATGTGTTGGGGATGATCTCGGAGAGTTTCTCATGCCTACCTTCGTCGTTGGAAGGAGCGCACGAGTATGGAGTGGTGATTTCGATGGCGTGAGCGCCTATTGATGCGGTTGCCGGTCGATTGGGAAGATTATGCAGGAAGTGTCGGGAGATTATATCTACCGTATGGGGTGACTATGACTTGATAAGCGGATCTCCGAGATTTGTAAGCCATTTGACGTCGTTTTCGATATCTGGGTAGCAGAGAGGATCGTACCTCCTCAGGGAATATACGTGGCGTGACGAGTCACCCGAGTGGCTTTACTTGGAGGTACCTCGTCGAATGGACCCGGTAGTACCCAGTTCTGGAGGGCGAGGGTAGGCTTGCAGAGAGAGAGAGGCGTCTCGACCTAGAGCCTTGGGGATGCAGTGTTTCCCTATGTCGATTGGACACCCCATACACCCACCGCTCCCGACCTTGCCGCCCATGGCGCCACCACCACCACCGTGGCCGTCTGGCGGCGGCGGGATGAGAGTATCGATGCCGTGATGACCTCGGTCCGATCCGCGACATTCCTATGGTTGGGGATGATGGCGCGGGACCATCCGAGTCTTGCACGTGAGGACGACCCGATGACGACTCGATGATGATTCGAGACGATGAGGAGGATCACGAGGAGGATCGATATGACGATGAGTGATACACGATGACCAGCCTAACTAGAACTTAGTCCGTATGTATATAGTCCGATATGTGTGTAGGTTGCTTTGTGTTTTGAAAGGGAGTGAGCGTTTGTACTTTGTATTATCTTGTAATCCGTATGTTGTTGGATGCGGGTTAAGCTTTTGAGATGCCATCTATTGTACATTATCTCTTTTTGTATCAACTGTTGTACGAAATAGTCCTCTTTGAGGCAAAAATTTTCTGATGTATATATATGATAACCCCGAAGTGGGCTTTTGCGGCAGAAATTATTATTGTGATGGATAGCTTGGTTTAAAGCTGCTTTACAAAAGAAATTGTGTGATGATATTGTATATGTTAATTGTGAAAATGATTTTCAATATTTATTGTATGTTTAAACAACGAGAATGCCACCAAGGCGGGATCACGCACAAAGAGGTAGGGAAGGGGAAGAGGTAGAGGCGGAGGAAGAATTCTGTGCAGAACCGCTAATATACCACCACCACCACCTCCACCCGATCGTGGGATCGAAGAATTATTTCTTAAGGCGAACCCACCTTCTTTTGATGGAAAGGGGCCCGGATAATGCCGAGCAATGGATAAGGGCTATGGAAAGGATATTTGATTTTCTTGATGCACAAGACGAGGAGCATCGTCTGTTACTTTTCAACCGACAGGACTGCCGACTTTTGGTGGGAAGCCCGACGGAAGATTTTACTGCGGGATCGGATGAATGAGTTCACTTGGGAAGAATTTAAAGAGGAATGTGATGAAATACGTTCGAAAAGTTATCGGAAAAGGAAGGAACAAGAATTTTATAATCGAAGCAGGAAAAGATGTCCGTAACAGATTATGATCGCACTTTGCGATATGTCGATATGCCCCGATCGGTGAATACGGATATGAAGATGGCTGAAAAGTTTAGGTGCGGATTGAGGTCGAGATAAGAATGTCTCTAGCCGGTCATGGAAATCGACTTACAAAAGCTCTCGGACGAGCTTTGGACATCGAGCGACCATGCGGAAGAAAAGTCGATCGGAACGGACATCGAACATAGGGGACAAAGGAAGAGAAATGGGAAGAAAATTTTGGAAATAACGATGGCAGGGAAGTTTTGGTATCTGAATAACAAGCGGCCGTGGCAGGAAACACGGTACCGCAAGGGCGAGGATGGAAGAAACCGGTCTTTACCCCCGACGGGGGATCACAAGCGGCGAGGACAACTCCTTGCCCTAAGTGCCAAAAGTTTCACAAAGGAGTTTGCCATTTGGTAAATTGCTTTAAGTGTGGAATGAAGGGCATTACGCAAATAGTTGCGGGGATACGCACGGGGGCGGTGGGAAGGCCAAATCAGCCGGCAATGCCCAACCCCTCGGTATCCGGTTTCGGCCAGCGATGACCACCACAACAACGGTGGCAACAACCTCGGCAACAACAACAACGACAACCACCAGCGGGCGTAATCGGCGACGCCAAAAGCGGCAGCCACACGCCGAGAATCAGCGAGACAGGCGTCCCGTCGGCCTCGGTAGGCTCGAGCGAGCATATGCTCTGCAGGAGCAAAATGAACAAAACCAGAAAACTGGCGGTGTATGGGAACACTTCTCAACGTACATTATACTTTTGTTCGATCACGGAGCATCACATTCTTTTGTAGCAAGAACATGTGTAGATCTATTGGAACTTAGATCCGAGAAAGCAAACCAGGATATGAACATCTCTTCACCTATAGGAGGGATTATGATCGTTACTCATATTTGCTCAAACCTAGAGTTGAACTTAGGATCACTAAGGTTCGACGAATAACTTAAACATAATACCCATGGGTGATGTAGATATAATTTTGGGAATGGATTGGTTAGCGAAAAATTATGCTACGATCACGTGTAAGGAAAGGAAAATTTCATTCCGGTTTCACAGGCGAAGCTACAAGCTTTTACGGAATCGGCATGGGAAAGAAAATTCGATTATATCGGCATTGAAGGCGAGTATGATAAACAAGAAAGGATGCCATGCATTTCTTGTTTATCCGAATGGAGAAGATCGAACAACGATAAAAGTTGAAGATGTAGAGATTGTACGAGAATTTTCGGATGTTTTCACGAAAATCTACCAGGATTGCCTCACGATGAACAAGCTGGGTTTACCATTGACTTGGAACCGGATCGGCTCCGATGTCAAAGGCACCGTCTGAAATGGCTCAGAAAGAGCTGGAAGAGTTGAAAATTCAAATCAAGAGCTGTTAGACCTAGGTTTTATCGGACTAGTGTTTCGCCTTGGGAGCACGGTGTTATTTGTAAAGAAAAGGATGGTTCATTGAGGATGTGTATAGATTACCGAGAACTAAACAAAATGGCGCTTAAAACAAGTATCCGCTTCCAGGATAGATGACTCGTTTGATCAGCTACGAGGAGCTAGCGTGTTCTCGAAAATAGACCTTAAGTCAGGCTATCATCAACTTAAAGTGCGGCCTGAAGATGTATCAAAGACTGCTTTTCGAACAAGATACGGCCACTATGAATTTATAGTTGTGCCATTCGGATTGACTAATGCGCCTGCAGTATTCATGGATCTCATGAATAGGGTGTTCCACCCATACTTAGACAAATTTGTCTTAGTCTTCATAGACGACATTCTCATCTATTCAAAGAATGAAGAAGAACACAAGGAACACCTCAGAACAGTACTGCAAACTTTGAGAGAAGAACAACTTTTTGCTAAGTTTAGCAAATGTGAATTTTGGCTAAAGGAAGTAATGTTCCTTGGACACATTGTGTCAGCCGAAGGAATTAAAGTTGATCCGCCAAAGTAGAAGCGGTCGAGAATGGAAATCGCGAAAGACATAAAATGAAATTAGAAGTTTCTTGGGATTGGCGGGTTACTATCGGAGATTCATTGAAGGATTCTCCAAAATTGCAAGGCCAATAACCCGACTACTCGAAAAGGGATTAAATTCACATGGGTGATGAGTGTGGGCGAATTTCAGGCGCTCGAGAAAAGCTAACTCTGCCTCAGATTAGCGGTTCGGGAGGCGGATAAAGAATCGTGGTCTATCTGAGATGCTTCCAAAATGGATTAGGCTGTGTGTTAATGCAAAATGGAAAAGTGATAGCCTATGCATCTCGACAAGCGAGACCGCATGAATTGAATTACCCAACACATGATCGGAACTAGCGGCGATGATACATGCTTTAAAGATATGGAGACATCGTCTCTACGAGTAAGATGTGAAATCTTTACCGATCATAAAAGTTTGAAATACTTTTTCGAGAGAGATCTGAATATGAGACAAAGGAGATGGCTCGAATTGGTAAAGACTACGACGTGGTATAAACTATCACCGGGCAAGGCAAATGTTGTAGCCGATGCCTTGAGTCGTGAAGTCAAAACAAATTAGGATGTCTTTTCACAAATGAAGAAAAACTCATTGGTGAGTTTGAAAGGATGAATATCGAATTGATTGAACAACGAGAGGCGATCACGAGTTGTATTGCTACACTCATATTGACGTCGATTTAAGGAAAAGAGTCCTTGAAGGACAAAGGATGGAGGAAAATTTTGAAAAGCAAGAGCCAAGTAAGGACGGAAGGATGAAAAATTTTCAAGCACCGAGATAATGCTTTATTATTTGAAGGAAGATTGTGTATCCCGACAACAACAATCTTGAATGAAATCATGAGTGAAGCTCATGACACACCTATCTGACCCATCAAGGCGATACAAAAATGTACCAAGATTTGAAGAAAAAGTTACGGTGGGAAGGTATGAAGAGAGACATAGCCTCTTTTGTAGAAATACTGTCTTGCTTGTCAACAAGTAAAAGCATTACACCAACGTCCTTACGGAGCTACAGCCTTTGGCAATACCGAATGGAAATGGAAAGATATAGCTATGGATTTTGTTACGGGCTTACCAAAGTCTAAAAAGGAACAACTGCTATATGGGTAGTAGTGGACGAGACTCACAAAATGTGCACATTTTCGCCAATTCGATTAAACACGGATCGATAAGCTAGCCCACCAGTATGTAAAAGAAATTATGCGCCTACATGGAGTACCGAAAACTATCACATCGATAGAGATTCAAAATTTACTTGAGATTACGGACTAGCTTGCAAAAGAATTGGGCGCAGTTAAATTTCGTACGACTTTTCACCTCGGATCGATGGACAATCGGAAAGGACGATCGAACACTCGAAGATATGTTGAGGACGGTAGTGTTGGATCGAGGTGCAAAATGGGAAGAGGTTTTACCTCTCATCGAATTTGCTACAACAATAGTTATCAGCGACGATCAATATGGCCCGTCATGAAGCTTTATATGGAAGAAAATGCCGATCACCGCTTTCTTTGGGATGAAGTGGGTGAAAGAAGAATCTTAGGGCTGACTACATAAGCGAAATGATTGAGATCGTGCCAAATTAGGCAAAGAATAAAAGAAGCTCAAGATGAGAAATCTTACGACGTCTGCGAAGGTCGAGCTACATTTC
This sequence comes from Salvia rosmarinus, assembly GCA_036937905.1. Taxonomy (NCBI): domain Eukaryota; kingdom Viridiplantae; phylum Streptophyta; class Magnoliopsida; order Lamiales; family Lamiaceae; genus Salvia; species Salvia rosmarinus. The sequence continues at coordinate 33,015,013 of CM072820.1, read as the reverse complement.
AAGAATGGAGATAAAGTCTTTTGAAGGTCTCTCCGTCTAAAGGGACAATAAGGTTTGGAGTAAGGGAAAGTTAAGACCCCAATTTATTGGACCTTATGAAATCCTTGAAAGAATAGGCCCGATCGCCTATAGGGTTGGCTCTTCCAAGTGCGGAAGCGTACACAATGTCTTTCACGTATCACAACTCGGAAAATGCGTGTGCGATCCGAGCATGTGATCCATCAAGGCGGCGTGATCCTCAATCCGGATATGAGCTATAATGAAGAACCTCGGCTATTCTAGACCACAGGTTCGACAATTGAGAACAAATCTATTCCACTAGTCAAAGTCTTTGTGGAAGCATCATGGACGAGAGGAAGCCACGTGGGAGCTTGAGGATGCGATGAAAGAAAAATACCCGATCTTTTACGAGGTATGTAAATTTGGGACGAAATTTCTTTAAGGGGTGGAATGTAATACCCGATTATTTAAACTCCTAATTACGAAATTAATTTCGTCGATTAGATTATTATCATAATAATTTGATTATTTATATATCGAATAATGATATCGATTATTGTTGGAATAATAAATTCCTATGTTTTATTCACAAATAAATGTGAATCGAGAAATACGAATATTTAACGTATTTCAACGAGATATTTTTACGTCGATTACGTATCGATATTTATGTGCTCGTGATACTTTCTAAGTTTTAAGCTTAGAATTTAATTCCATTATTATTGGAATTATTTAATAAAGTGATTATAGCTTTATTTCGACCATTTTGAGATAGTCGATATTTAAACATTTGAGGCGTTTCAAGCGTTAACGTTTTGAGATGACTTGAGAATCAAGTCTAATGATCGAGGAATTATGATATTTAAATTCCTATGATTATTTTGTATAATTAGAATATTATTTAGCATTGAATTAATGCTAGAAATTTTGGAATTATATTTTGATTATTTATGATTCTCGAAAACCCTAAATCGAGAATTAGGGTTTTCTACCTATGGATTAATTCCAATAATTATTCCTATGATATAATTTATCATCTAAAATATATATTATGATATATATGTATAATTGGCATGGAAATAAATTATACACCACCCTTAGAATGAAATAGCCGTGAGTTTTGTATTCATTGGATAGTTCACGCCAACTTTTGGTGTACATTTGCTATTGTTGTGTATCAAATCATGCAAAGTGATATTTGTTGTACACATTATCCTAGTAAACTAAGTAATTAAACAAGTGGGTACATGATAGGTGTAATAGCCGATTTGTTTGACCATGAAAAGCATTTGATGATGTATTAAATATATTTGGGATAGAGTGTATTTTATACACATGCATGATACACCAAAATCTAAAAATTTTCTCCTCTTGGAACACATATAATCGACGGCTCCACCTCCCAAAATTGATGAATTTAATTGTTCGAAAAGTGTGTAAGATATACTTACTACTATGTCATAAGACTTGATGAGTCGAGGAAAAATTAGTCTTCCTTGTGTGTGTGTGTGACATAGCCGATGGCTCATAGCTCTCAAATGCAAAGGATTAAATTGTTTTAATCAAAAAACTTTATTCATGTAGTTACTACATGTAAGAGATATTTTATTACATGACATAGGCAACTTTGACCTCCATTTTTTTTTATTGTGTCTTGCTTGTTGAGAGAGGCAGAGAGAGAGAGCTTGTGTGCATGTGTTTCATTTCTTTTATTTAATTAAGTATTAAGTCTTGAAACCATACATAACACTTCACACTTTCATTTTACAATTTCTCTCTTCTCAACCACACACATAACCGAGAGCAATTCTCAAGAAAAACCCAAGGCTTCTTCTTCATTTCCATCTCCAAAAGCTTTGATCTTTAATCATCCTACATAAAATCAAAGCCGTTAAAAAGGTTAGGAATCGAACAAGCTTCGATTATACCCTAAGTTTTTAAATTTCTAATGGTTTGATCTTAGGTTTCAAGCATGGAGCATGATAGCTTGTTCATTAAATATGTGTAGTATGATTTTATGTAAGCATATATCATGTTTAAAAATTGATTCAAGCATGCTATGAAATTAGTTCATGGTTACCAAAAATTTTCTTGATGATTTAGGAATGGAATAATGATATATGATGTAGTAGAAGCTTATTATGATTTTTGGGGAATTTTATAAAAATCCTATGTTTAGTTTTTAAAACTAACAAAAATGTGTAGTAAATTCTAAGTTGATGTACATTTTTAATTTGTGAAATGTAATGACATAATTGTGATCTAGGGTATTAATATTATATTACATGAAATTACTAGGATTTTTGAAGCATTAATGCTCAAAATTTTTAAAGGACCGTGAACTTCATGGTGGTTTTAAGGCATGACTTAGTTGATTTTAGTTGATGTAATGATGTATTAATGTTACACTATAGTATTTAAGCATAGTGTAATTTAATTAGAATTTATAAAAATGTTTAGTGTGATGTTGGTGAGAACCGAAACCATTGAACATTTATACCTTGGGATAAAAGTTTCATATGTTGGACTTTAGATTATAATTATGTTATAAATTAATGTTGGGGGCCTTGTATAATTTAATTAGGATTTTAGGAATTTATTTGAGAATTTTTAAGAATAATAGTGACCTATGGTATGGGTATAGGTGGTGTTCAAAATTTTCTATAGTGATATTAATACATATTAATGATCATAGTGTAAAATAATACACTATATGAATTTAGAGGAATTTTTGGAACAAAGTTGAGAAATTAGTGTTATAGCCGTGTGCTATAGTGTTGAGAATAAGGAATTTTAATTCCTTTTTAATCAAGAATAATAATATATTATATGTCTAAAATTATTTTAGACATAGTTGAATTTTGAAATTATTAAACATAGTATATTATGTTTACGATGAATCGTTATATTAAATAACGTTGGAAATGTAAAATAATGCTTAATGTATTAAAAGATTAATATTGAAAGAAAATATTAATCAAGTTTATCGATTTACGTGAAAAATCGACTATTAAAGCATTATGAAATGAAATCGATTGAAAATCGATTTATATTGAATTTATTCATTAAAATATTTTAATTAAAGAATTATTAAGAAAAGTCAAAATGGTTGACTTTCGAAATTAACGTCTGAAATCGTTAGTTAAATACGCTAATCGTGAAAAGCGTATTACTTTTATCTGAATATCTCAATCGTGAGAAAAGATTTCATAATTGAAATCATTTTATCAAATAACGTTATTATCGTTAATTATTTAACCTAAAAGGTTAAAATGAGACTATAGATCATATTACGTCTCTCGATATCGAGAATTATTTTTATTGAAATACGTCGTTTCTCGTATAGAATTTTTTGAACTTGAATTATTTATTTTTCAAAGTTGAGCGAACTTTGAAAATCTCGGCGTGTCAGCGTGCTAAGCGTAAATTTTGCGTAAAGGTGGGACGTGAAACTCACGCATAGCGAGGAGAAGAACACGCGTCATCGAGATTGAAGTTTAAAAGTCAAGGTGGGCTTTACTATACTCAAATTGATAGAACTTATCAAATGATTTATTTATGATGCTTTATTGCAAGCAAATATTTATGAGCGATTTATTTAATTACACCCAAAAATATTTATGTTTTATGTATGTATCGATTCATGATTGTTGATGCATAATGTTGGGTAGCTCCACTTTATGACATGCTTGAATTCAGTATTCTTGGAAGTACCCCAAGGATGATGGAGAATTGGTATCTGTCTTGCCGAGATGGCTGGATTTTGTGCACCGATTATTTGTGATTGTGTCTTTGAAAGGGTGCTCGGCGGTCGTGGCGTCTGTGAGAGGAGGCTCTCTCTCAGTAGCGAATTATTGTTGGTTGAATTGTTGTGGTGAATATGGATCATACATATGTGGAAAATGCTTGTGAAACGATATTTATGGAAAATGACGAGAAAATATTTAGTAAACACGAGTATTTCAAATTAAAACCTCGTGTTATTCTTGTGATGAAGCGAGTAATTTAAACATGATAAATTATTTTGGCATGAGCCATCGAGTGCATTATTTGTACTCACCGCATATTGTTTTTAAATGTGCGATTGAGTGATGATGGTGATGGGCGGAGATGTTGAGTAGTCGAGGTCTTTTGGTATTTATATATATTTGAAAGAAAGAACCCTTGGGTGCGTATCGTCATATATGCATTCACATGCTTTCCATTGCATATTTTGAATATTATTGTATGTTGATGTTGTGACCTTTTTGTCGAACTATCGAACCTACATTAAAGGAACTTGTAGCCTTTACATCTATAAATGACTTTTGCCTTGTAAATAAGGTTTGATTATCGAAGTTCGACAAGTATTACTTGAAATCTTTCGATTATTCTTATTAATTGTTTTGTAATCACTGTTCCAAGCTCCGGTTCTCTCTAATATGTCATTTGAATTAGAGGGGCTGTGACAGAATGGTATCAGAGCCGTTGCTCTTTGAACCCTAAACTTTCTTTCAAAAGTTAAGTCTAGATGGAGTCACTAGACTTCTAGAAATCATCTGACTACGCTCAACACTCCATCACATCCAACTCAACCGGGAAAAAGGTAAATTATTTTCTCATCTTTGAAAACGAAAAGTTTGAGATTTATGAAAATGATTTGTGTCGATAGAACATTATCGACAAATGATTGTATCGATAGAACATTATCGACAAATGAATTATGAATTTGATTTGTTGTCGATAGAACATTATCGACAAATGATTTGTGTTGATAGAACATTATCGACAAATGAAATGAAAAATGTTGTAAATAACCATGATTATTTATTGATTATTGATTGAAAATTTTTCGCAAGAAATGCGTATGTTTAGAACGAACTATGTTAAATCATATTTGAAATTTTATTCTTATTTCTCAATGTTGATTTTGATTAATGCCTATGTCATCCCGAATGGAACATAGGCGTAATAAGAAGCATGTTCACGAGTTACGAAAGAACATAGAAGTACGAATGTACGAATTTCATCCCATTGCGAACGAAAGCCAAAATGGATTTGAAGAACTTCATTCCATTATGGGATTAGAAGGTTAAAAGCCTAAAAAAATCGAAGTGCCGACCTCGGAAGTGCCGAACTCGAATGCCGACCTCGAAATGCCGACCTTGGGAGGCATGGCACTTGGCATGATCGGGAGAGCTCAAAATAAAAGCTAAGACATTTGAGCTAAAATTTACGGAGAGCTCAAAATAAAAACTAAGGCATTTGACCTCGTCACCTCGTCATTCACCTTCGGTCACTTCAATTTTTTAACCTCGGCGTTGACTTGGTCAAACTTTCACCTCGTCACTCGGAATTTTCACCTCGAATTTTCACCTCGAATTTCACCTCGTCACCTCGGAATTTTCACCTCGGCAAAGGTGAACTGCTTCATGCGTGATTTTAGTGTTTTTGTTTGGATCCGTTCTCTTTCGTTCGACTCCAATTTCGCGCATGGTTTTCGCCTACATACTCCTAACGAACTGTACTATATTTCTTATGAAGGAAGATCCCTGTTTCCTTCTCCAGAAATCACGAGAGCCAGCAGAAGCTAGCTCATAGTTTTATAGAACTAGAATTTAGTTATGTGATAAGATTTTTTATCTTTGCTAGATAGCAAGTTTCCTAGTATGGTAGGAAAGCTACAACGTCGTTGTATATGAGAACAATTTATGTATAACATTTATCCATTTATCGAGGTGTTTGGATTGTTTATCCGCTTTATAGACTGTCCGTTTATCCTTTTGCTTTATAGATCGTTAAGTTTAGTTTTATCGTGTATCGGATATCTTTATTTAGTTTGACTTTTGATGGTTATGCGTGACGATGGCGGGACTCGACACACCACTAGGCGGAGGCTAGGACCGAGGCCACCCCAACAGAGAGATTATTCACAGTGCCGTGGTTACGGATGTGTTGGGGATGATCTCGGAGAGTTTCTCATGCACTACCTTCGCTGGAAGAGGCGCATCGGTATGGAGTGATGATTTCGATGGCGTGGCGCCTATTGATGCGGTTGCTTGGGTCGATTGGGAAGATTATGCACGGGAAGTGTCAGGAGATTATATCTACCGTATGGGGGTGACTATGACTTGATAGCGGATCTACCGAGATTTGTAAGCCATTTGACGTACGTTTTCAGTATCTACGGGGTAGCACCGAGAGGATCGTACCTCCCTCCGAGGGAATATACGTGACGTGACGAGTCACCCGAGTGGCTTTACTTGGAGGTACCTCGTCGAATGGACCCGGTAGTACCCAGATTCCTGGAGGACGAGGGTAGGCTTGCAGAGGTAGAGAGGGCGTCTCGACCTAGAGCCTTGGGGATGCCAGTGTTTCCCCCTATGTCGATTGGACACCCCATACACCCACCGCTCCCGACCTTGCCGCCCATGACAGCGCCAGCACCACCAGCTGAGCCGTACCGACAGACGGCCAGGATGAGAGTATCAGATGCCCGTGATGACCTCAGTCCGATCCGCGACATTCCTATGGTTGGGGATGATGGCGCGGGACCATCCAGAGTGCGCCGCCGTGAGGACGACCCCGATGACGACTCCGATGATGATTCAGACGATGAGGAGGATCCTGAGGAGGATCAGTATGACGATGAGTGATACACCTGATGACCAGCCTAACTAGAACTTAGTCCGTATGTATATAGTCCAGTATGTGTGTAGGTTGCTTTGTGTTTTGAAAGGGGAAGTGAACGTTTGTACTTTGTATTATCTTGTAATCCCGTATGTTGTTGGATGCGGGTTAAGCTTTTGAGATGCCATCTATTGTACATTATCTCTTTTGTATCAAGCTGTTGTGCGAAATAGTCCTCTTTGAGGCAAAATTTTCGATGTATATATATGATAACCCAAGTGGGCTTTTCTGCGTAAATTATTATTGTGATGGATAGCTTGGTTTAAAGCTGCTTTACAAAAGAAATTGTGTGATGATATTGTATATGTTAATTGTGAAAATGATTTTCAATATTTATTGTATGTTTAAACAACGAATGCCACCAAGGCGGGATCTGCACAAGAGGTAGGGAAGGGGAAGAGGTAGAGGCAGAGGAAGAATTCCTGTACCAGAACCTGCTAATATACCACCACCACCACCACCTCCACCCGATCGTAGGATCGAAGAATTATTTCTTAGGCAGAACCCACCTTCTTTTGATGGAAAAGGGAGCCCAGATAATGCCGAGCAATGGATAAGGGCTATGGAAAGGATATTTGATTTTCTTGATGCACAGCACAGGAACGACTGTCTGTATTACTTTTCAACTGACAGGACCTGCCGACTTTTGGTGGGAAGCCCGACGGAAGATTTTACTGCAGGATCAGATGAATGAGTTCACTTGGGAAGAATTTAAAGAGGCACTGTATGAGAAATACGTTCCGAAAAGTTATCGGAAAAGGAAGGAACAAGAATTTTATAATCGAAGCAGGAAAGATGTCCGTAGCAGTTATGATCGCACTTTGCGATATGTCCCGATATGCCCCCGATCGGTGAATACGGATATGAAGATGGCTGAAAAGTTTAGAGTGCGGATTGAGGTCGAGATAAGAATGTCTCTAGCCGATCATGGAAATCGACTTACATCAAGCTCTCGGACGAGCTTTGGACATCGAGGCGACCATGCCGGAAGAAAAGTCGATCGAACACGGACATCGAACATAGGGACAAAGGAAGAGAAAATGGGAAGAAAATTTTGGAAATAACGATGGCAGGGAAGTTTTGGTAATGAATAACAAGCGGCCGTGGCACGAAACACGGTACCGCAAGGGCGAGGATGGAAGAAACCGGTCTTTACCCCTCGACGGGGGATCACAAGAGCGGCAAGGACAACTCCGCCTAAGTGCCAAAAGTTTCACAAAGGAGTTTGCCATTTGGTAAATTGCTTTAAGTGTGGAATGAAGGGCATTACGCAAATAGTTGCCGGGGATACGCTGCGGGGGCGGTGGGAAGGCCAAATCAGCCGGCAATGCCCAACCCCTCGGCTATCCGGTTTCGGCCACAAAGAATGACCACCACAACAACAAGGGCAACAACCTCATCAAGAACAACAACGACAACCACCGCGGCGGCGTAATCGGCGACGCCAAAAGCGGCGACCACGGCGAGAATCAGCGAGACAAAGGCGTCCGTCGGCCTCGGCCGGCTCAAGCGAGCATATGCTCGCAGGAGGCAAAATGAACAAAACCGGAAAACACAGCGGTATGGGAACACTTCTCAACGTACACATTATACTTTTGTTCGATCACGGAGCATCACATTCTTTTGTAGCAAGAACATGTGTAGATCTATTGGAACTTAGATCTGAGAAAGCAAACCAGGATATGAACATCTCTTCACCTATAGGAGGGATTATGACTGTTACTCATATTTGCTCAAACCTAGAGTTGAACTTAGGATCACTTAAGGTTCGACGAAATAACTTAAACATAATACCCATGGGTGATGTAGATATAATTTTGGGAATGGATTGGTTAGCAGAAAATTATGCTACGATCCTGTGTAAGGAAAGGAAAATTTCATTCCAGTTTCTTGGGCAAGAAGCTACAAGCTTTTACGGAATCAGCATGGGAAAGAAAATTCCGATTATATCAGCATTGAAGGCCAGAAGTATGATAAACAAGAAAGGATGCCATGCATTTCTTGTTTATCTGAATGGAGAAGATCGAACAACGATAAAAGTTGAAGATGTAGAGATTGTACGAGAATTTTCGGATGTTTTCACGAAAATCTACCAGATTGCCTCACGATGAACAGCTCGAGTTTACCATTGACTTGGAACCGGATCGGCTCCGATGTCAAAGGCACCGTCTGAGAATGGCTCGAAAGAGCTGGAAGAGTTGAAAATTCAAATCCAAGAGCTGTTAGACCTAGGTTTTATCAGACCTAGTGTTTCGCCTTGGGGAGCACCGGTGTTATTTGTAAAGAAAAAGGATGGTTCATTGAGGATGTGTATAGATTACCGAGAACTAAACAAAATGACGCTTAAAAACAAGTATCCGCTTCCAAGGATAGATGACTCGTTTGATCAGCTACGAGGAGCTAGCGTGTTCTCGAAAATAGACCTTAAGTCAGGCTATCATCAACTTAAAGTGCGGCCTGAAGATGTATCAGCTAACCTGCCAACAAGATCGGCCACTATGAATTTATAGTTGTGCCATTCGGATTGACTAATCGCCTGCAGTATTCATGGATCTCATGAATAGGGTGTTCCACCCATACTTAGACAAATTTGTCTTAGTCTTCATAGACGACATTCTCATCTATTCAAAGAATGAAGAAGAACACAAGGAACACCTCGAGCGATCTCGCAAACTTTGAGAGAAGAACAACTTTTTGCTAAGTTTAGCAAATGTGAATTTTGGCTAAAGGAAGTAATGTTCCTTGGACACATTGTGTCAGCCGAAGGAATTAAAGTTGATCCGGCCAAAGTAGAAGCGGTCGAGAATGGAAATCGCAAAGACATAAAATGAAATTAGAAGTTTCTTGGGATTGGCGGGTTACTATCGGAGATTCATTGAAGGATTCTCCAAAATTGCAAGGCCAATAACCCAGCTACTCAGAAAAGGGATTAAATTCACATGGGTGATGAGTGTGTGGCGAATTTCAGGCGCTCAAAGAAAAGCTAACTCACGCCTCAGCAGCGATTCGAGGCGATAAAGAATCGTGGTCTATCTGAGATGCTTCCAAAATGGATTAGGCGTGTGTTAATGCAAAATGGAAAAGTGATAGCCTATGCATCTCGACAAGCGAGACCGCATGAATTGAATTACCCAACACATGATCGGAACTAGCGGCGGTAGTACATGCTTTAAAGATATGGAGACATCATCTCTACGAGTAAGATGTGAAATCTTTACCGATCATAAAAGTTTGAAATACTTTTTCGAGCGAGAGATCTGAATATGAGACAAAGAGATGGCTCGAATTGGTAAAGACTACGACGTGGTATAAACTATCACCGGGCAAGGCAAATGTTGTAGCTGATGCCTTGAGTCGTAAGAGTCAAAACAAATTAGGATGTCTTTTCACAAATGAAGAAAAACTCATTGGTGAGTTTGAAAGGATGAATATCGAATTGATTGAACAACCGAGAGCGATCACGAGTTGTATTGCTACACTCATATTGACGTCGATTTAAGGAAAAGAGTCCTTGAAGGACAAAGGATGGAGGAAAATTTTGAAAAGCAAGAGCGAGTAAGGACGGAAGGATGAAAAATTTTCAAGCACCCTGATAATGCTTTATTATTTGAAGGAAGATTGTGTATCGAGACAACAACAATCTTGGAATGAAATCATGAGTGAAGCTCATGACACACCTATCTGACCCATCAAGGCGCAAAAATGTACCAAGATTTGAAGAAAAAGTTACGGTGGGAAGGTATGAAGAGACATAGCCTCTTTTGTAGAGCTGTTGTCTTGCTTGTCAACAAGTAAAAGCATTACACCAACGTCCTTACGAGCTACACCTTTGGCAATACCCAATGGAAATGGAAAGATATAGCTATGGATTTTGTTACGGGCTTACCAAAGTCTAAAAAGGAAACAACGCTATATGGGTAGTAGTGGATGAGACTCACAAATGTGCACATTTTACGCCAATTCGATTAAACACGGATCGATAAGCTAGCCCAATATATGTAAAAGAAATTATGCGCTACATGGAGTGCCGAAAACTATCACATCGATAGAGATTGAAAATTTACTTGAAGATTACGGACTAGCTTGCAAAAGAATTGGGCACGGTTAAATTTCAAAGACTTTTCACCCTCGGATCGATGGACAATCGGAAAGGCGATCGAAACACTCGAAGATATGTTGAGGGCGGTAGTGTTGGATCGAGGTGCAAAATGGGAAGAGGTTTTACCTCTCATCAATTTGCTACAACAATAGTTATCAGCGACGATCAATATGGCCCGTCTGAGCTTTATATGGAAGAAAATGCCGATCACCGCTTTCTTTGGGATGAAGTGGGTGAAAGAAGAATCTTAGGGCTGACTACTATAAGCGAAATGATTGAAATCGATGCGCAAATTAGGCAAAGAATAAAAGAAGCTCAAGATGAGAGAAATCTTCTGACGACACGCGAAGGTCCGAGCTACATTTCAAGAATGGAGATAAAGTCTTTTGAAGGTCTCTCCATCTAAAGGGACAATAAGGTTTGGAGTAAGGAAAAGTTAAGACCCGATTTATTGGACCTTATGAAATCCTTGAAAGAATAGGCCCGATCGCCTATAGGTTGGCTCTTCCGCCAAGTCGGGAAGCGTACACAATGTCTTTCACGTATCACAACTCGGAAAATGCGTGTGCGATCCGAAGCATGTGATCCATCAAGGCGGCGTGATCCTCAATCCGGATATGAGCTATAATGAAGAACCTACGGCTATTCTAGACCACAAGGTTCGACAATTGAAACAAATCTATTCCACTAGTCAAGTCTTTGTGGAAGCATCATGGACAAGAGGAAGCCACGTGGGAGCTTGAGGATGCGATGAAAGAAAATACCCGATCTTTTACGGGTATGTAAATTTGGGACGAAATTTCTTTAAGGGGTGGAATGTAATACCCGATTATTTAAACTCCTAATTACGAAATTAATTTAATTCGATTAGATTATTATCATAATAATTTGATTATTTATATATCGAATAATGATATCGATTATTGTTGGAATAATAAATTCTATGTTTTATTCACAAATAAATGTGAATAGAAATACGAATATTTAACGTATTTCAACAAGTATTATTTTACGTCGATTACGTATCGATATTTATGTGCTCGTGATACTTTCTAAGTTTTAAGCTTAGAATTTAATTCCATTATTATTGGAATTATTTAATAAAGTGATTATAGCTTTATTTCACCATTTTGAGATAGTCGATATTTAAACATTTGAGGCGTTTCAAGCGTTAACGTTTTGAGATGACTTGAGAATCAAGTCTAATGATCAAGGAATTATGATATTTAAATTCCTATGATTATTTTGTATAATTAGAATATTATTTAGCATTGAATTAATGCTAGAAATTTTGGAATTATATTTTGATTATTTATGATTCTCGAAAACCCTAAATCGAGAATTGGGTTTTCTACCTATGGATTAATTCCAATAATTATTCCTATGATATAATTTATCATCTAAAATATATATTATGATATATATGTATAATTGGCATGGAAATAAATTATACACCACCCTTAGAATGAAATAGTAGTGAGTTTTGTATTCATTGGATAGTTCACGCCAACTTTTGGTGTACATTTGCTATTGTTGTGTATCAAATCATGCAAAGTGATATTTGTTGTACACATTATCCTAGTAAACTAAGTAATTAAACAAGTGGGTACATGATAGGTGTAATAGCCGATTTGTTTGACCATGAAAAGCATTTGATGATGTATTAAATATATTTGGGATAGAGTGTATTTTATACACATGCATGATACACCAAAAATCTAAAAATTTTCTCCTCTTGGAACACATATAATCGACGGCTCCACCTCCCAAAATTCAATGAATTTAATTGTTCAAGAAAGGTGTGTAAGATATACTTACTACTATGTCATAAGACTTGATGAGTCAAGGGAAAAATTAGTCTTCCTTGTGTGTGTGTGTGACATAGCCGACGGCTCATAGCTCTCAAATGCAAAGGATTAAATTGTTTTAATCAAGAAAACTTTATTCATGTAGTTACTACATGTAAGAGATATTTTATTACATGACATAGGCAACTTTGACCCTCCATTTTTTTTTATTGTGTCTTGCTTGTTAGAGAGAGAGCCGAGAGAGAGAGAGAGAGCTTGTGTGCATGTGTTTTCATTTCTTTTATTTAATTAAGTATTAAGTCTTGAAACCATACATAACACTTCACACTTTCATTTTACAATTTCTCTTCTCTCAACCACACATAACCGAGAGCAATTCTCAAGAAAACCCAAGGCTTCTTCTTCATTTCCATCTCCAAAAGCTTTGATCTTTAATCATCCTACATAAAATCAAAGCCGTTAAAGGTTAGGAATCGAACAAGCTTCGATTATACCTAAGTTTTAAATTTCTAATGGTTTGATCTTAGGTTTCAAGCATGGAGCATGATAGCTTGTTCATTAAATATGTGTAGTATGATTTTATGTAAGCATATATCATGTTTAAAATTGATTCAAGCATGCTATGAAATTAGTTCATGGTTACCAAAAATTTTCTTGATGATTTAGGAATGGAATAATGATATATGATGTAGTAGAAGCTTATTATGATTTTGGGGAATTTTATAAAATCCTATGTTTAGTTTTAAAACTAACAAAAATGTGTAGTAAATTCTAAGTTGATGTACATTTTTAATTTGTGAAATGTAATGACATAATTGTGATCTAGGGTATTAATATTATATTACATGAAATTACTAGGATTTTTGAAGCATTAATGCTCAAAATTTTTAAAGGACCGTGAACTTCATGGTGGTTTTAAGGCATGACTTAGTTGATTTTAGTTGATGTAATGATGTATTAATGTTACACTATAGTATTTAAGCATAGTGTAATTTAATTAGAATTTATAAAAATGTTTAGTGTGATGTTGGTGAGAACCGAAACCATTGAACATTTATACCTTGGGATAAAAGTTTCATATGTTGGACTTTAGATTATAATTATGTTATAAATTAATGTTGGGGCCTTGTATAATTTAATTAGGATTTTAGGAATTTATTTGAGAATTTTAAGAATAGCCGTGACCTATGGTATGGGTATAGGTGGTGTTCGAAATTTTCTATAGTGATATTAATACATATTAATGATCATAGTGTAAAATAATACACTATATGAATTTAGAGGAATTTTTGGAACAAAGTTGAGAAATTAGTGTTATAGCCGTGTGCTATAGTGTTGAGAATAAGGAATTTTAATTCCTTTTAATCAAGAATAATAATATATTATATGTCAAAAATTATTTTAGACATAGTTGAATTTTGAAATTATTAAACATAGTATATTATGTTTACGATGAATCGTTATATTAAATAACGTTGGAAATGTAAAATAATGCTTAATGTATTAAAGATTAATATTGAAAGAAAATATTAATCAAGTTTATCGATTCGTGAAAATCGAGTATTAAAGCATTATGAAATGAAATCGATTGAAAATCGATTTATATTGATTTATTCATTAAAATATTTTAATTAAAGAATTATTAAGAAAAGTCGAAATGGTTGACTTTCGAAATTAACGTCTGAAATCGTTAGTTAAATACGCTAATACGTGAAAAGCGTATTACTTTTATCTGAATATCTCAATCGTGAGAAAGATTTCATAATTGAAATCATTTTATCAAATAACGTTATTATCGTTAATTATTTAACCTAAAGGTTAAAATGAGACTATAGATCATATTACGTCTCTCGATATCACGAGAATTATTTTTATTGAAATACGTCGTTTCTACGTGTAGAATTTTTGAACTTGAATTATTTATTTTTCAAAGTTGAGCGAACTTTGAAAATCTCGGCGTGTCAGCGTGCTAAACGTAAATTTTTGCGTAAAGGTGGGACGTGAAACTCACGCGCAACGAGGAGAAGAACACGCGTGCCGAGATTCGAAGTTTAAAAGTCGAGTGGGCTTTACTATACTCAAATTGATAGAACTTATCAAATGATTTATTTATGATGCTTTATTGCAAGCAAATATTTATGAACCGATTTATTTAATTACCTCCCAAAATATTTATGTTTTATGTATGTATCGATTCATGATTGTTGATGCATAATGTTGGGTAGCTCCCACTTTATGACATGCTTGAATTCGTATTCTTGGAAGTACCCCAAGGATGATGGAGAATTGGTATCTGTCTTGAGATGGCTGGATTTTGTGCACCGATTATTTGTATTTGTGTCTTTGAAAGGGTGCTCGGCGGTCGTGGCGTCTGTGAGAGGAGGCTCTCTCCAGTAGGAGTTATTGTTGGTTGAATTGTTGTGGTGAATATGGATCATACATATGTGGAAAATGCTTGTGAACGATATTTATGGAAAATGACGAGAAAATATTTAGTAAACACGAGTATTTCAAATTAAAACCTCGTGTTATTCTTGTGATGGGGCGAGTAATTTAAACATGATAAATTATTTTGGCATGAGCCATCGAGTGCATTATTTGTACTCGACCGCATATTGTTTTTAAATGTGCGATTGGTGATGATGGTGATGGGCGGAGATGTTGAGTAGTCGAGGTCTTTTGGTATTTATATATATTTGAAAGAAAGAACCCTTGGGTGCGTATATATCATATATGCATTCACATGCTTTCATTGCATATTTTGAATATTATTGTATGTTGATGTTGTGACCTTTTTTGTCGAACTATCGAACCTACATTAAAGGAACTTGTAGCCTTTACATCTATAAATGACTTTTGCCTTGTAAATAAGGTTTGATTATCGAGTTCGACAAGTATTACTTGAAATCTTCGATTATTCTTATTAATTGTTTTGTAATCACTTTTCCAGCTCGGTTCTCTCTAATATGTCATTTGAATTAGAGGGTGTGTGATGAGAATAGTATCGAGCCGTTGCTCTTTGAACCCTAAACTTTCTTTCAAAAGTTAAGTCTAGATGGAGTCACTAGACTTCTAGAAATCATCTGACTACGCTCAACACTCCATCACATCCAACTCAACCGGGAAAAAGGTAAATTATTTTCTCATCTTTGAAAACGAAAAGTTTGAGATTTATGAAAATGATTTGTGTCGATAGAACATTATCGACAAATGATTGTATCGATAGAACATTATCGACAAATGAATTATGAATTTGATTTGTTGTCGATAGAACATTATCGACAAATGATTTGTGTTGATAGAACATTATCGACAAATGAAATGAAAATGTTGTAAATAACCATGATTATTTATTGATTATTGATTGAAAATTTTTACAAGAAATCGTATGTTTAGAGCGAACTATGTTAAATCATATTTGAAATTTTATTCTTATTTCTCAATGTTGATTTTGATTAATGCCTATGTCATCCCGAATGGAACATAGGCGTAATAAGAAGCATGTTCACGAGTTACGAAAGAACATAGAAATGCAGAATGTAAATTTCATCCCATTCGAGAACGAAAGCGAAATGGATTTGAAGAACTTCGTTCCATTATGGGATTAGAAGGTTAAAAGCTCAAAAAATCGAAGTGCCGACCTCGGCAAGAGTGCGAACTCGACTCCGTGCCGACCTCGAAATGCCGACCTTGGGAGGCATGGCACGACCTCGGAGGAGCTCAAAATAAAAGCTAAGACATTTGAGCTAGGCGGAGGCTCAAAATAAAAACTAAGGCATTTGACCTCGTCACCTCGTCACTCACCTCGGTCACTTCAATTTTTTAACCTCGGCGTTGACTTGGTCAAACTTTCACCTCGTCAGCTCGGAATTTTCACCTTGGAATTTCACCTCGTCAGCTCGGAATTTTCACCTCGGAATTTTCACCTCGTCACCTCGGAATTTTCACCTCGGAATTTCACCTCGTCACCTCGGAATTTTTCACCTCGGCAAGGTGAACTGCTTTTCACGAGTCAGTACAGTGTTTTTTTGTTTGGATCCGTTCTCTTTCGTTCGGACTCCAATTTGCGCATGGTTTTCGCCTCGTACTCTAACGAACTGTACTATATTTCTTATGAAGGAAGATCCCTGTTTCCTTCTCCAGAAATCACGAGAGCCAGCAGAAGATAGCTCATAGTTTTATAGAACTAGAATTTAGTTATGTGATAAGATTTTTTATCTTTGCTAGATAGCAAGTTTCCTAGTATGGTAGGAAAGCTACAACGTCGTTGTATATGAGAACAATTTATGTATAACATTTATCATTTATCGGAGGTGTTTGGATTGTTTATACGCTTTATAGACTGTCCGGTTTATCCTTTTGCTTTATAGATCGTTAAGTTTAGTTTTATCGTGTATCGGATATCTTTATTTAGTTTGACTTTTGATGGTTATGCATGACGGATGGCGGGACTCGACACACCACTAGGCGGAGGCTAGGACCGAGGCCACCCAGTGAGAGATTATTCACAGTGCAGTGGTTACCGGATGTGTTGGGGATGATCTCGGAGAGTTTCTCATCACTACCTTCGTCGTTGGAAGGAGGCGCACAGTATGGGTGGTGATTTCGATGGCGTGGCGCCTATTGATGCGGTTGCGGTCGATTGGGAAGATTATGCGGGAAGTGTCGAGGAGATTATATCTACCGTATGGGGTGACTATGACTTGATAGCGGATCTCTGAGATTTGTAAGCCATTTGACGTCGTTTTGACATCACGGGTAGCAGAGAGGACCGTACCTCCTCAGGAATATATATGGCGTGACGAGTCACCAGGTGGCTTTACTTGGAGGTACCTCGTCGAATGGACCCGGTAGTACCCAGTTCACGGAGGGCGAGGGTGAGCTTGCAGAGTAGAGGCGTCTCGACCCAGAGCCTTGGGGATGCCGGTGTTTCCCCATGTCGATTGGACACCCATACACCCACCGCTCCCGACCTTGCCGCCCATGACAGCCACCACCACCAAATGAGCCGTCTGAGCTGGACGGCCGGGATGAGAGTATCGATGCCGTGATGACCTCGGTCCGATCCGCGACATTCCTATGGTTGGGGATGATGGCGCGGGACCATCCGAGTCTTGCGCCGTGAGGGCGACCCGATGGCGACTCGATGATGATTGAGACGATGAGGAGGATCACGAGGAGGATCGATGTGGCGATGAGTGATACACGATGACCAGCCTAACTAGAACTTAGTCCGTATGTATATAGTCGGTATGTGTGTAGGTTGCTTTGTGTTTTGAAAGGGAAGTGAGCGTTTGTACTTTGTATTATCTTGTAATCCGTATGTTGTTGGATGCGGGTTAAGCTTTGAGATGCCATCTATTGTACATTATCTCTTTTGTATCAACTGTTGTGCGAAATAGTCCTCTTTGAGGCAAAATTTTCGATGTATATATATGATAACCCAAGTGGGCTTTTCGGTGAATTATTATTGTGATGGATAGCTTGGTTTAAAGTCGCTTTACAAAAGAAATTGTGTGATGATATTGTATATGTTAATTGTGAAAATGATTTTCAATATTTATTGTATGTTTAAACAACAGAATGCCACCAAGACGGGATCCTGCACAAAGAGGTAGGGGAAGGGGAAGAGGTAGAGGCGGAGGAAGAATTCTGTGCAGAACCAGCTAATATACCACCACCACCACCTCCACCGATCGTAGGATCGAAGAATTATTTCTTAAGCGAACCAGCTTCTTTTGATGGAAAAGGGCCGAGATAATGCCGAGCAATGGATAAGGGCTATGGAAAGGATATTTGATTTTCTTGATGCACAGACGACGAGGCAGTATCTGTATTACTTTTCAACCGACGGACACCTTGACTTTTGGTGGGAAGCCCGACGGAAGATTTTACTGCAGGATCGGATGAATGAGTTCACTTGGGAAGAATTTAAAGAGGCGTATGAGAAATACGTTAGAAAAGTTATCGGAAAAGGAAGGAACAAGAATTTTATAATCGAAGCAGGAAAGATGTCCAGTAGCAGTTATGATCGCACTTTCTGCGATATGTCGATATGCCCCGATCGGTGAATACGGATATGAAGATGGCTGAAAAGTTTAGAGTGCGGATTGAGGTCGAGAGATAAGAATGTCTCTAGCCGATCATGGAAATCGACTTACAGAAGCTCTCGGACGAGCTTTGGACATCGAGCGACCATGCGGAAGAAAAGTCAATCGGAACCGGACATCGAACATAGGGGACAAAGGGAGAGAAAATGGGAAGAAAATTTTGGAAATAACGATGAAGGGAAGTTTTGGTAATAAGAATAACAAGCGGCCGTGCTTGAAACACGGTACCGCAGGGCGAGGATGGAAGAAACCGGTCTTTACCCTCGAGACGGGGGATCACAAGCGAGCGAGGACAACTCCTTGCCTAAGTGCCAAAAGTTTCACAAAGGGTTTGCCGTTTGGTAAATTGCTTTAAGTGCGGAATGAAGGGCATTACGCAAATAGTTGCCGAGGATACGCTTGCGGGGCGGTGGGAAGGCCAAATCGGTCGGCGTGCCCAACCCCGGTATCCGGTTTCGGCCAAGAATGACAGCCACCACAACAACGGTGGCAACAACCTCATCAACAACAACAACGACAACCACCGCGGCGGCGTGTCGGCGGACGCCAAAAGCGCAGCCACAGGCGAGAATCAGCGAGGCAGGCGTCCGTCGGCCTCGGTAGGCTCGAGCGAGCATATGCTGCTGCCGAGTCAAAATGAACAAAACCGGAAAACACGGCGGTATGGGAACACTTCTCAACGTACCTATTATACTTTTGTTCGATACGGGAGCATCACATTCTTTTGTAGCAAGAACATGTGTAGATCTATTGGAACTTAGATCTGAGAAAGCAAACCAGGATATGAACATCTCTTCACCTATAGGAGGGATTATGACTGTTACTCATATTTGCTCAAACCTAGAGTTGAACTTAGGATCACTTAAGGTTCTGACGAATAACTTAAACATAATACCCATGGGTGATGTAGATATAATTTTGGGAATGGATTGGTTAGCAGAAAATTATGCTACGATCCTGTGTAAGGAAAGGAAAATTTCATTCCAGTTTCCTGGGCAAGAAGCTACAAGCTTTTACGGAATCAGCATGGGAAAGAAAATTCCGATTATATCAGCATTGAAGGCCAGAAGTATGATAAACAAGAAAGGATGCCATGCATTTCTTGTTTATCCGAATGGAAAGATCGAACAACGATAAAAGTTGAAGATGTAGAGATTGTGCGAGAATTTTCAGATGTTTTCACGAAAATCTACCGGGATTGCCTCACGATGAACAATGGGTTTACCATTGACTTGGAACCGGATCGGCTCCAGTGTCAAAGGCACCGTCTGAATGGCTCGAAAGAGCTGGAAGAGTTGAAAATTCAAATCAAGAGCATTAGACCTAGGTTTTATCGGACCTAGTGTTTCGCTTGGGGAGCACGGTGTTATTTGTAAAGAAAAAGGATGGTTCATTGAGGATGTGTATAGATTACCGAGAACTAAACAAAATGACGCTTAAAACAAGTATCCGCTTCCAGGATAGATGACTCGTTTGATCACTACGAGGAGCTAGCGTGTTCTCGAAAATAGACCTTAAGTCGGGCTATCATCAACTTAAAGTGCGGCTGAAGATGTATCAAAGGCTAACTTTTGAACAAGATACGGCCACTATGAATTTATAGTTGTGCCATTCGGATTGACTAATGCGCCTGCAGTATTCATGGATCTCATGAATAGGGTGTTCCACCCATACTTAGACAAATTTGTCTTAGTCTTCATAGACGACATTCTCATCTATTCAAAGAATGAAGAAGAACACAGGAACACCTCGAGCGATCTTGCAAACTTTGAGAGAAGAACAACTTTTTGCTAAGTTTAGCAAATGTGAATTTTGGCTAAAGGAAGTAATGTTCCTTGGACACATTGTGTCAGCCGAAGGAATTAAAGTTGATCCGGCCAAAGTAGAAGCGGTCCAAGAATGGAAATCGCCAAAGACATAAAATGAAATTAGAAGTTTCTTGGGATTGGCGGGTTACTATCGGAGATTCATTGAAGGATTCTCCAAAATTGCAAGGCCAATAACCCGACTACTCGAGAAAGGTTAAATTCACATGGGTGATGAGTGTGGGCGAATTTCAGGGCGCTCAAAGAAAAGCTAACTCATCTGTATTAGCGATTCGGGAGGCGAGATAAAGAATCGTGGTCTATCTGATGCTTCCAAAATGGATTAGGCGTGTGTTAATGCAAAATGGAAAAGTGATAGCCTATGCATCTCGACAAGCGAGACCGCATGAATTGAATTACCCAACACATGATGCGGAACTAGCGGTGGTACATGCTTTAAAGATATGGAGACATCGTCTCTACGGAGTAAGATGTGAAATCTTTACCGATCATAAAAGTTTGAAATACTTTTTCGAGCAGAGAGATCTGAATATGAGACAAAGGAGATGGCTCGAATTGGTAAAAGACTACGACTGTGGTATAAACTATCACCCGGGCAAGGCAAATGTTGTAGCTGATGCCTTGAGTCGTAAGAGTCAAAACAAATTAGGATGTCTTTTCACAAATGAAGAAAAACTCATTGGTGAGTTTGAAAGGATGAATATCGAATTGATTGAACAACCAGAGACGATCACGAGTTGTATTGCTACACTCATATTGACGTCTGATTTAAGGAAAAGAGTCCTTGAAGGACAAAGGATGGAGGAAAATTTTGAAAAAGCAAGAGCCAAGGTAAGGACGGAAGGACTGAAAAATTTTCAAGAAGCACCAGATAATGCTTTATTATTTGAAGGAAGATTGTGTATCGAGACAACAACAATCTTGAATGAAATCATGAGTGAAGCTCATGACACACCTTATCTGACCCATCAGGCGATACAAAATGTACCAAGATTTGAAGAAAAAGTTACGGTGGGAAGGTATGAAGAGACATAGCCTCTTTTGTAGGCTTTGTCTTGCTTGTCGACAAGTAAAGCATTACACCAGCGTCCTTACGAGCTACGACCTTTGGCAATACCGAATGGAAATGGAAAGATATAGCTATGGATTTTGTTACGGGCTTACAAAGTCTAAAAAGGAAACAACGCTATATGGGTAGTAGTGGACGACTCACAAAATGTGCACATTTTCGCGAATTCAGATTAAACACGGATCGATAAGCTAGCCCACCATGTATGTAAAAGAAATTATGCGCCTACATGGAGTACCGAAACTATCACATCGATAGAGATTCAAAATTTACTTGAAGATTACGGACTAGCTTGCAAAAGAATTGGGCGCAGTTAAATTTCGACCTGACTTTTCACCCTCGGATCGATGGACAATCGGAAAGGACGATCCAAACACTCGAAGATATGTTGAGGACAGTAGTGTTGGATCGAGGTGCAAAATGGGAAGAGGTTTTACCTCTCATCGAATTTGCCTACAACAATAGTTATCAGCGACGATCAATATGGCCCGTCTGAAGCTTTATATGGAAGAAAATGCCGATCACCGCTTTCTTTGGGATGAAGTGGGTGAAAGAAGAATCTTAGGGCACGACTATAAGCGAAATGATTGAGATCGTCGCCAAATTAGGCAAAGAATAAAAGAAGCTCAAGATGCAGACGAAATCTTCTGACGTCGCCGAAGTCTCGAGCTACATTTCAAGAATGGAGATAAAGTCTTTTGAAGGTCTCTCCGTCTAAAGGGACAATAAGGTTTGGAGTAAGGAAAAGTTAAGACCCCAATTTATTGGACCTTATGAAATCCTTGAAAGAATAGGCCCGATCGCCTATGGGTTGGCTCTTCCAGCCAAGTGCGGGAAGCGTGCACAATGTCTTTCACGTATCACAACTCGGAAAATGCGTATGCGATCCGAGCATGTGATCCATCAAGGCGGCGTGATCCTCAATCCGGATATGAGCTATAATGAAGAACCTACGGCTATTCTAGACCACAAGGTTCGACAATTGAGAAACAAATCTATTCCACTAGTCAAAGTCTTTGTGGAAGCATCATGGACGAGAGGAAGCCGCGTGGGAGCTTGAGGATGCGATGAAAGAAAATACCCGATCTTTTAAGGGTATGTAAATTTCGGGACGAAATTTCTTTAAGGGGTGGAATGTAATACCCGATTATTTAAACTCCTAATTACGAAATTAATTTAAATCGATTAGATTATTATCATAATAATTTGATTATTTATATATCGAATAATGATATCGATTATTGTTGGAATAATAAATTCCTATGTTTTATTCACAAATAAATGTGAATCGAGAAATACGAATATTTAACGTATTTCAACAGTATTATTTTTACGTCGATTACGTATCGATATTTATGTGCTCGTGATACTTTCTAAGTTTTTAAGCTTAGAATTTAATTCCATTATTATTGGAATTATTTAATAAAGTGATTATAGCTTTATTTCGACCATTTTGAGATGAGTCGATATTTAAACATTTGAGACGTTTCAAACGTTAACGTTTTGAGATGACTTGAGAATCAAGTCTAATGATCAAGGAATTATGATATTTAAATTCCTATGATTATTTTGTATAATTAGAATATTATTTAGCATTGAATTAATGCTAGAAATTTTGGAATTATATTTTGATTATTTATGATTCTCGAAAACCCTAAATCGAGAATTAGGGTTTTCTACCTATGGATTAATTCAATAATTATTCCTATGATATAATTTATCATCTAAAATATATATTATGATATATATGTATAATTGGCATGAAATAAATTATACACCACCCTTAGAATGAAATAGCCGTGAGTTTTGTATTCATTGGATAGTTCACGCCAACTTTTGGTGTACATTTGCTATTGTTGTGTATCAAATCATGCAAAGTGATATTTGTTGTACACATTATCCTAGTAAACTAAGTAATTAAACAAGTGGGTACATGATAGGTGTAATAGCCGATTTGTTTGACCATGAAAAGCATTTGATGATGTATTAAATATATTTGGGATAGAGTGTATTTTATACACATGCATGATACACCAAAAATCTAAAATTTTCTCCTCTTGGAACACATATAATCGACGGCTCCACCTCCCAAAATTGATGAATTTAATTGTTCGAAAGGTGTGTAAGATATACTTACTACTATGTCATAAGACTTGATGGTCGAGGAAAAATTAGTCTTCCTTGTGTGTGTGTGTGACATAGCCGACGACTCATAGCTCTCAAATGCAAAGGATTAAATTGTTTTAATCGAAAACTTTATTCATGTAGTTACTACATGTAAGAGATATTTTATTACATGACATAGGCAACTTTGACCTCCATTTTTTTTTATTTGTGTCTTGCTTGTTAGAGAGAGCCGAGAGAGAGAGAGAGCTTGTGTGCATGTGTTTTCATTTCTTTTATTTAATTAAGTATTAAGTCTTGAAACCATACATAACACTTCACACTTTCATTTTACAATTTCTCTTTCTCGACCACACACATAACCGAGCAATTCTCAAGAAAAACCCAAGGCTTCTTCTTCATTTCCATCTCCAAAGCTTTGATCTTTAATCATCCTACATAAAATCAAAGTCGTTAAAGGTTAGGAATCGAACAAGCTTCGATTATACCCTAAGTTTTTAAATTTCTAATGGTTTGATCTTAGGTTTCAAGCATGGAGCATGATAGCTTGTTCATTAAATATGTGTAGTATGATTTTATGTAAGCATATATCATGTTTAAAATTGATTCAAGCATGCTATGAAATTAGTTCATGGTTACCAAAAATTTTCTTGATGATTTAGGAATGGAATAATGATATATGATGTAGTAGAAGCTTATTATGATTTTTGGGAATTTTATAAAATCCTATGTTTAGTTTTAAAACTAACAAAATGTGTAGTAAATTCTAAGTTGATGTACATTTTAATTTGTGAAATGTAATGACATAATTGTGATCTAGGGTATTAATATTATATTACATGAAATTACTAGGATTTTTGAAGCATTAATGCTCAAAATTTTTAAAGGACCGTGAACTTCATGGTGGTTTTAAGGCATGACTTAGTTGATTTTAGTTGATGTAATGATGTATTAATGTTACACTATAGTATTTAAGCATAGTGTAATTTAATTAAATTTATAAAATGTTTAGTGTGATGTTGGTGAGAACAAAACCATTGAACATTTATACCTTGGGATAAAAGTTTCATATGTTGGACTTTAGATTATAATTATGTTATAAATTAATGTTGGGGGCCTTGTATAATTTAATTAGGATTTTAGGAATTTATTTGAGAATTTTTAAGAATAGCCGTGACCTATGGTATGGGTATAGGTGGTGTTCGAAATTTTCTATAGTGATATTAATACATATTAATGATCATAGTGTAAAATAATACACTATATGAATTTAGAGGAATTTTTGGAACAAAGTTGAGAAATTAGTGTTATAGCCGTGTGCTATAGTGTTGAGAATAAGGAATTTTAATTCCTTTTTAATCAAGAATAATAATATATTATATGTCTAAAAATTATTTTAGACATAGTTGAATTTTTGAGAATTATTAAACATAGTATATTATGTTTACGATGAATCGTTATATTAAATAACGTTGGAAATGTAAAATAATGCTTAATGTATTAAAGATTAATATTGAAGAAAATATTAATCAAGTTTATCGATTCGTGAAAATCGAGTATTAAAGCATTATGAAATGAAATCGATTGAAAATCGATTTATATTGAATTATTCATTAAAATATGTTAATTAAAGAATTATTAAGAAAAGTCAAATGGTTGACTTTCGAAATTAACGTCTGAAATCGTTAGTTAAATACGCTAATACGTGAAAAGCGTGTTACTTTTATCTGAATATCTCAATCGTGAGAAAAGATTTCATAATTGAAATCATTTTATCAAATAACGTTATTATACTTTAATTATTTAACCTAAAAGGTTAAAATGAGTCTATAGATCATATTACGTCTCTCGATATCTAGAATTATTTTTATTGAAATACGTCGTTTCTCGTATAGAATTTTTGAACTTGAATTATTTTATTTATCAAAGTTGAGCGAACTTTGAAAATCTCGGCGTGCTGAACGTGCTAAACGTAAATTTTTGCGTAAAGGTGGGACGTGAAACTCACGCATGACGAGGAGAAGAACACGCGTCGAGATTGAAGTTTAAAAGTCGAGGTGGACTTTACTATACTCAAATTGATAGAACTTATCAAATGATTTATTTATGATGCTTTATTGCAAGCAAATATTTATGAACCGATTTATTTAATTACACCCCAAAATGTTTATGTTTTATGTATGTATCGATTCATGATTGTTGATGCATAATGTTGGGTAGCTCCACTTTATGACATGCTTGAATTCGTATTCTTGGAAGTACCCCAAGGATGATGGAGAATTGGTATCTGTGCGAGATGGCACGGATTTTGTGCACCGATTATTTGTATTTGTGTCTTTGAAAGGGTGCTCGGCGGTCGTGGCGTCTGTGAGAGGAGGCCTCCTCTCCAGTAGAATTGTTGTTGGTTGAATTGTTGTGGTGAATATGGATCATACATATGTGGAAAATGCTTGTGAAACGATATTTATGGAAATCGACAAAATATTTAGTAAACACGAGTATTTCAAATTAAAACCTCGTGTATTCTTGTGATGGGGCGAGTAATTTAAACGACAAATTATTTTGGCATGAGCCATCGAGTGCATTATTTGTACTCGACCGCATATTGTTTTAAATGTGCGATTGAATGATGATGATGATGGAGCGGAGATGTTGAGTAGTCGAGAGGTCTTTTGGTATTTATATATATTTGAAAGAAAGAACCCTTGAGTGCGTATAGTCATATATGCATTCACATGCTTTCATTGCATATTTTGAATATTATTGTATGTTGATGTTGTGACCTTTTTGTCGAAACTATCGAACCTACATTAAATGAACTTGTAGCCTTTACATCTGCAAATGACTTTTGCCTTGTAAATAAGGTTTGATTATCGAAGTTCGATAAGTATTATTTGAAATCTTTCGATTATTCTTATTAATTGTTTTGTAATCACTGTTCCAAGCTCCGGTTCTCTCTAATCTATCCTTTGAATTAGAGGGGCTGTGACAGAAACCCTAGTTTTGCTTCTCATTTTTTTCGTGACTTTTGAGCCACCAAATGCTCTCAAGCCATGAATGAAAAATGCTTAGAATAATGTTATAAGGCCGTAGTTAAAATTTTAGAATTTTTGGAGCATGTTTGATATTTTTCGATTTATGCTTTATTTCTTTTTATATGTGATAAAGCATGCTTTTGTGAATATTATTTAATATTGTTGTTTGTTGATGTATTAGGAGCATGTATAATAAATATGGTAATTTTCAATATATTTTGGAATTTTCTTGTATTTTGTTTGATTTTATTTGTTGAGAAATAGTTGAGAATATTGTTTAATATATGATATGAACATCATATATTAATCTTGAAATTTTGAAACACTACTCCTATTTTCAAAATGGATGAATTTATTTAAGTATTTTTAAGCCATTGTTTGATTTTATTTGTTGAGAAATAGTTGAGATATAGTGTTTAATATATGATATGAACATCATATATTAATCTTGAAATTTTGAAACACTACTCCTATTTTTCAAAAATGGGCGAATTTATTTAAGTATTTTTAAGCCATTGTTTGATTTTATTTGTTGAGAAATAGTTGAGATATAGTGTTTAATATATGATATGAACATCATATATTAATCTTGAAATTTTGAGACACTACTCCTATTTTATGAATACGAAAACTATATGTATTTATCTAAGGTTTATTTGATTTCATTTGTTGGAAATGATAGGATATCTATGTTTAGAAATAATATGAACCTAATATGCATTGTTGGGAATTATTGAACACATATGTAAAATATGTGTGAGGACAAAAATAATTCAAGTATTTGGTTCATATTATAAATATTGGTTGGTGTTTATGTTAATATTACATGTTATTGCATAATATAAACATATTGTGAAGAAATGAAATTTATTGAATATGTGTGTATATATATATAGCAATTGTCGAAATATATATATATAGTGAAAAAGCATGTGTTTTAATTTTAATAAATGATATGAGATGATATTTCATGTGTAGTATAAGGTATAAGCATGATATAATTTTTGTGGAATTTATTGAACACCTATGTGCATAAGTTAGCATTATCGAAAACTTGGAGTGTTTTAACCTATGGTTTAAAATCTTATTTGATGGTATTGAGTTGATAATTAAATCCTATGGTATAATGAGAGTATATCATGATTTTATTGGAATTTATTGGATGCTTATGCTAATTATTGTTAATTATCGAAAACATAGCAAAATGGATATGTATGAGTTTAATTTTAATGGTAATGATGCTATGATAGTGATGAATTTATAAGCTTGGAATGAATGGTTGTGATTGTGATGAATGAATGAAACATTTATACACACATACACAATGGTTTTGCATTATGTTAGAAATTAGGGTTTTCTAATGCTTTAGTATGGTGTTGAATGGTTATGTACATGTTGTGCCGACAAACAAAACCCCAAACGTAAACAACATAATACTTATGTACGAGAATCGAAAAGAAATCGACTAATTTCGATAACAGAAGAAGGAATTAATGAGAATCGAAGGTAGACATAAATTAGAGTTTTCTATTACTAATAGGATACTCAAACGTGAGTTCTAAGTTAAAGAAACCAAAAGCCGAGTTCTGGCGTTGATACTCGACAACGACAACCTAATACGATATTAGATCGAGCGTTAAGACAACTCGACAATGAATAGTGATTTCACAACTTATATAGTCTCAAGCGACACTACTACAAATATCACTTTTCTCTACGCTTATAGACTACGATTTTTCGTAAAAGCGTAGTCTATAGAGTATGAACTACGCTTTTTATCAAAGCGTGGTCTATGTCTTGAATTTTTTGAATATAGACTACGGCAACAAAGCTTAGTCTGTGTGCGTAGTCTATAGTGGGTATAGACTACGCATAAAAACGTAGTCTATGTGCGTGTTTTTAATAAAAGCGTAGTCTATGTCGTAAATTAAAAAAAAAAACACTAAATTACAAGATTTTTCAATTAGTAAATTCCTTTTGATTTAAAAAGCGGTAAAAAGTGTCTTGGAGTTACTGATTGTTCCAACATACATACTTCTTCTTCTTCCCACGTGTTCGTTGGTAGATAGATACCCTACCCCAAACCCACTCACCTCCCACGCCACTTTCTATAAATCATCAATTTTTGATTTCATTTCCAATTTATTGTATTTCTCCACAGATTTCTTGTAATTTCATCGTGATCTCTCTCGCTCCTTGCTAAATCCTCGAGGTCAAAATTGCGTCAAAATCTCAATTTAATAAGAATCGTCTTTTCTTTTGTTTGGAGAGGATAGATAGTGGCGGTGTTTGAATTAGTCCGATAATTTGTGGTTGTTTTAGGCGGTTGGAGATGGATAGCAACAATTGGCGGATGCGCGAGGCGAGTTCGGATGCCGGTCGGTCATGGCCGAAGCGATGCCCTTGGCCGGTATGGAAGGCGGCGATTGGAGGAACCATTGCCGCGGGACTCAGACAGAGGATCGTGAATAAGATGTAAAATTTCCATAGTTCTCATATCTTTGAATTATTTTGTTGTTGACTCGGTTCTCGAGCTTGCCACTTTTGTTGCTTTATCTATATTCTTTAAACTTCCGAATTTTGCATCTCTTCTTCGTTTGTGTCTGTTTCTGCAACTACTTCATTTAAGGTTAGAAGCCACATACGCTACTACTCTTAGTTTATCGCATTTTATGTGATATATTATTTTATAATTATCCTTTTTAACCTCTAATATACGATGATATGCATCGTTTCTCTGCAAGTTGTTTTCTTGGGTTTGCTCTATCTTCTTCTGCGTAAAGCGATCGAGGTTGGTGATTTTGTATTTGTTTTCGGTTTAAGTAGAAGTAATTGAATTTAGTCAAAAATAATGATTGAAACCACAAATAAGCCTTGTTTTGCAGGTGCCGACCATGAGAGAGATGGTGGGTATGTGGAAGAAAAATCACTATCCTCTTTGGATACTTACAGAGGTATGATTCTATAGTTTTATCATTTATGCTAACTTACTAGAGAAACATCTTTTTCTTAACAAATTCCACATAAATTTTGAAAAACGTTATACTCATCCGTAATGTGTCTTTTTCTAGGTGGAGATTCTCGTACGGCTGATATATTTCAACAAAAAAAGAGGAAGAACAAAAAACTAAAAGATCATTCGAAGACTTAACAAGTGATCTCCAAGCTGTTTGATAAAATGTCGAAAGATGACCAACTTTATTACATTTATGATATACATGTTTCTTTAGCCTAATTGATTCACAAGTAAGCATATTAAAGGATCTCAAGATGTTCTCATTAGATTATGTGGCTTATGTGGCTTCCAATTTCCATAGTGACATGGTTAAGTAACATAATATTATTAAATCACATCCTTGGTCTGTCAACTGTTTGTATCATTTATCATGCATCTAAAATACATGTTAAAGTATATTTGCTTGAGGCTTTCATCTCATTATGTTCTTTGTAAGGACTCATCAGATTGGATAACTTTATTTTAGTTCTCTCAGCTATATGGAACCATTACATATCCTATCTTTGGTTTCCACACAGAGAACTATATTGCAAAGCCTTTAGTGTGAGTGACAACCTTCAGATATCTCTGTGGAATTCAGATGAATGAAAAGAAAAGCATGTTCAGTGCTGCCTGACCATGGGATTGGAGGGTCTGGTACATGTTTGACAAAACATAAGGCTTTTAAATTAGTTGTGGGAAGTAAAGACCATATTAATGGTCATTCATACCTTTCTTTCAACCTTGATTTACCCACTTGTTTGGCAGTAACAAATTGCCGCAATTGTTGAAGGAGATTAAGTGATCTCTATGTTATATAGCCTTCATAGAGGCAGTTGTAGGATCTGCTTTGCTCCTCTAGTGTATTTGACCAGTAAAGTTGATTTTCTAGTCTAGCTCACTCTAGGTAAGGATGAAAATATGGGTATCTTATTTGTAACAAAATTTTGCTAAATGTATGGGTGACCAAAAATAGAAATATTGGCGAATTTGAATATTTCAATTCTTGCTATTAGGTGCTTCAAATGATAAATTGTTTTGCAACTTCACAAATGTTAATTGATGTGGTATGCTTCTTGAGAAATAAAGTTATCCACAAAGGTTTCACTTATTAAGGCCCCTATTCTCTTTAAGTTCCTAGTTTTTAGGTTGAGCAATACTTTTAAGAATTCTCCTGATTTCTCTCAATCCCATATCATGGGATTATGTCATCTATATGGTGATAATATTGAGGATTGAATGTGAGTGAGTGGCGGTGAAGCCGGAATGTCAGTAGATCTAGTCATACGTCATGTGGTGCATGCTCTCTTGCAATTCTTCCCGCTAAACACCCAAATCTGGGGAGGGAGGGTGGGTAGAGGATTTGACATAGTCTGTTAACTACTTGTTACTTATGGTGCAAACCGGTCTTGTTTTGTTGTTGGTGACATAAGTCCATAGCGAAGATGACTTCTTCCTTCGGAAAATATAGCCTTATGTTGCGCTTTTGCTTATTACCTTTAATCTCGTCTCGATTTTGAAGGAGATTGGGCGATTGCTCGGGGTTTAAGTGTGGTCTTGCTCACGTTTTCCGTAAGTTCTACATTCCACCTCTTTAGTGTAGTTTACTATTATAACGTGTTTTTTCCAAGAATCGCTTTTCTTCCTAACATTTTCGTCGGTTTTAGATCCATGCTTATGTGATCTGACTACGAGTCCTTCTTTGACTATAAACGAGAACTATGACTCGGATGTCCATGGTTGTGTATCTTTGGCATATCTTGTTAGAAGGATATTCATGTGTTGAAGTTCTTGGTCTCGGGGAAGGTCCACGCCATGGAAGCATACTTTGGAAGGTGGGTTCTATAATTGACCTCTTTTTTTAAATATAGATACATAAGAAGGCGGTTATTAATCGGTTCCTTCTATTTGGAGCGTCATTTCCTTGAAAGAACTATTGTCCACTAATTTTCTAAGTGAAGAAGATATTGTTGTTTACTTGGGGATGCATGTCTTAAAATTAAGCGTTCTCTATGCTTGCATAATAGCACCTTATGCATACTTGGTGATGTGAGTGTCTAGTTTATTATAGAGGTAATATCGTAAAAGGGCCTCTTCGATCAATCCTCTTAATGCCCACCACAGTTACTAGAAGTGATTGAAAAAGTTGGGCTACTTTGAAATTGAGTTACAATAATTTGAAAGCGGAAAGGGCAGCTTCAATGAAATTTATTAACCAACACAAGAACCTTAGATTGGAAATGAGGCTTGAGTTGCTTAACATGTCTTTAAAGACACGCTTCTTCATCTGTTTTCTTTATAGCGAATTGATCGGATTATGTAATAAAATGTGACCATATGATCATATTGTATTCATGGGAGCTGACTCGAACTTTTTTAGAAAATATAATGTCTTTATTTGTTTAAAGCAGTTTTCTATATTGTGGAACACAGTAAAATAAGTCATAAATCTGAGCTACTTTTTATTTCGTAATGATTTGAAATGTAGTATTAGACCAACACGAAAATCATAGAGTTAGATGTTAAGCATAAGCATGAAGAACACAAAACTAGAATCTTGATTTTGATAAAAGCGATAGGTAGTTAACCTTGTGTGATGTCGCGGTCAGGATGACATCTTGGCACACATCAAGTCATCTATGTTTGGTTGCTCCCTTCGTGCGAGTTTCAACCATACAGTATTTGACTTATGTTGCACTTTATACTTGGCCAAATTGAATAACCACCATTTCCTTGTATCTACTTGTGCGAGTTTCTATAACGGATGGAAAAGCGAACATGGGAACTTAGCGGTATTTTAATCATCACTTTTATAACCTCAGTGAAGAAAAAGCTAACCTTATCTTAGAAACACCGCTTAGGTTAGCTGCAAATGTAATGAAATTTCACTAATGAATGGCGGGTTCTCTGCAAGGTGTTACAATTGTATGCTTGAATGTTCCATGCTTTTTTATAATACATGCATTATAAAATTTTCTTGCTATTATGATGATGATATACTGTAATAATCTTGCTATTATTATAACATAAAATTTCTCTATGTTGTATTGTCAGTTGTGAGTGCTTTAGGTTTGTTATCCTTGTGAATGTTTTCCATATAGCTAGAGCTCAGGTAAGATTTTGATGTTTACTTATCTTGGACTTCATTACAGAGAGCTCTAGAAAAGTGGCACAAACACCGTTTCAGATAAAGTAAAATAATAATCATTATCAGTTCATTCTTGTTCTTTATTTTCATTTAGTGTGATGTTTAAATTTAATTTGTTTTATGGTGTAATATTTTTTTTGTATTTTGGCAATTAATGGAAGTCGTTTGACACCTTACCGAACCATGACCTACAAAATCTGGCTCCCCAACCCTCACTAATTAGAAAATATCTTTGGGGCCCACCAAACCTCATCCTCACATAGTATTTTTAAGTGGGGTTAGGGGCGTGGTATTGAACCATAGACTGTTTCTTTGAGAGTTTGTGTTCGATATTCTCGTGTGGGGTGATTCCATACATATGTACATAGTTTAAATACTAAATTCCAAAAGGTAATTGTAAATTCTCATTTATCAAATCATATTTGTTTTATGTTGGATTTCATATCGTCTACATGTTGCTAATATTTGATATTTTAAAAGTGTCCAAGACAACCCGATTCAAGCAATGCGGGTTCTTTGTACTCTGACTTCATGAAAGATATAATTGAAGAAGTTATGAAGAGTGGTTCCATTTCTTTACGTTCACATGTAAGATAAACATTTCATTTCTTTAATATAGTCATTTTTTTCATACAAGAGTGCTAATATTCTATTTTGAATTGTTAATAGTTTAAAATCGGTCTTACTCTCAAGAGGACATTGATGAAGTTCGCGTTGAATGGGCAAATTTCATGCTTCTTCACATATAGTCTTATGATGTTTTAGTTGTAAGTTATTGATCTTTTGAATTATTTTGTCTTGTGATATGGGGATACGGTCTTATTGTTTTGTTATGTGATGTGCATAGTATTTTGTATAGTGATTTTGTATTTGTAATGAAAAGCAGTTGTATATTTTGTATAGTGATTTTGTAGTCGTAATGAAAGCAGTTGTATATTTTGAATAGTGATTTTGAGCGTGGTTACAAGTATATTTTAATCTCATTTGCTTGTGCGTTATTAATTGTCTGAGGTTTAAATAAGGAAATTAACTACGGTTGAAATTGAAAAACCGTAGTTGTTATTAAATTGACTACGGGTTGTAAAAGAAAAGCGTAGTAAATTTGGCATTAAAACCTTAGTAAATAAACTCAAAACCGTGGTTAATACATATAGACTACGCATAAAAGCGTGGTGTATGTGCAAAATTTTGTGTGATGCAGTGGGTATAGACTACGACAAAAGCGTGTCTATATCGGCGTAGTCTCATGGTGGGTATAGCGTAGTCTATATGCAGTGGGTATAGACTACGTGGCGTGGTCTGTAATGCGGCGCGTCTCTAGCGCGTAAAAGCGTGTGTGTGCGAAATTTTGTGTGATGGCATAGACTACGCCAAAAAGCGTAGTCTATGTGCGACTGTCTATAGTGGGTATAGACTACGCGTGCGTGTGTGTGTGCGAAATTTTGTGTTCTGCATGGGTATAGACTACACGTGGCGTAGTCTATGTGCGGCGTGGTCTATGGTTGGTATAGACTACGCAAAAAACGTGTGTGTCTTGGCGCTATTTTTCTACACCACTTTTCTCTACACTCGAACGCACATACACTACACATAAAACGCGTGGTCTATCTTGATTTTTATAGTAGTCTTGAGTTAAGAGGAATAAACAATATCTAGCGTGTAAGCAAAGATTCGAACATAAGATGTCGATCCTTATGTCTCAAAAGTCGAGTTAATATTCTCGAAACCTCATCTATTCCTAAAGTACTTACTTACATAATAGTATGTGATCACTTGAATCATAAGTCGAGACTTATTTTATTAGTCATGCTAATCGACAGTCGTCGAGCATAACCTACTAGGGTTGTAATACCCGATTATTTAAGCGCCTAATTACGATATTAATTTAGTAAATTAGAATATTATTATAATAATTTGATTATTTAAATTATCGAATAAAGATATCGATTATTGTTGGAATAATAAATTCCTATGTTTTATTCACAAATAAATGTGAATTGAGAACCATACGAATATTTAACGTGGTATTTCAACCATCGTTAAAAAGGGTAACGATTACTTAGTTCTCTCGTCGATTACGTATCGATATTTAAATTAGCTCGAGATATTTTCTAAGTTTTTAAGATTCGATTAGAATTTAATTCCATTATTATTGGAATAATTTTAATAAAGTGGTTATAACTTTATTTTCTAAGACCATTTAAATTAATAAAGAAATGAGTCGATATTTAACGTTTGAGGCGTTTCAAGCGTTAACGTTTAGAGATGACTTGAGAATCAAGTATAATGATCAAGGAATTATAGTATTTAAAATCCTATGATTATTTTATATAATTGGAATATTATTTAGCATTGAATTAATGCTAGAAAATTTTGGGATTATATTTTGATTATTTATGATTCTCGAAAACCTAAATAGAAATAGGGTTTTCTACCTATGGATTAATTCCAATAATTTTTCCTATGATATAATTTATCATCTAAAGCATATATTATGATATATATGTATAATTGGCATGGAAATAAATTATACACCAACCTTAGAATGAAATAACCGTGAGTTTTGTATTCATTAGATAGTTCACGCCAATTTTGGAACAAATTGCTAAGTTGTGGATTTAATTGATCCAAGTGAGATATTTAGTTTGTGAGAGGAGCCGTAAATATTGATTTCAATTTGGGGGTGAAAGCTTGATTTTCTTTGTACACTTGATTGCTTATTTTTGGGATAGAGTGTAAACAATACACTTGAGTAATACTAGCTAAAAATCTGAAAATTTAGTCTCCCACACACACATGAGGTCGACGGCAGTATACATGAAACAAAATAATTTTTGTTTCAATCAAAACCTTTAATAAAGCTTCCAAGTAGTTAATGAATGTAAGAGATATTTGTTAGGCATGACCTCACTCTTTGACTAAGTTTATTTCATTTGTGTCTTGATTTCAATTGTGAGAGAGCCGAGAGGAGCATGAGATGTGTTGTTTCAATTGTGTTAAAATTGCCTAAGTATATATATTTAGTCTAAACCACATAGCACACTTACTCATTTCATTTCTCTCCCTTTCTGCCGTAACCTTCCAGTAGAAAACCAAACCATTTTCTTCATTTTTCCTTCTCATTTTGTTTGAATTTAAATTATCCTACAACCGATCGACTCGATATACGAGGTTAGATATCGAACAAGCTTGATTATATCCTAAGTTTTAATTTTCTAAAGGCTCGATCTTATTTTATGAGCATGATTTTAATAATGAAATTTATGCTAAGCATGAATATGTTTGTTAATGTTGTGTATAAATATGAAATGAAAGCATGTAGCATGTTTAGAAATTAATTAAACATGCTATGAAATTATTTTATGTGTACCGAAAATTTTCTTGAAGATTTAAGATTGGATTAATGATATATGATGTAGTAGAAGCTTATTGTGATTTTTGTGAAATTTATAAAAATCCTTTGCAAAATTTTCAAAACCACCGAAAATTCATAGAAATTGCTAGGTTTATGTGTGATTTTAATTTGAGAAATGTAATAGCATATTGTTAATCTAGGGTATTGATTATGCATTACATAAATTGACTAGAAATTTTTGAAGAAGAAATGCTCAAATTTCTTAAAATAACCGTAAGCTTCATGATGGTTATTAGGCTTGGTTTTAATTGTTTTAGTGAATGTAATGATATTATGTCACTACACTATGTTGTATTTAGGCATAGTACATTTAATTGGTTTTAATAAAATGTTGGTATAAAGAATTGAAAGAACGAAACCATTGAACATATATACCTTGGTGTAGAAATTTCATATGTTGGACTTTAGGTTATAATTATGTTATAAATTAATGTTGGAGCCTTGTTTAAGTTAATTAGAATTTTAGGAAATTATTTTGGTAATTTTTGGGAATTATTAAACATAGTATATTTATGTTACGACGAAACGTTATATTAAATAACGTTAAAAGCATAAATAATGCTTAATGTATTAAAAGATTAATATTGAAAGAAAATATTAATCAAAATTATCGATTTACGTGAAAAATCGAAGATTAAAGC
Organism: Salvia rosmarinus; assembly: GCA_036937905.1. NCBI lineage: Eukaryota > Viridiplantae > Streptophyta > Magnoliopsida > Lamiales > Lamiaceae > Salvia > Salvia rosmarinus. The sequence continues at coordinate 32,978,074 of CM072820.1, read as the reverse complement.
TTTATGAAAAGAAATCGATTGAAAATCTATTTATATTGATTAAAACATGTTTTATTGAATATATTTTTTTTATGAAAAGTCAAAATGGTTGACTTTCGAAATTAACTTACGAAATACGTTCGTTAAATACGTTAATATGTGAAAAACGTATTACTTTTATCTGAATATCTCAATGGTGAGAAAAGATTTCATGATTGAAATCATTTTTTTTGAATAACGTTATTATCGTTAATTATTTAACCTAAAAGGTTAAAATGAGGCGTAGATCATATTACGTCTTTCTCGATATCGAGAATTATTTTATTGATATCGCTTCGTTTCAGCGTATTAAGGCGTATAAAGAATCATCGAAACTTGAATTATTAGTTAAATTATCAAAGTTGAATGAACTTTGAAAATCTCGGCGTGTCAGCGTCTAAGCGTACATTTTGCGTAAAGGTGGGATGTGAAGTTCACTGCATAGCGAAGAAGAGCAGCGTAGTGAAATTCGAGTTAGAAGTAAAGGTGGGCTTTACTATATTCAAGCGGTAGATTTTACCAAATGATTTATTTATGATGCTTTATTGCAAACAAATATTTATGAGCGATTTATTTAATTACACCCAAAATGTTTATGATTTGTGTATGTATCCATCCATGATTGTTGATGCATAACGTTGGGTAGCTCCACTTTATGACATGCTTGAATTCGTATTCTTGGAAGTACCCCAAGAATGATGGAGAATTAAGTATCTATCTTTGAGATAGCCCGGATTTTGTGCATGATTATTTGTATTTGTGTCTTTGAAAAATTTTCGACGGTCATGGCGATGTGAGAGAGGCCTCCTCTCAGTAGAGGAATTATTGTGAATAAATTGTTGTGGTGGATGTGGATCATACATACGTGGAAAATGCTTGTGGCGATATTTATGGAAAATGATAGAAAATATTTAGTAAACACGAGTATTTCAAATTAAAACCTCGTGTTATTCTTGTGATGGGCGAGTAATTCAAACTTGATAAATTATTTTGGCATGAGCCATTGAGTGCATTATTTGTACTCGACGCATATTGTTTTAAATGTGCGATTGAGTGAGTGATGGTGATGGAGAAGAGATGTTGAGTAGTCGAGGTCTCTTGGTATTTAATATGTTTTGAAAGAAAGAACCCTTGGGTGCGTATAAATCATATATGCATTCACATGCTTTCATTGCATATTTTGAATATTTAATTGTATGTTGATGTTGTGACCTTTCATGTTCAAACTATCGAACCTTTGTTAAAGGACTTGTAGCCTTATACCTCATACATTACTTTTGCCTTGTAAATAAGGTTGATTATCGAAGTTCGATAAGTATTATTTAGAAGTCTTTAATTATTCTTTTTAAATGTGTTGTAATCAACATTCCAAGCTCGATTCTCTCTAATCATCCTTTGGATTAGGCGGTGTGACAGTGGTATCGAGCATATTGCTCTCTGAACCCTAAATTTTCTTTCAAAGTTAAGTCTAGATTGAGTCACTAGACTTCTAGAAATCATCGACTACTCTCGACACTCCATCACATCCATTTCAACCGGGAAAAAGGTAAATTATTTTCTCATCTTTGAAAAGAAAGGTTTGAGATTTATGAATTTGACTTGTTGTCGATAGAACATTATCGACAAATGAATTATAATTTGATTTGTCGATAGAACATTATCGACAAATGATTTGTGTTGATAGAACATTATCGACAAATGAAATGAGAAAGGTTGTAAATAACCATGATTATTTATTGATTATTGATTGAAAATTTTTAAAGAAATGCGTATGTTTAAAACAAACTATGTTCGTCATATTTAAAATTTTATCATTTTCTCAATGTTGATTTTGATTAATGCCTATGTCATCCCGAATGGAACATAGATGAAATAAGATGCATGATCCCTCTTTGAAAAGAACATAGACGGACACATGTACGAACTATTCTCCTCTTCTTTCGAGAACAAAAGAATCGATCTCAAATTGAAAAGCTAAGGATTTCCACCTCGTTTGAAGTCAACCCAGAGTTTACCTCGTCACCTCGGCTGACCAGTTGAGCGCTTCGGCATTGCGCGACTTCAATTGATTCACCCTGGCATCGACCTGGGCGTTTACTTGGTGTTCGCCTCGTTCATTTCACCTCGGCAAGGGCGAACTGCTTCGCGCAGTGATTTTATTTTGGTCCGATCTCCTTCGTTCGGACTCCGAATTGCGCATGGTTTTCTCCCACATACTCCTAACACACTGTACTGTATTTCTTATGAAGGACCGAGCTCTCGATTCCTTCTCAAAAATTTTCTAGAGTCAGTACAGTTCGCCTCGTTCATTTCACCTCGGCAAGGGCGAACTGCTTCGCGCAGTGATTTTATTTTTGTCCGATCTCCTTCGTTCGGACTCCGAATTGCGCATGGTTTTCGCCCACATACTCCTAACACACTGTACTGTATTTCTTATGAAGGACCGAGCTCTTGATTCCTTCTCCAAAATTTTCTAGAGTCAGTACAGTTCGCCTCGTTCATTTCACCTCGGCAAGGGCGAACTGCTTCGCGCAGTGATTTTATTTTGGTCCGATCTCCTTCGTTCGGACTCCGAATTGCGCATGGTTTTCGCCCACATACTCCTAACACACTGTACTGTATTTCTTATGAAGGACCGAGCTCTCGATTCCTTCTCCAAAATTCGCTAGAGTCAGTACAGTTCGCCTCGTCACCCGGCAACTCGCCTCGTCACCTCGGCAGCTCGCCTCGTCACCTCGGCAAACTCACCTCGCCTCGGCACCTCGCCTCGGCAGCTCGCCTCGGCAGCTCCACCTCGCCCTCGGCACCCGCCTCGGCAGCTCGCCTCGGCACCTCGGCCTCGGCACCTCGGCCTCGGCACCTCGCCTCGGCAGCTCCGCCTCGGCACTTCGCCTCGGCAGCTCGCCTCGGCAGCTCGACCTCGGCACCTCGCCTCGGCACTTCGGCCTCGGCACTTCGCCTCGGCAGCTCGCCTCGGCACCTTGCCTCGGCAGCTCCGCCTCGGCACTTCGGCCTCGGCACCTCGCCTCGGCAGCTCCGCCTCGGCACTTCGCCTCGGCAGCTCGCCTCGGCAGCTCGACCTCAGCACCTCGCCTCGGAAGCTCGGCCTCGGCGTTCGTCCTCGGCACCTCGGCGTCAGGCGAACTGCTTCAGCGCAGTGATTTTGTTTTGATCCGTTCTCCTTCGTTTGAACTCCGATTCTGACGGTTTTGCCTCGTACTCCTAACGCAATTTACTTTATTTGTTATGAAGGATCAAACCCTTTTCCTTCTCCAAAATTCACGAGAATCAGTACAGTCCACCTCGGACAGTTCACCTCGGCATAGGCAAACTGCTTCGTGCAGTGATTTTGTTTTGATCCGTTCTCCTTCGTTTGGACTCCGATTTGCACGGTTTTCTCCTCGTACTTCTATCGGACTGTACTATATTTATTATGAAGGAAGATCCCTGTTTCAGTCTCCATAAATCACGAGAGCCAGTAGAAGCTAGCTCGTAGTTTTATAGAACTAGAATTTAGTTATATGATAAGATTTTTTTTGGCTGCTAGATAGTATGTTTCCTAGTATGGTAGGAAAGCTACAACGTGTGTTGTATATGAGAACAATTTCCATATAACAATTATCATTTTATCGATGTGTTTGGATTGTTTATACGCTTTATAGACACGTCCGGTTTATTCTTTTGCTTAGATGCGTTAAGTTTATTTTTTTATCTATGCATCGATTATCTTTATTTAGTTATTTTATGCTCGTTTATGCGTGACGGATGGCGGGACTCGACACACCACTAGGCGGAGGCTTGGACGAGTGCCACCCTGAGAGATCATTCATAGGTACCGTGGTTATCGGATGTCTTTGGGAGATGATCTCGGAGAGTTCCTCATGCACTACCTTCGTCATTGGAGGGGCGCGCACGAGCATGGAGTGGCGACTTCGATGGCGTGGCGCCTATTGATGCGGCTTACCGGTAGATTGGGAAGATTATGCACGGGAGATATCGGAGATTACATCTTCCGATATGGTGGTGACTATGACTTGATAGCGGATCTACCGAGATTTGTAAGCCACGACCTCGTCTTTAGTATCTGGGGTAGCCAGAGGACCGTACCTCCTCAGGGAATATCGTGGCGTGACGAGTCACCGGTGGCTCTACTTGGAGGTTCCTCGAGTGGTTGATCCGTGATTCCCGAGATTTGGAAGCGAGGACCGACTTGCGTGTGACCGAGGCATCTCGGCCCGAGCATTGGGGATGCAGTGTTTCCCCTTGTCGATTGGACACCCCATACACCCACCGCTCCCTATCTTACCGCCCGTGATGATGTGCAAGACGCCCGGTGAGCCGTCTGAAACAGACGGCCGGGATTAGGGTCTCGATGATCGCGATGACTTGATCCGATCCGCGACATTCCTATGGTTGGGGATGATGGGCGGGACCATCCAGTCGCCGCCGTGAGGATTCGGATGATGATGATTCGGATGATGATGATTCGAGATGATGAGGAGGATCCCGAGGAGGATCGATATGAGGATGAGTGAAGCACTGATGACCACCCTAACTAGACTTTAGTCCGTATGTATATAGTCCGGTATGTGTGTAGGTTGCTTATGTATTTTTTTGAAAAGGAAAGTGAACACTTGTATTTTGTATTATCATGTAACTCCGTATGTTGTTTCAATCGGGTTAAGCTTTGAAAGGACATCTATTGTACATTATCTCTTTTGTATTAATGTTTGTACAAATTGGTCCTCCTTGAGGCACAAATTTCGATGTATATATGATAACCCGAAGCGGGCTTTTGCGGCAAAATGATTTTGTGATAAGAATGAATAGCTTGAATTAAAGTTTGCTTTACAAAAGAAATCTTATGATGATATTATATTTTTAATTATGAAAATGATTTTCAATATTTATTGTATGTTTAAACAACGAATACCGCCAAGAGGGATCACGCACAAAGAGGTAGGGGAAGAGGAAGAGGTAGGGCGGAGGAAGAATTCTGTGCGAGAACTGCAAATATACCCCAACCACCACCACCTCCACCCGATCGTGGGATCGAGGAATTATTTCTTAAGCGAGAACCCACCGTCCTTTGATGGAAAAGGAGCCCGGATAATGCCGAGCAATGGATAAGGGCTATGGAAAGGATATTTGATTTTCTTAGATGTACTGACACGAGAACAGCTATCTGTATTACTTTCAAGTAGCGGGACTGCCGACTTTTGGTGGGAAGCCCGACGAAAGATTTTCTGCGGGATCACATGAATGAGTTCACTTGGGAAGAATTTAAAGAGGCTCAGATGAAATACGTTCGAAAAGTTATCGGAAAAGGAAGGAACAAGAATTTTATAATCGAAGCAGGAAAAGATGTCCGTAACAGTTATGATCGCACTTTCTGCGATATGTCCCGATATACCCCGATCGGTGAATACGGATAAGAAGATGGCGAGAAAAGTTTAGAGTGCGGATTGAGGTCGAGATAAGAATGTCTCTAGCCGATCATGGAGATCGACTTACTGAAGCTCTCGGACGAGCTTTGGACATCGAGCGACCATGCGGAAGAAGACAACTCAAACCCGGACACAAAATATAGGGGACAAAGGAAAGAAAGTGGGAAGGAAATTTTAGTAACGATGGCAGGGAAGTTTTGGTATCTGAATAACAAGCGGCCGTGGCACGGAAACACGGTACCACAAGGGCAGGGATGGAAAAAGGCAGTCTTTTCCCCTCCGATGGGAGGACCACAAGAGCAGGCAAGGACAACTCCTTGCCCAAAGTGCCAGAAGTTTCATAAAGGAGTTTGCCATCTGGTAAATTGCTTTAAGTGCGGAATGAAGGGACATTACGCGAATAGTTGCCCTGGGATACGCACGGGGACAGTGGGAAGGCCAAATCAGCCTGGCAATGCCCAACCCCTCAAGGCTATCCAGTTTCAGCCTCAACCGCAGCAACAACCGCCACAACAACAGTGGCAGCAGCCTCAACAACAACAGCAACGACAACCACCGCAGCGGCGTAATCGGCGAACGCCAACAGCAGCAGAGCCACAGCGAGAATCAGCGAGGCAGGCGCCCGTCGGCCTCGGTAAGCTCAAGTCGAGCATATTCTCTGCACCGAGGCAAAATGAACAAAACCGAGAAACTGGCGGTATGGGAACACTTCTCAGCGTACTGTTATACTTTTGTTCGATCGGGGCATCACATTCTTTTGTAGCAAGAACATGTGTAGATCTATTGGAACTTAGATGCGAGAAAGCAAACCGGATATGAACATCTCTTCACCTATAGGAGGGATTATGACCGTTACACTCATATTTGCTCAAACTAGAGTTGAACTTAGGATCACTTAAGGTTCGACAAATAACAAACATAATACCCATGGGTGATGTAGATATAATTTTGGGAATGGATTGGTTGGTGAGAATCATGCTACGATCTGTGTAAAGAAAGGAAAATTTCATTCCATTTTCACGGAAAAGAAGCTACAAGCTTTTACGGAATCGACATGGGAAAGAAAATTCGATTATATCCGCATTGAAGGCGAGTATGATAAACAAGAAAGGATGCCATGCATTTCTTGTTTATTTGAATGGAGAAGATCGAACAACGATAAAAGTTGAAGATGTAGAGATTATGCGAGAATTTTCGGATGTTTTCACGAAAATCTACGGGATTACCTCACGATGAACAACGGAGTTCACCATTGACTTGGAACCGGATCGGCTCGATGTCAAAGGCACCGTCTGAGAATGGCTCGAAAGAGCTGGAAGAGTTGAAAATCCAAATCCAAGAGCTGTTGGACCTAGGTTTCATCGGACTAGTGTTTCGCCTTGGGGAGCACGGTGTTATTGTAAAGAAAAGGATGGTTCCTTGAGGATGTGTATAGATTACCGAGGCCCGAACAAAATGGCGCTCAAAACAAGTATCCACTTCCAAGGATAGATGACTTGTTTGATCGACTAAGAGGAGCTAGCGTGTTCTCGAAAATCGACCTCAAGTCGGTATCACCAACTTAAAGTCGGCACGAAGATGTATCAGATAACTTTCGAGCGAGATCGGCCACTATGAATTTATAGTTGTGCCATTCGGATTGACCAATCTTGGCGGTATTCATGGATCTCATGAATAGGGTGTTCCACCCATTTTAGACAAATTTGTCTTAGTCTTCATAGATGACATCCTCGTCTATTCAAAGAATGAAGAAGAACACAAGGAACACCTCGAGACGATCTTGCAAACTTTGAGAAATGAACAACTTTTGCTAAATTTAGCAAATGTGAATTTTGGTGAAGGAAGTAATGTTCCTTGGACACATTGTGTCGGTAGAAGGATTAAAGTTGATCCGGCCAAAGTAGAAGCGGTCGAGAATGGAAATCGCCGAGGACACAAAATGAAATTAGAAGTTTCTTGGGATTGGCGGGTTACTATCGGAGATTCATCGAAGGATTCTCAAAGATAGCAAGACCAATAACCCAACTACTCGAAAAGGGATTAAATTCACATGGATGATGAGTGTGAGGCGAATTTCAGGCGCTCGAGGAAAAGTTAACTCTTGCCCAGTATTAGCGGTTCGAGCGAGATAAAGAATCGTGGTCTATCTGATGCTTCCAAAATGGATTAGGTGTGTGTTAATGCAAAATGGAAAAGTGATAGCCTAGGCATCTCGACAATTGAGACCGCATGAGTTGAATTACCCAACTCGTGATGCGGAACTAGCGGCGATGGTGCATGCCTTAAAGATATGGAGACATCGTCTCTACGGAGTAAGATGTGAAATCTTTACCGATCACAAAAGTTTGAAATACTTTTTGAGCGAGAGATCTAAACATGAGACAAAGAAGATGGCTCGAATTGGTAAAGACTACGATTGTGGTATAAACTATCACCGGGTAAGGCAAATGTTGTAGCCGATGCCTTGAGTCGTAAAGTCAAAACCAATTGGGATGTCTCCTCACAAATGAAGAAAAACTCATTGAAGAGTTTGAAATGATGAAGATTGAATTGATTGAACAACCGAGAGGCGATCACGAGTTGTATTGCTACACTCACTTTGACGTCGACTTGAGGAAAAGAATCATTGAAGGACAAAGGATGGAGGAAAAGTTAGAAAAGCAAGAGCAAGTAAGACGGAAGGATGAACAATTTTCAAGCACCACCAGATAATGCTTTATTATTTGAAGGAAGATTGTGTATCGGGACAACAACAATCTTGAAATGAAATCATGAGTGAAGCTCATGACACACCTTATCTGACCCGTCCAGAAGTACAAAATGTACCAAGACTTGAAGAAAAAGTTACGGTGGGAAGGTATGAAAAGAGACATAGCCTCTTTTGTAGGCGTTGTCTTGCTTGTCGACAAGTAAAAGCATTACACCAGCGTCCTTACGAGCTACGACCTTTGGCAATACCCGAGTGGAAATGGGAAGATATAGCTATGGATTTTGTTACGGGTTTACCAAGTCTAAAGAGGTAACAACTTGCTATATGGGTAGTAGTGGGCAGACTCACCAAATGTGCACATTTTACGCGATTCAGATTACCCAGGTGCGATAAGCTAGCCCACCGATGCGTAAAGGAAATTATGCTTTGCATGGATACGAAAACTATCACATCGATAGAGATTCAAAATTTACTTGAAGATTCTCGACTAGCTTGCAAAAAGAATTGGGCGCGAAATTAAATTTCAACCGACTTTTCACCTCAAACCGATGGACAATCGGAAGGGACGATCGAACACTCGAAGACATGTTGAGAACTGTAGTGTTGGATCGAGGTGAAAAATGGGAAGAGGTTTTACCTCTCATCGAATTTGCTACAACAATAGCTATCAGCGACGATCGATATGGCCCGTATGAAGCCTTATATGGAAGAAAATGCCGATCACCGCTTTCTTTGGGATGAAGTGGGTGAAAGAAGAATCTTAGGGCTGACGCTATAAGCGAGATGATTGAGATCGTTAGCAAATTAGGCGAAGAATAAAGAAGCTCAAGATGAGCGAAATCTTACGTTGATACGCGAAGGTGCGAGCTACATTTTGAAAATGGAGATAAAGTCTTTTGAAGGTCTCTCCATCTAAAGGGATTATAAGGTTTGGAGTAAAGGAAAGTTAAGACCCGTTTTATTGGACCTTATGAAATCCTAGAAAGAATAGGCCCGATTGCCTATAGGTTGGCTCTTCATGATGTCGGAAAACGTACACAATGTTTTCATGTATCCTGACTCGAGAAAATGCGTGTGCGATCCGAAGCATGTGATCCATCAAGATGGCGTGATCCTCAATCCGGATATGAGCTATAATGAGGAACCTCGGCTATTCTAGACCCTGAGGTTCGAAATTGAAACAAATCTATTCCACTAGTCAAAGTCTTTGTGGAAGCATCATGGACAAGAGGAAGCCACGTGGGAGCTTGAGGGCGCAATGAAAGAAAAATACCCGATCTTTTACGGGTATGTAAATTTGGGACGAAATTTCTTTAAGGGTGGAATGTAATACCCGATTATTTTAAGCGCTAATTACGATATTAAATTAAGTAAATTAGAATATTATTATGATAATTTGATTAATAAATTATCGAATAATGATATCGATTATTTTGGAATAATAAATTCCTATGTTTTATTCACGAAGGGATGTGAATTGAGAAATACGAATATGTAACGTATTTCAACGGTATTAATTCTCGTCGATTACGTATCGATAATTAAATGCTCGTGATATTTTCTAAGTTTTAAGCTTAGAATTTAATTCCATAATCATTGGAATAAATTAATAAAGTGATTATAGCCTGATTTGACCTTTTTGAGATGAGTCGATATTTAAGCGTTTGAGGCGTTTCAAACGTTAACGTTTTGAGATGACTTGAGAATCAAGTCTAATGATCAAGGAATTATAGTATTTAAATTCCTATGATTATTTTATATAATTGGAATATTATTTTAGCATTGAATTAATGCTAGAAAATTTTGGGATTATATTTTTGATTATTTATGATTCTCGAAAACCCTAAATCGAGAAATAGGGTTTTCTACCTATGGATTAATTCCAATAATTTTTCCTATGATATAATTTATCATCTAAAGCATATATTATGATATATATGTATAATTGGCATGGAAATAAATTATACACCAACCTTAGAATGAAATAACCTTGAGTTTTGTATTCATTAGATAGTTCACGCCAATTTTGGAACAAATTGCTAAGTTGTGGATTTAATTGATCCAAGTGTAATATATTGTACACACTAATCTAGTAATTAATCAAGTGAGATATTTAGTTTGTGAGAGGAGCCGTAAATATTGACTTCAATTTGGGGGTGAAAGCTTGATTTTCTTTGTACACTTGATTGCTTATTTTTGGGATAGAGTGTAAACAATACACTTGAGTAATACTAGCTAAAAATCTGAAAATTTAGTCTCCCACACACACATGAGGTCGACGGCAGTTTACATGAAACAAAATAATTTTTGTTTCAATCAAAACCTAATAAAGCTTCAGTAGTTAATGAATGTAAGAGATATTTGTTAGGCATGACCTCGCTCTTTGACTAAGTTTATTTCATTTGTGTCTTGATTTCAATTGTGAGAGAGCCGAGAGGAGCATGAGATGTGTTGTTTCAATTGTGTTAAAATTGCCTAAGTATATATATTTAGTCTAAACCACATAACACACTTACTCGTTTCATTTCTCTCTTTCTGCAGTAACCTTCGATGAAAACCAAACCATTTTCTTCATCTTTCCTTCTCATTTTGTTTGAATTTAAATTATCCTACAACCGATCGACTCGATATACGAGGTTAGAATGTCGAACAAGCTTCGATTATATCCTAAGTTTTTCATTTTCTAAAGGCTCGATCTTATTTTATGAGCATGATTTTAATAATGAAATTTATGCTAAGCATGAATATGTTTGTTAATGTTGTGTATAAATATGAAATGAAAGCATGTAGCATGTTTAGAAATTAATTAAACATGCTATGAAATTATTTTATGTGTACCGAAAATTTTCTTGAAGATTTAAGATTGGATTAATGATATATGATGTAGTAGAAGCTTATTGTGATTTTTGTGAAATTTATAAAAATCCTTTGCAAAATTCTCAAAACCACCGAAAATTCATAGAAATTGCTAGGTTTATGTGTGATTTTAATTTGAGAAATTTAATAGCATATTGTTAATCTAGGGTATTGATTATGCATTACATGAATTGACTAGAAATTTTTGAAGAAGAAATGCTCAAATTTCTTAAAATAATCGTAAGCTTCATGATGGTTATTAGGCTTGGTTTTAATTGTTTTAGTGAATGTAATGATATTATGTCACTACACTATGTTGTATTTAGGCATAGTACAAATTGGTTTTAATAAAAATGTTGGTATAAAGAATTGAAAGAACCGAAACCATTGAACATATATACCTTGGTGTAGAAATTTCATATGTTGGACTTTAGGTTATAATTATGTTATAAATTAATGTTGGAGCCTTGTTTAAGTTAATTAGAATTTTAGGAAATTATTTTGGTAATTTTGGGAATTATTAAACATAGTATATTTATATTCTGACGAAGCGTTATATTAAATAACGTTAAAGCATAAATAATGCTTAATGTATTAAAAGATTAATATTGAAAGAAAATATTAATCAAAATTATCGATTTACGTGAAAAATCGAAGATTAAAGCTTTATGAAAAGAAATCGATTGAAAATCTATTTATATTGATTAAAACATGTTTTATTGAATATATTTTTTTTATGAAAAGTCAAAATGGTTGACTTTCGAAATTAACTTACGAAATACGTTCGTTAAATACGTTAATATGTGAAAAACGTATTACTTTTATCTGAATATCTCAATGGTGAGAAAAGATTTCATGATTGAAATCATTTTTTTTGAATAACGTTATTATACGTTAATTATTTAACCTAAAAGGTTAAAATGAGACTGTAGATCATATTACGTCTTTCTCGATATACGAGAATTATTTTATTGATATACGCTTCGTTTCAGCGTATTAAGGCGTATAAAGAATCATCGAACTTGAATTATTAGTTAAATTATCAAAGTTGAATGAACTTTGAAAATCTCGGCGTGTCAGCGTACTAAGCGTACATTTTGCGTAAAGGTGGGATGTGAAGTTCACTCATAGCGAAGAGAAGAGCACGCATAGTGAAATTGAGTTCAGAAGTAAAGGTGGGCTTTACTATATTCAAGCGGTAGAATTTACCAAATGATTTATTTATGATGCTTTATTACAAGCAAATATTTATGAGCGATTTATTTAATTACACGCCCAAAATGTTTATGATTTGTGTATGTATCCATCCATGATTGTTGATGCATAACGTTGGGTAGCTCCCACTTTATGACATGCTTGAATTCGTATTCTTGGAAGTACCCCAAGAATGATGGAGAATTAAGTATCCTATCTTGAGATAGCTGGATTTTGTGCACCGATTATTTGTATTTGTGTCTTTGAAAGGGTACTCGGCGGTCGTGGCGGTGTGAGAGAGGCCTCCTCTCAAACGCAGAATTATTGTGGATAAATTGTTGTGGTGGATGTGGATCATACATACGTGGAAAATGCTTGTGGCGATATTTATGGAAAATGATAGAAAATATTTAGTAAACACGAGTATTTCAAATTAAAACCTCGTGTTATTCTTGTGATGGGCGAGTAATTCAAAATTGATAAATTATTTTGGCATGAGCCATTGAGTGCATTATTTGTGCTCGACCACATATTGTTTTAAATGTGCGATTGAAATAGTGATGGTGATGGAGAAGAGATGTTGAGTAGTCGAGAGGTCTTTTGGGTATTTAATATGTTTGAAAGAAAATAACCTTGGGTGCATATCGTCATATATGCATTCACATGCTTTCATTGCATATTAATATTATTGTATGTTGAGATTAATTGTCATGTTGATGTTGAACCTTTGTAAGGACTTGTAGCCTCCATGTTACTCGAAAGGTTGATTATCGAAGTTCGATAAGGATTTGTAGCCTTTAATATTCTTTTGAATGTGTTGTATCATTACTTTTGCCTTGTAAATAAGGTTGATTATCGAAGTTCGATAAGTATTATTTGGAAGTCTTTAATTATTCTTTTTAAATGTTTGATTGCATGAGTCTCACTACAAGAATTTTGTTATAGCTCGAATCCCGTGATCTCTAATCATCCTTTGGATTAGGCCACGGGGAAATCCGTGATCATCCCCGTTGTACATATATTAATAAGCAGCGGGGAGAAGCCCGTGTCTATTCATCATCAATGAAATAAATTTATTTATTATATAATTCAAAATACATGTTTACGCCATTATAAAATAATAATGCAAAATAGATATAAAATATATATTGTCTCATAAATAGAAATCAGTGCAATACATAAGCGTTATATCTGGAAAAATCCTCAATCAACAATTGTAGCACAACAAATATTGTCTACCTAGCTAATTAAATTAGTCCACAAAACATCAATTTCACCATCTTGAACCTTTCATTTCACCATCTACTGCTCCAACATCAATCATCGATTAAGCCTCTCCATCTACATGATCAAAATAAGATCGTTGAGCAACCTACAAGTGCCGGTGATGATTATATTAGGTGGAATGCTAGCACTTGGATATCACGCATCCCACTAATAATAAAAAATCGACATTTTCTATATGCTTGAGCAGAACAAAATATCATATCAAATTGATGCCCTTAGAATTGTTTCAATTTGAAGATACCTCAAAATCGAAGTATTGAAACTTGTAAAGGAAAAATTAATACTAATGGACAGAGTTAGTTAAATATTATGAACAAAAATGTGTGATTAGTAATAAGTGACATCTAACACAACCTGTTGGTAAAATTAAAAGGTACAGATATTTCAAATGAGGCAAACTCAGCTCTGGATACTTGAATGTTGTCACGGTGTGAATGCTTTGGAGTTCTATTATCAGGAACACTGACAACCTAGACAACAAAGATATCGTCATGCTTTACATTAAAAAAAGGCAGCTAATCTGTCCTCAAACTTAATATTTATAAAAGTTAAAGCAAGAAACTTCAGAAATAGTTTCAGATGTAGCAACCTGGGTGCACAATGCAAAACGAACAATTTGTGTACTAAGGATTAAATGTGACAACATTCACAAAAAAACAAAAGAAGAATGGCATAAATGAATTACTAACAGTTCCCTCAAGCATTTTTAGTAGTGCTTGCTGAACACCTTCTCCAGATACATCTCTACCAGTATTTAAGCTCTCTGTCTGCACAAAGCATCCAATGAAAAAGTTCATTAATAAATAATGAAAATTAATCACCCCAGATAATGAAATTGCTGAAATCTCTCATACCTTCTTTGTTATTTTGTCAACTTCATTGATGTACACAATTCCTCTCTGAGCTGCTTCAATGCTGACTTGAAGGTAATAACCAGAATGCAAAATGTTTTACGGGAACATCCAAGCAGGGAAGCATAAAGGTTATCAAATATCCCTAATTCCATTTTTAACTTCTAGAACCAAGCCGTAACTCATGTAAGCCAAAGTATATACAAGTACTCAAATATACCGACAAGAATAAATGGATGCTCTGTTCTAGTTTTGCCTTGTTTTCCCTTTTGCTCACCTATTTTAATTTTTCTGTTGTACAAAGTAACCTGATTAACAGTCAATGCTAACAGACACAAAGGAACAGACAAGAAGATATATACTATGTCCCAGAACAGGCATGGGCATTTCGCTAAGGGAAAGGAAGAGAATATGGGAAGTAAAGGAAGACAGGAAACTATATATCATATATACATGAAATTTATCAACTTATTGAAACTTAGCTCCATCACCTTCTTAGTTTCCCATACCAAATGAAATGACTATGATATCACATAAGTACATCCAAAGCAGATTCGAATCCCTTTCTTTTATTCCTTTTTGTTCATATTCACCCAGTCCCTCCTCGATGCCCATCTAAATAAAACAAGGAAGCCTCCCATAACCTCACATATCATCTAACGCAGATGTGAATCCCTTTCTTTTGTTTCTTACAAACTTGAATTTTAGCTGTTTGCGGCAGGATTAGAAAACAAATAATTTAACAATTAGAAGTTAAAGTAATACTGGACGAAGTTTCTTCTCTCGATCCTCAACTAATCCATTATGATCTTACGACTTCCATAACTACATGCACAAGATGCTCCAGAAATAAATATGGAAGATGCAGAAATAATCCATTATAATGTTTATGTTTTTATATCATACCTTTCTTTTTCACTTTTTTGAGTAAAAATAATTAAGAAAAAGCAAAGCAACAAATAGAAAAATACTTGACAATCTTAATGCATTTTAAATCTCTTAAGCATAAATCAAAACATTACCATGAGTAGTTTGTACAGTATGGATTCCACATCTTTCCCAAAATATCCAGCCTGTACATGCATGCAAACACGTAGAGAGAGGAGGAATTAATCATGTACACAGTTGCCAATAAGGAGTGCTACAAATAAACACTAGCAAGTACTCAAGAATAATCCAGAATTGACAAACTGTACCAAACTTCAAACCTGCCTGTGTTAATGAAGTTGCATCAGCAATGACAAAAGGTACTTTCACAACCCGAGCAAGTGTTTTTGCAAGCAATGTCTTTCCTGTCCTTCAGTCAAGGAAAAGAGCATAAATTAGAATGGCGCACCATGCATAAATCGATATCTATACCCACCACAATATGGAAAGATCTAAAATTCTACCACTTAAAAAAAAGTGAAGTCACTAAAAACTTTGTTTATGGAAGTATGGAACCAAAACTTTTGTCATGCCAATATATAATTTCTTTTTATTCTAATACCTCAGAAATCATCAAATTTATAATTTTTCATAGGCAAGCTTCTCCAGATATTTTTATATGTAAAATTTTGAAATGTTCCTTTTCTAGCTACAACATGAACTGAGATTATTAAGTGTCACTCCAATTTCCATCATCTTCAACATCACTTGCAACGGCCTGAGCAGGGAACAGACTAACATAGTGAATAACAGAGAGGCAGAGGTATCTTTCGCTCATAAAGTAAATCCTTCTACTTATTGGTGGTGTACTGTCTGTGTGTGTGGAGAGAGAGAGACTTGGCAATTGTGTTTATCTTCTCTAAAATTGCATTGACTTGGACAGTGGCAGGGGCCCCTGATGGTGCAGTTGATCTTGCCGTCATGGTTGGTCTCAGACTAAATGACTGGCCAAAATAATTAAAAGGAATAAGAAAAATGAGACACCAGAAGTCAGAGCTAAGAGAAAAGATGCAAGACATATGAGGCATACTCAAGTTTTATGGCACAGTTGTGTCTCATCATTAAGAGTGGTGTAACAATTTTAGAGTATAGCAATGGGGGTTTTTTTCGAAAATAGAATTTTTACGTGCCAGGAGACAGGTTCGAATAATAACAGGAGGCAAAATGAATAATTATAAAGGCCAGACAGAGCTAAGATGTTGTCCGAATTTGCTGACAATCCACACAAATTAGTAAATATTAAACCACAGCAAAACTTGAAAGATTTCTAACAAATAACAATCAGGCATGATATTTAGATTAAATCTACAACATATATTTAAGGTAATTAAGTATTGTGAGCTTGCAAAGAGTGTCTGCAACTAGCACATTGCTACTTCATCTAATATCGAGGTGCATATCTCTGAATTTCCATAAAAGTCAATTTCTACAGAAATTGATCTGTTAGCATATATCTATCACTTGAAAAAAAAAATGAAAAAATTGTTAGTTGTATTCTAGTGTAAATTAGCAATTAATTGAATAGCCAGAAAACAATAGGCAAGTACCATGAAAGCTACAACTTCAAAATCAAAATTGAATAGCTAGTCGAAGCGATACAACATAAGATGGATAACCAGTAAAACATTCATAAATATACAATAGTTGCAAACTGTGTTTCAGTATTCTGCCATTTAAGCCTCACGAAACATTAAAAGGGTAAAACAGTAAACATGAGACACATGAAAACATCAATATGCAGATTAACAATTGAAATATAATTACTCAGGAACCATTTAAATAAACAAATTGAACAAAGTTGTTGCAGCTGTTCATTAATTAGTACGAAAGAAGGGAAAAAAAAGAAAGGCACAGAGAAAATGGAAGGGGGTCAGATTAATAAAATCGATACCTAGTTGATGAAAATGAAAACCCTAGCTACCGGAGGATGAGAGAAATCAGATTGGAGCTAAGCCAGGACAATCCTAACCAAATAATAAAAATGTGAAACTTACCTTAAGAGCAGCGACGATGACGGCGTGGCACATAAATGATGGCGGCAGAATGGCACACCAGACGACGGCGGCTAAGACGACGCAACGCACACAACGCGGAGGCCAAGGAACCACGAAAATGCAAATAAAAATGAGACGACAGTGAGATTAATTTTGTTCAGGCCAACGACACAACGGCGAGCAGTTGCTAGGATTTAACCATCACGGTGAGTGGGTTATGGTCTTGGCGGTGTGAGGGTTTTAAAGAACGAAAGGATTTTGAGATTTCAATGTTGTTTTGTTCAAGGTGTGTTATTCAAATAAATAAAGTCTAAGATACGACAATGTGTAGCTCTTGGCTTAGTTGGTTAAAGTGATGGTAATATTATTTTGTATTGTAGTGGAAATTGTGTTTCGATCTATTGAGGATCATTTTATACTTACTTAAATTTTTTATTTTATTTAATTATTTACTTAAATTTTGATTTATTTACTGATGTACTTAAATTTCTAATTTTATTTAATTTTTAATAATTTAAAAATTATGTACATAGAGGATCATTTATATTTATTTAAATTTAAAATCTAAATTGACAGCAAACATGAAGTGTCACGTATTCACTGTTGTAGTGAATAGAAGTAATAAATTTCATACAAAAAGTAAAATTTAATCACATAATTTACTGTTATATATATTTAAATTTATTATTTAGTGATTTTTTTATTTAATGATTTAAAAACTAATGAGGCGATGAACCACGCGGTTAATGACCGTGGTATTTAATCAACACGAGAGGAAGGCGGCGTGGGCTAAAGCCCTTTGTCTATGGAATTTTTGCGCTAATAGACCACGCGAATGAACCCGTGGTCTATAATATAAAACCACGCTAATAGACCACGGTTTTAGCGATCCGTCGTCTATAACCGATTGAAAAAACGGTTAAAGACCACGCGTTTCACCCTGCACGTTGTATATATCATAATAGACAACTTTAGTATTAATGTACGTGGTCTTTTACATGTGGTCTATAAGCTAAATTCTTGTAGTGCTTTCGACTAAAATCCTCATGCGCTATTGTGGGCGATTGATAAATTTTACAAAGAAAATGTTTTCGTGATGAGTCCACCGAGTACTTTTGTACTTAGCCTGCATCTCGTTTTTGATGTGCGGGTTGAGAAGGGATTGATGATGGGTGCGAGGTGGTGCAGAGTGGCAGTTGATTTGATGCTTTATTAGAAAGGTTTCTAGATACTTGGGCATGTATCATCATATGCATGTCCACACGTTATTGCTGTCTAACTCTGATATTATTTTGGTATCTTGACTATAACTGCTTTCCATTATCGTATTGAACTTGAGGTCGTACCTCGTTCTTTGATTTGCGTCCTGATTGGGTTATTTCTAAACCTTGAACCTTTTGGCAAGTCATATGTGACTTGAGTTGGTATGAATAGCTATCCCTTTTAATTCATGCGTTATGAGTAGTTCTTTTGTTAATTACATTGATTAGTTATGTATATATTATTTGCATTATTATACCGGTGACGATCCGTATTATCCGTACTTCCTTGGAAGTCGGGTCGTCCTAAAGTGGTATCGAGCACTTGTTGGCTCAACCTTAGAAACCATTTCCTTGAATCCTAAGTTGGAAGTTGAGTCTAGAAATTATTTATGTTTGGCCCTCTCTTCGCTTTGCTCCATCGTCGTCTGCTCAACGAGGAAGAGGTAACTATCTCAACTAAAAGTTGTTTTGAAATGATGGAAGTATATAAAATGTGAATTGGAATTTCCATATTGCCTTGTTGGGAAGTTGAAAAATATTTTGGAAAGAGAAAATTTTTGAAATTGAAAAGTTGTTTCAATTGATTGGTCATTAGTTTGAAAGAAAGTTATAAGCTTTAGGAGCTTGGTAAATGAGTAAATGAGAATGTTTGATTATCGCACAATGTGTCGCGATTTGTGTTTCTTGTTGTATCTGAGCATGATAGAAGCATGATGTACATGAGTATGTTTCCCATGAGAACATAGACTCTTAAAACACATGATCTCTTTCTTGCGAACTTAGTATTAGAACATAAGATACCTAATTGAGCGAAATACTAAGGAAGAGCGAGAACATAGAAATCTTAAGAATCACAATCGAGCGGATTCGATGATGAGAACGCATAGCGAGTCTGATGACGACGATTGTAGCGGAGGTTTGCCTTTGCTATGAGTCCCAACCTCTCGTGAAGGCATTAGAACACGCGCATGTTGCCTCTATCGTGGCATAAGTGAAAAGAATAAAAGTATAACGTTATGGAGGTATAAAAGAAATAATGATTTGTAAGTGCATAATGAGAGCGGATATGATGTGATACTATAGCGTGAGTAGAAGTAAGGAATCGAGGACCCGATAAGATGGGGTGATCACTTAGCCTTTACCCGAATGCTAGGCATCGGGGCGTTTGTTACATCTGAGGAACCATGCGATCTCTTCCTAAAGACGAAACCATGAAAGTAGTTTCATAAGAACTTAGGAATATAAGATGGTTCGGACGGTTTTACGACTAGGCTCCTTTTATCTTCTAGAGTCACACTGGGGGTGAGTGCGCTCCTCCGTTCGACCGGATGTCCGAGTAAAAGACATCGTGAGTTCCTTGCTCATTTTGTGCGTCGTTGGGCTCTTGCACATGCAGTGGTGCGTCACATTATGACGGTGTGCTTGATGATTGCAAGACCGCCATCCGATGGCGAGGATATGCTCGTGAGATATCGGCGATTACATCTATCGTCGTCGAGAGCTTGATCTTGAGGTGGACTTGCCCGTTCGTAAGTCCCCGAGCTACATATTCATGATATACGGACTACACCCGTGGACCATATCTCCCCAAGCGGGTGTACACTAGCGTGATGAGATTCAGGTGGCTTCACCGTTTGGCATCGATGGACTGCGTTCTTGCTGGTGTGGCGGAACATATTCGGTGGATCTTCCGTCTCGACAACTCACTTTTTCGGTCCCTACCGCCGGTAGGATTGAAGCCCGTCGTTGCTGCCCGAGCCATTCTGATCGATCATTCCATACCAAAGATCCACCTCTACCTACGGCGTTTCCCAGTTCAGCCGCCACCACCCCATACGGACCCATGTGTCACGATCTTGTGAGATTGACGATTCACGTGGCCTAGCGCATGCACCGTGAGAGGAGCTTGTGCCCGTCTTCTTTCTCTGTTTCCACCAATACTATAAGGAGATCATGGTGAGATCATGAGACTTAGCTACTATGGAAGAAGCTAGAGTCATTATAATCAGAGACCGTGACCCCACATTCAATCTTGAGGTCGAAGAGAGTAGGACCCGAGAAGGACTGCTGCTGGCGATGAGATGAAGGATGTTGATAGTACCCATACTCCGGTTCGACTCGACATCTTGAGCCCTATTTACACCTTGGCGATTATGGATCTAGTTATTAAGACTAGATAGTGTTTTGTTTATATACTTCTATATATCTTGTGATGTGTGCGGGCGATGGGTCGTTCAGACATGAACCCTTATTTTGATAAACTTCGGTAGCGTTTAGATTTTGTTACGCACCGTGACTAAGTGCGTGGAGACAGCGATATAAGCTTTTGGAATATCATACTCCGTGCACAGCTCTCTTTTGGTAAATCTCAAAACAACGATGAAAGTTCTCGTAGAGGCATTTTTTAATATGATGATAGCTCGTGAGAGCCGTTGATTTTGATGTTGTGATAAGTGGTGTTCGAAGATGTGCTAGATGTATTTCTACGATTATATATACATACCTCGCTAAGATATGTATGATCACGATGGATGGTATAAGAAGATATTTGATTGCGTATATTTAAGAATGATAGAATGTTGTCGAGAAGGAGAAACCGCGAGGTAACACGAAAGAGGACACCCCTTACCACCACTACGGCAAGAATGATTGAAGAGCTATTCCTCGGTGAGAATCCGCCAACTTTCAATGGGATGGAAACCCCATAGATGCGGAACTATGGATTAAATGCGCTAGGCGAATCTTGATTTCCTTCATTGCACCTCTTAAGCGCTTGTCATGCGTTGCCTTACGAGATAGCGGTGCCGCCGATTTACGGTGAGGCGAAGAAAGACCTAATCGAAGAAGAACTAGGATCTTACACAGGGAGAATTTAAGGAGGAAGTGTCTGAAAATACATTCTAAGAGTTATCGGAAGAAAAAGGAACACGAGTTTACAACTGCGGCGATGGAAGACAACGATTCTGAGACTAAGGCAGGGCATCCTGCGAGATGTCGCGATATCGTCTCGGTGGTTAACTGCGACGAGAAGAAGGCGAAAAGTTCGAATGGGACTCCGTCATGAGATCAAAGTGTCACTAGCGGTCATGGAAATCGACCTATCGTGAGGCCATAGTAAAGCACTTGGATATTGAGGCTGCCTTGCCTTATAATGAGGATTATCGTGTGCATCCACCGAATCACCAAGGAGATCGTGGAAAAGGAAGTGGGAAGGACCCACCAAGGTCGGGGTCACATATTGGCCGGCCGGCAAGAGGCCATGGCGAGGGTAATGTACCATCACAGGCACGGATGAGGTTTTGGACGTACCATAGTACCCACGTTTGGTGGAGAAACCCAGATTCGTGAGACTCCCGTGTGCCCTAAGTGCCATAGAAGTCACAAATGAGTCTGCATGTTCACGAGCGATGAGTGTTTCAAATGTGGCGGAAGGGTCACTACTCGGGGCCCGTCCGGGGATGCGCCCGAAGGAATGGCCATCGATGTACTAACCGAGTCCAACCAGTCCGCTATCCAAGCTCAACCGTTCGACCTTGGCCCCGATTCGGTACCCCAGCCAAATCAGCGACCATATCAACCATGGCGGCAGCGACAACAACAATGGCGGCGATCGCGGCGATGATCAAGCGGCCCAACAACAACAACGGCAAAAGAACCAACGCAACAACAACAACATCATCAACAACAACAACGACCACCGCGTACTGGGTCCTCGCCCTCGACCAAGAAGGGAGTTCGCGGGAGCTTCCAAGGAACCAAGGAAACTTGGCGGTATGGAATACTCCTCCAATTGCTGTTATCCTCTTGTTCGATCTTGGCCTCGCGTTCTTTTATTCTTTGAAGCATGCGTGAGAACTTAGGATTAGATCTAGCCTTGTTGAACAAATTATGAGAATTTCTTCTCGATGGGAGGCATAAAACGATAACCCACATATGCTCGAACCTAGAACTTGGACTAGGCGCACTTAAGGTCATGATGAGATAACCTTCACGTCATACCTATGACAAATGTGGACATAATCCTAGGAATTGATTGGTTAGCAGTGTAATACCCCGAGAAATTTAAAACTTTGAATTATTAATTTATTTAGCTAAATCGGGTTTTGAAATTAGGCGATTATTTAAAATTTATAATAAATCGACGTTCGATTTTATTTTGAGCGAGAAAATTTAAGCGAATACGATTCTGAACCGAACCGGTATTTTACTTTGGATAAATTGTCACATCACAACACATCATTTCAAATCCATAAAATCTTCAACTTTTCCTACATACCTTCATTCTGATCAAAACTCATCATCACACTTCAAAGTATCCTATGTAAAATACAACACCATCTCCAATTTTCTTCCTCTCGGGTCTCGTTAATCAAACCACTCCTCCCTCACCACTACCAATTTCCACAACTCGAGAAAGAATGAGGCGACAACAAACTAAGGTAAATTCATTCACTTCTCAACCTCTCACCGATTTCATTCGTTTATCAAATTTACTCAGCGTCGACAACATGTTTTGTTCTCAACAAATTCGAGAAAAATTTGCAACAATCAAATTCTACCTCGTTCGACAAAATCACAATGAAGCAAGATCGCTTCGTCGGTCGATATCACTCAAATTCTTTCTATTAAAATTCTATGCTTTCCAATTGAAAGAAGAACATAAACACATAATACATTTAACAAAGCCACCAAAACAATAGAGTTACCTTTGTCTTCTCAAATCAAAGTTATGAATGAAATTACAAGCATCTTTGCATAATCGTTCGAACATAGAAATTAGAAGCGCAAATCTTAGTAAACAAATTGAAGGTATAGATTTTGTTAATTTTGATCGAGCCACTAGGGCTCGGTGTCGATCGTCGGAGGTGGCCAAGCGGCGCGGTGGCACGGCACGCACCTGACCGAACGCAGACGCAACATCGATCTGGTCTTTCTCGGGACGAGGCATCGGGATCTCGTGTGTGTGTCTGCGTGAGTGAGCAACAGAGATCGAACAAGGAGAGAAGGTCGCGGGTGGCGTCGCGGCTCGCCACCCGACGGCGTGCCCGACCGAAATGACGGCGGTGGCGATCTCACGAGAGGAGGAAGGAAAGGGCGAGGACGGTGAGTGCGTATGTGTGTATGTAAGTGTGCGTGAGTGATGAGATGGGATGAGAGAAGAAATGAAAGGTAGTCGCGGCAGCGGCAAGGCTAGCCGACGATGGCTTGCCGGCCGTGAGGTCTCGGCGGTGACGAGAAGGCCCGACGGCAGAGAGAGAGAAGATGGATGGATGTTGATCTTGTGTGAGTATGTGAGTGAACGTGAGAAGGAGGCCGAGGTCGCGGTTCGCCGACCGGCGTGGCGTGGCGGCAGTGCGACAGCGGTGGCGATGCGAGGTGTGTGTGTATCTGTAGGTGTGAGGTGAGAGAGAGTGTGTGTGTGTGTGTGTGTGTGTTCCGATTGGGAAGGGAAAGGGGGTAGGAGGCTAAGGTTTTACTTTATGTTATGTTTTGGGATTACTACCTTGTGCCGAAATAAAATGGTGATTTGGGCCTAGTAT
Source organism: Salvia rosmarinus (assembly GCA_036937905.1). NCBI lineage: Eukaryota > Viridiplantae > Streptophyta > Magnoliopsida > Lamiales > Lamiaceae > Salvia > Salvia rosmarinus. The sequence goes on along the minus strand of CM072820.1, from coordinate 32,953,988 downwards.
GAGATGGGCCGAGGAAAATAGAAGATGGGCCTTAGAAATTAATTAATGTTGGGTTTGATTTTATGTTTAATTCAGTGGGCTGGAAATTTTGGATGTTGGACCCTTGTGAGAGAAAAATCTATGGGCTTGTTCTTTGGTAGAAAATAATTGATTTAATTAATTACGTTTGGACCTTATATGATATATGGGTTGAAATTAAAATGGTGATTGGACCTAATGTTAGATGGGCGAATAATAAAAAGAAAGATGGGCTTCTAGAATTAATAATAGAATGAGCCATGGGCTTATTGAATTAAATTAGCATGGGCTTTACAATTTTTAAGGTGGACATAGATTTATTTTAATGTTGGGCCCTAGATTAAATGAAGGATGAACTCTTGAATTAAAGAGTAATCTAAAGACCAATTAATTATAATGAGTTAATTAAACTCATGAGATTTAATAAAGTCTATATATATATTTTAATATCATAATTAATTAATTATGTTAAGTAATAATTTGAGAATTATTCTTTTAAGTGATTTATGTATGTAATGAGATGGACTTTATGTAAGGAGTGATTGGAATAAAATCCTAATTAGTGGATATTTAAGATGAATTAAAATAATTTGATTGATTAATCAAATATTATTGGATTTTATTTAATCCATTCAATTAAGTTTTAATTATGGATTTACTTAATTAAATCATAGATTTAATTAATGGGTTGATTATGTCAAGTAGATACTTAAGAAATATCATTTCTAAGTAACTCAAGTTTATAGAATGATTATTAGAAGATGGTGAAGTAAGAGAAATTCTTTTTAATCGTTTAGTATCGATATTGGTTTTCTTTAATAGAAAATGTGGGACGTGTGAGGTGAAAAGCGGCGCGAGGATGATTTATGGATGAGTTATTGAAACTTCGAAATTTGTCGTCTGGCGTTAACAAGCGGCGAAGATTAGTTATGAACTTAGGATTCATATATTATCGAAGCGACGTGGAGAAACATTGATGGAAGGAAAGAAGGCAGCGATGAAGTGTAGCCTATCGTCATGACGAGGCGAACCTAATAGGCGAAGTATAGATTGTTAACTAAGTCGTATCGATACTTGAAAATCATGAAACTCTAAGATTTAAAAGATAATGAATTAGATTAAATCTTATCGATGCTTCAAAGAAAAAATGAATGATGTATTAAATTATAATTTTACATTGACAAGGTCTAGCGTGGACGTAAATGAAAAAGACAAAGGATCCCTATCATGTATGTCAAGAAGGTCAATTCTTAAGGTGGGCTTTACTCTACTCAAAATGACAAATGCTTTATTTACGATGCTTTCTTTGAAATGAAAAATATTTATTTATGATGTTTATTTCAAGAAATGATGATGAAATGTTTACTTAATTACCTGCCCAAATGTTTATGTTTTTATGTATGTATCCTATCATGTGTTGGTTCACCGACAATGAATGATAATGAGGTTGTTGGGTCGCTCCCAATTCATGATAAAAATCAATCGGATCACATGCTTTATAGCACGGATTAACGTGTACACATGAGGGTGACGTGTCTTGTAAGTACAATTCACGGCGGTCCGGACGTGAGGAGGCCTCGCTTCTCGGCGTTCGAGGATTCGAGGATGATGTTATATGAGGAATGAAAGGATATGGATCATACATACAAAGAAAATGTCGGCGGACGATTTATGAAAATGATGAAAATGTTTAATAAGCCTGAGGCCCTTTTCAAGTAAAACCGCATGTCTTATCATGAAGGCGATGTAATTTAATAAGGATAAAAATGTTTTGGCATGAGTCCAGAGTGCATTTTGTACTCGACCATATATTGTTTTAAATGTGCGATTGAGTGATGATGCGATGGGCGGTGTTGAGCAATAGGAATGTTGTCGATGAAAATGGAACATTTTGGTTCACCTGAGAATGCATCTTCATATGCATATCTCACATGTTTATTCATTGCAAACTCTTTAGAATTCTAGTTATATGTCGAACTCGTGAATATCCTAGTAGTGATTTCATAATCAACTACTGTATGGTCAAACTTTCTGAATTGACATTTGTATCACTTATGCTTCCGCAAATATTCATGTTCCCTTACCAATAATATGGTTAGAAATCAAATACTAAAATCCCATTTCTTTCCTGTTTCTTTTATCGACCCGTCGCGGTCCGATAAAGCGGTCTTCGGGATTAGCGGTCGGGGCTGATACAGTGGTATCGAGCAATTCGTTTGCTCGAACACGAAATGTTCTTTCAAGTCAGTCTAGTTAGAATCACTAGACTTTGGAAATCGATCGACATCGCTCAACACTCCATCACATCAAGCTCAACCGGAATGAGGTAAATGATTTCTCTTCAAAGTTTTGAAATGAAAAGTTGAAAGTGAGAAAGGATGAAAATGATTTTTTTTTTTTTTAAAAAAAAAAAAAAAGGAGATTCTCACAATATGTAGGTATGGGACTGCATATTTAAGGAAAGCTCAAAGGATTCCCACAATATGCGGTATGGACCGCATATTTAAGGAAAACTTTCTGAGTTTGATTTATGCTAAGTAAATGATTCTTTCTCAAAGTTTTGTAATAATTTTTCAAGTGAAATGAAAGTTATGAGGATTGATTGAAAGTGAAGGTTATTGCAAATGTTGCAAATGAAGTTTCATGTCATGAAGTACAGAATGATGAAATAATAAGAAAAGTTGTTGGTTCGCTACCAACATATCATGGTTTAATGATGTTTATGAGGAGGATGTTGTCATGATCAGGAAGTTGTTGGTTCGCTACCAACGTATGATAATGTATGATAATGTCATACGAGAAAGTATTGACGAATATGTGTCGATAAATGAAATGTTTGAATTCATGGAATTGATAAAGATTTATTGTTATTAATGATGAAAATGCTCAAAATGGACATTATCATCGTCAAATATGTTATGTTGAATTTTGAAATTCAAAGAAGTACATGAGTCTGATGAGCTATGATATGAATATTTGAATTTTATTTCAAATCTCAAGGTTGTTAATGATGATGGGTATGTTATCCCCAAAAGAGCGTAGATCGCATTTAAGGCGCATGATCCCATTGCGAAAGAACATAGAATGATGAATTATGAAATTTTATTCTATCCTAAAACAAAAGCGAGATCGAAATGAGAATCTCGAAATGAAAGACGAGAAGAGAATTTCTGACGAGTGGACATGAGGTCGAAATGATAAATGTCACTATGCGATAAGTGACATGAGTATAGTCTTTTTATTTGGGCGTTCACGCACGCGGAACTCAAATCGACTATGACTTATTCGTTATAAATGAAAAGAAATGTGATCAAAGAATGAATTGATCAATTATTGTGAGTTTTCAAAACAAGAATGAATTGATGCGGGCTTTTTGCCTTTGCGATGATTTTGTTTTGACCGTTCTCCTTCGTTTGAACTCCGATTTATGCATGGTTTTCACCTATGTACTCCTATCACGACGTACTTTATTTCTTATGAAGGACAAAATCCCAGGTTCCTTCTCCAGAATTTACGAGAATCAGTTGAAGTTAGTTTATGGTTTTATAGAATGAGAACTTTCTGATGCGATAAGAATCTTATGAAGTTACAAAGGTAAGATTCGATGGTACAAATAGAACTATGACATACATGAGAACCTTTGATGATGACCTATTACGAGTTATATAAGGTTTCAAATTCAATTTCATTACCCAATTCTTGTCATTGAGTTTAACTCTATGACCTCGTTAAATTGAAAATCACGTGAGTTTCTCACTATTTTGAAAGAAATTTTAACCCAAAGGTTTATAAAGGATCCTTTTGAAACCAAGTTCTTGTGTGTTGAGAAAATATTTGTGGCGGTGCAGCCACCCACATGACCAAAGAAATCTCGGTAGTCGTCATTACGGTCTTGGACCTATATTCGATTATTGATTCGAGGAACATATTGGTTCAAAATCTCAAAAGTAAGATCACCTCGAATTTGAACCCTTACCCTTGTAAGTTGACAAGATGATTTCTCTTGGTTCTTGAAACCAATAAGTATGATAAAGGTTGACTTACCTTGTCACCTAAGTGCGAATTAGTAAAGCGATAAACATCGGGCATGATATAGGTTGACTTATTTGATCACCTAAAAGTTTCGGATCGATAAAGTGATAGACATCGAAATTATGATGTAAAGGAAATCTCGATGAGACCGGATATTTTCCTATGATACACATCGATCAATGACCACGATGGGCTTATCAAGTACTTATGATAATGAAGGTTATGAATAAGATACTCTTTAGCTTGAATCAAGAGTAAAAGTAAAGAAAAATATATAATATCGTGGGATACGAAATCCCTTATTATGTCATAACGAGAGATTACAACTTATCTTTAAGATAGTTGTTGTCCTTAAAATCTCATTAGTAGGTTGGACATGGCTAAAAGAATGAAGATGCATGCAAGATATTCTTTTCGAGAATATATATATAAAGAAATGATAGCATCTCGGAAAATAAATCTCTCGCTTTATACACCACAACCCTTAGAATTATGCTTGAGCATAATTGATTTCGAATATATGAGGCTTTGCATGGTCGGAAATGTCGATCACCACTTTATTGGGATGAAGTGAGTGAAAGAAAGTTACTAGGTCGGATCTAGTACAACGAATGATTGAGAAGGTCGATCACATCAAGCAAAGAATCAAAGAAACCCAAGATAGACAAAAGCCTTATGCGAATAAACGTCGATCTGATTTAGAGTTCAACGTTGAGGATCGAGTGTTTCTTAAGGTTTCTCCTTCAAAAGGAGTTATACGTTTTGGCAAGAGAGGAAAGTTACGACCCCGATACATAGGACCTTTTGATACATAGGAAAGTTGCAACCAAGCATTTGAGATGTACACAATGTGTTTCATGTATCGCAATTAAGAAAATACGTGTTTGATTCGAAACACGTAATTAATCCGATGAAGTAGTCTTAGCTCGGGACTTGAGTTATGAAGAAAGACTGTCAAATTTTGGATAGAAAAGTTCAGTTTCTGAAACAAACAATTGGTTCTCGTCAAAGTAAAGTGGAACCATCACGGTATGGAGGAGGCCACTAGGGAACTTGAAGACAAAATGAAAACTAAGTATCCGAACTAGATTACCATGATGCGTAATTTCGGTATTTGAGGCCATAGTAAAACCAATGATATTGAGAATGATGAATCATAAATATTGAGAAGTGTGAACAACTAGGTTAGCCTAGCATGTAAATCAGTATGGAGAAATATCTCCAAAGTCGAGACATGGTAATAAGATGCTTGGAATTTAAGTTATAGGGTACACATGTACTAACTTGCCAAGCTATATGTCAATAATGCGGTTCTAATCTAAGCGTGGGAACAGAAGTATAATGAAAGTAATATTATTTTCGAATACGTGTTTAAGAAAAGGAATATCTCGAGAGAACAAATGAAGCGACTCACATGGAAGGATCTTAAAGTGAATCTAATTGGGAAGATTATCCCCATACTTTTGTGACGATCAATAAAATGAGATATTAAGTATCTCGACATTGAAATGAATTAATCATTGAATGTCGAGAAATGGTAAAGATGTTTGGCGTCAAAGCAAAAGTATGATATGTCCTCGATGGACCAAGGATTTTATCCTATGCGAAATTGCATGATGGATTAATAAAGAATGATAACGGATGATGTATATCCTAAAAGGATATTACAAATGAAGGCACTAAATGCGGAATAAGTTTCTCTGAAAATATTTTGAAGTAAGAATATATGAGAAATATATTCTAAGAGCGATAAAGAGGAAAGGAAGCTGAATCATTCATTGAATTAAGAATGGATGATAAATAGCGGATACCATGTTCGCGGGTGAGGATCTAGATGGCGATCATCGAACTACTTGTGATTACTATATGGTGGCATGGCTATGAGATAGAAATCTCATAAGAACTCTAAAGTTAGCGTGCTTGCTTGGAGCAATTATGGGATGAGTGACCCACAGGAAGTTTTCTCGGGGTGTGTGAGTGAGGACAAAGTACCTTTGAAAAGACTTGTGTTGATGCATGGGATCGGTAGTCAATCAGGAAGCCGGGTCATTCTGAGATGGTGATAATATTATCGGAAAAGAACTTGACTACTTTGCTAGAAATACCTATATGGATTTCTTAGAACTTCACCTAGAAGGAGTTGCGAAGAAAATGGATTATTATATTATTCTTTCACCAATGGAAAGAATTACGATGGGCGTGTGTTTGAGCGAATTAGAGTCGAACACGGGACTCACTACCAGCAATCGATAGATTACGTGTATATGGTTAGTTTATAACATATACTCATATGATCTACTAAATCGAGAATATATTGAGCTTAGGCGGAAGTTTTAAGATTAAGGATTAGTCGATGTCGAAAGTTATGATTTCATGAAGATATTATGGGTTCGAAGAAGCAACATCGAAATCGAGATCATGATGAAGGAAAGGATAATAAAATCTTTGAAGTGTACAAATTTCGAGGATGAAATTTTCTTAAGGGGGATAGAATGTAATACCCCGAGAAATTTAAAACTTTGAATTATTAATTTATTTAGCTAAATCGGGTTTTGAAATTAGAGTGATTATTTAAAATTTATAATCGTCGACGTTCGATTTTATTTTGAAGAGAAAATTTAAGCGAATCGATTCTGAACCGAACGGATGTTTTACATTGGATAAATTGTCACATCACAACACATCATTTCAAATCCCATAAAATCTTCAACTTTTCCCTACATACCATCATTACAGTCAAAACTCATCATCACACTTCAAAGTAACCTATGTAAAATACAACACCATCTCCAATTTTCTTCCTCTCATGTCTCGTTAATCAAACCACTCCACTCTCACCACTACCAATTTCCACACTCAAGAAAAGAATGAGGCGACAACAAACTAAGGTAAATTCATTCACTTCTCAACCTCTCACCGATTTCATTCGTTTATCAAATTTACTCAGCGTCGACAACATGTTTTGTTCTCAACAAATTCGGAAAAATTTACAGCATCAAATTCTACCTCGTTCAACAAAATCACAATGAAGCAAGCATCGCTTCGTCCGGTCGATATAACTCAAATTCTTTCTATTAAAAATTCTATGCTTTCGGTTGAATAGAGAAGAACATAAACACATAATACATTTAACAAAGCCACCAAAACAATAGAGTTACAATGCTTCTCAAATCAAAGTTATGAATGAAATTACAAGCATCTTTGCATAATCGTTCGAACATAGAAATTAGAAGCGCAAATCTTAGTAAACAAATTGAAGGTATAGATTTTGTTAATTTTGACCGAGCCACTAGGGCTCGACTGTCGGTCGTTGGAGGTGGCCAAACGGCACGACGCCCACGCAGCTGCGATCGGACGAGACGGCATTAGATGCAGTGCGGCTCACCGGACGAGGAGGCATTGGGATCTCGTGTGTGTGTCTTGCGTGAGTGAGCAGAGATCCGAACAAGGAGAGAGGTCGCGGGTGGCGTCGCGGCTCACCACCGACGACGTGCGTGCGGACCGAAATGATGGCGGCGGTGGCGATCTCACGAGATGAGGAAGGAAGGCGGCGGGGGCGGTGAGTGCGTGTGTGTGTATGTGAGTGTGCGTGGTGATGAGATGGGATGAGAGATGAAATGAAAGGTAGTCGCGGCGGTAGCAAGGCTAACCTCTGACGGCTTCTTACCGTGAGGTCTCGGCGAGACGAGAAGGCCGGCGGCGAGAGAGAGAAGATGGATGGATGTTGATCTTGGTGAGTATGTGAGTGAGCGTGAGAAGAGAGAGAAGGAGGCCGAGGTCGCGGTTCGTGGGCCGGCGATGTGGCGACGAAAATGGTGGCAAGGCGGCGGCGATGAGGTGTGTGTGTGTGCAGGTGTGTGAGGTGAGAGAGAGTGTGTGTGTGTGTGTGTGTGTTCGGTTGGGAAGGAAAGGGGTAGGAGGCTAAGGTTTTACTTTATGTTATGTTTGGGCTTACTACCTTGGTAGAAATAAAATAGTGATTTGGGCCTAGTATGAGATGGGCCGAGGAAAATAGAAGATGGGCCTTAGAAATTAATTAATGTTGGGTTTGATTTTATGTTTAATTCAGTGGGCTGGAAATTTTAGATGTTGGACTTGTTCTTTGGGCCGAAAATAATTGATTTAATTAATTCTGTTTGGACCTTATATGATATATGGGTTGAAATTAAAATGGTGATTGGACCTAATGTTAGATGGGCCAATAATAAAAAGAAAAGATGGGCTTATAGAATTAATAAAAGAATGAGCCATGGGCTTATTGAATTAAATTAGCATGGGCTTTACAATTTTTAAGGTGGACTTAGATTTATTTTAATGTTGGGCCCTAGATTAAATGAAGGATGGACTCTTGAATTAAAGAGTAATCTAAAGACCAATTAATTATAGTGATTTAATTAAACTCATGAGATTTAAGAAAGTCTATATATATATTTTAATAACATAATTAATTAATTATGTTAAGGAATAATTTAAGAATTATTCTTGTAAGTGATTTATGTATGTAATGAGATGGACTTTATGTAAGGAGTGATTGGAATAAAATCTAATTAGTGGATATTTAAGATGAATTAAAATAATTTGATTGATTAATCAAATATTATTGGATTTTATTTAATCCGTTCAATTAAGTTTTAATTATGGATTTACTTAATTAAATCATAGATTTAATTAATGAGTTGATTATGTCAGTAGATACTTAAGAAATATCATTTCTAAGTAACTCAAGTTTATAGAATGATTATTAGAAGATGGTGAAGTAAGAGAATTCTTTTTAATCGTTTAGTATCGATATTGGTTTTCTTTAATAGAAAATATGGGACGTGTGAGGTGAGAAGCGGTAGCAAGATGATTTTATGGATGAGTTATTGAAACTCGGAATTTGTCGATCTGGCGTTAACAAGCGGCGAAGATTAGTTATGAACATAGGATTCATATATTATACGAAGCGGCGTGGAGAAACATTGATGGAAGGAAAGAAGGCAGCGATGAAGTGTCGCTATCGTCATGTGAGGCGAACCTAATAGGCGAAGTATAGATTGTTAACTAAGTCGTATCGATAACGAAAATCATGAAACTCTAAGATTTAAAAGATAATGAATTCGTTAAATCTTAACGATGCTTCAAAGAAAAAAATGAATGATGTATTAAATTATAATTTTTACATTGACAAGGTCTAGCGTGGACGTAAATGAAAACGACAAAGGATCCCTATCATGTATGTCAAGAAGGTCAATTCTTAAGGTGGGCTTTACTCTACTCAAAATGACAAATGCTTTATTTACGATGCTTTCTTTGAAATGAAAAATATTTATTTATGATGTTTATTTCAAGAAATGATGATGAAATGTTTACTTAATTACACCGCCCAAATGTTTATGTTTTATGTATGTATCCTATCATGTGTTGGTTCGCCGACAATGAATGATAATGAGGTTGTTGGGTCGCTCCCAATTCATGATAAAATCAGTCGGATCACATGCTTTATAGCACGGATTAGCGTGTACACATGAGGGTATTGTGTCTTTGTAAGTACAATTCACGGCCGGTCGCGGCGACGTGAGGAGGCCTCGCTTCTCGGCGTTCGAGATTCGGGATGATGTTATATGAGGAATGAAAGGATATGGATCATACATACAAAGAAAATGTCTTGCAGACGATTTATGAAAATGATGAAAATGTTTAATAAGCACAAGGCCCTTTTCAGTAAAACCGCGTGTGTCTTATCATGAAGAAGCGATGTAATTTAATCGGGATAAAAATATTTTTGGCATGAGTCCACTTGAGTGCATTTTGTACTCGACCACATATTGTTTTAAATGTGCTGATTGGTATGGTGATGCGATGGGCGGTGTTGAGCAATAGGAATGTTGTCGATGAAAATGGAACATTTTGGCTCGCCTTGAGAATGCATCTTCATATGCATATCTCACATGTTTATTCATTGCAAACTCTTTAGAATTCTAGTTATATATCGAACTTCGTGAATATCTAGTAGTGATTTCATAATCAACTCTTGTATGGTCGAACTTTCGAATTGACCTTTGTATCACTTATGCTTCATAAATATTCATGTTCCTTACCAATAATATGGTTAGAAATCAAATACTAAAATTCCATTTCTTTCTGTTTCTTTTATCGACCCGATCGCGGTCCAACAAGGCGTATTCGGGATTAGCGGTCGGGACATTACAAACCGAACATAATCGACCATCACGTGTAATGAAAGGAAAATTTCTTTCCAACATCCGAAGAGAAACTACTGAGACTTTCACGAGATCGGCATGGGAGGAGTCCCAATCATATCCGCACTACAAGCAAGGGCGTTCTTTGAGCAGAGGCAGAGAACCACGCCTACCTTGTCTACCTCTGGGAGGAAGAGAACAATGAGAGGAGGATAGAAGGCGTTCGATCGTGAAGGATTATCGATGTATTTCGGATGAACTACGGGATTACCGCCAGCCGGCGATTGAGTTCTGTCGATCTCGAACCGAGTTACGCCCGCGTAGCCGAAAGCCCGCTTACCGGATGGCACCAAAGAACTTGAGGAATTGAAAATCGACTACAAGAACTCTTGGAGTTAGGATTCATTAGACCAGTATGTCTCCATGGGGAGCACTGTCCTTTGTGAAGAAGAATGATGATGACGAGAGCGTGCATAGACTATCGGAGTTAAACAAGATAACTCTTAAGAAAAGTATCCCTTGCCCAGAATGTGATCTGTTTGATCGACAAGGGAGCATGAGTCTTTTCAAAGATAGATCTAAAGTCGAGATACCATCAACTAAGGATTAGACCGGAGGATGTACCTAAAGCGACTTTACGTACAAGGTATGGTCATTTCAATTCATCGTTATGCCCTTTGGACTTACAAATGCCCCAGTATTTATGGATATCACGAATAGGGTATTTCACCCGTACTTAGAAAAATTTGTCTAGTATTCATAGGCGATATCTAATATACTCGAGAATAACCGAGAACACAAGAGCACTTGAGAGCTGTCTTGCAAACATTAAAGCGAGCAACTCCTCGTCGAGTTTAGTAAGTGTGAGTTACGGTTGGCGGGTGACATTTTAGGTCACATCGTGTCCGTCGAGGGAATCAAAGTGGACCCCTCGAAGATCGATCTGATTCGAGAATGGGAATCACCAAAGAACCCAAATGAAATTCGGGTTTCTTGGGGCTTCTGGCTATTATCGAAGGATTTTCAGCGTTAGCCGACCCATGACCCAATTGTTGAGAAAAGGAATCAAGTACACTTGGACCATGAGTGTGAGGCTAGTTTCGAGAGATTGAAGGAGTTCTTGACGATAGCACTGTACTCATGATGCCCAGGCGGATAGGGAATACACAATCTACGAGGCGCTTGAAGAATGAACTAGGATGTGTTACGATACAAGAAGGCAAAGTTATTGCTTATGCTTCAAGGCATTCGCCTACATGAGTTGAACTATCCTCATGCGACACGGAATTAGCGGTGATCGTACATGCCTTAAAGATTTGGGGACACCATCTCTATGGAGTTAGATGTGAGATCTACTTGACCATAAAAGCTGAAGTATTTCTTTGGTAGAAAGATCTTAACATGAGGCAGCGTAGATGGTTAGAGCGGTGAAGATTACGACTGTAGTATCAATTACCACCGAGCGAGGCTAATGTTGTAGCCGATGCCTTGAGTCATAAATCCACCCTAGTTTGGGATGTCACCTCGATCGAAGAGACAACATAAAGGAATTCCGGAAGATGAATATCGAGTCATAGACCGTCTCGAGACAATAGAAGGTCGTATTACAGCGTTGATTGCAATCCCGGACCTAAGAGTCCGAATCTTAGAAGCTCGGAGGAAGGCGAAGCTAGAGGAAGTCAAGCCGAGATCGAGGACAACAACCACAAGAATTTCAGGAAGCTATAGATAACGTCTTGTTGTATGGTGGAGAGTGTGTGTTCGAGACGAAGAGCTTAAGAGTGAGATCTTGAAGGAAGCCCATGAGACTTTTTATACCTGCACACCCCTAATCACCAAAATGTACCAAGATCTCAAGGAAAAATTTGGTGGGATGGGATGAAGAGAGCGTAACCGTTCGTTAGAAACGTTGTTTAACGTGCCAACAAGTGAAAGCACTCCACCGGCGACCGTATGGAACCTTACAACCGCTAGACATACCGAATGGAAATGGGATGATATAGCCATGGATTTTCTTACGGGCTACCCAAATCACAAAGAGGAAATATCGCTATTTGGCTCATCATCGATCGTTTGACCAAACACGCATTTTCTACCCATTCCGATAACACATGGATCAGACAGACTAGCACAGTTGTACGTTCGAGAAGTCATACGTTTACATGGAGTTTCGAAGACTATCACGTCTGATAGAGATTCAAAATTTACATCCAGATTTTGGACGAGCTTGCAAAAAGAATTGGGGACTCGATTACATTTGATCGCGTTCCACCCACGAGCGGACGGACAACCGAGAGGTCGTTCGGACACTCGAAGACATGTTGAGGACCGATGTCCTCATAGAGGAAAAAGTTGGGAACAAGTGTTACCAACATGTAGAATCGCCTACAATAACACTACTGCGACTATTGGAATGGCCCGTCTGAAGCTCTTTATGGAAAGAAATGTCGATCACCACTCTGTGGGGGATGAAGTGGGGAAAGAAGAGTAATAGGACGACTACGTAGGCGAAATGATCGACATTGTAAAACGGATCCATGACGGATCAAGGAGGCCTAAGACCGGCGAAGTCGTATGTCGACAAACATCGCACTGAGTCGCATTTTGAAGTAGGAGACAAAGTCTTCTTGAAGATTTCTCCATCAAAAGGAATCGTAAGATTTGGAATCGAAGGAAGGCTGCGACCACGTTTAATAGGACCTATGAAATTTTGGAAAGGATAGGACCGGACTTACGGACTTGCATTGCCGTGACTTTGGAAGCGTGCACAATGTGTTCCACGTTTGCGACTAAGAAATACATACATGACCCAACAATGTGATACATAGAGATATTGTCCTCGATGACAATATGAGTTATGTAGAATTACTACGAAATCTTAAACCGCGTATCCAAAACTAAGGAACAAAGAGATACCGTTAGTGAAAGTTCTATGGCGATACAATGGACAAGAAGAAGCAACACAGGAGCTGGAATCACTATGAAGAGAAATAGCGGATCTTTTCCAGGTTAGCAAATTCGAGACGAAATTTATTTTAAGGGATGGTATGTAATAACCGAAAAATTTAAAACTTTTATTAGTGATGCTTAAACAAATTATTTATGGTGCTTAGACCTTAATTATGTTTAAGGTAACCAATGAAATGAATTAGAATCGATTCGGAGATCGGCGGAGAAATAAAAATTAGTGACTAGTCTCTGGGATTAGGGTTTTACGAAGAGCACGAACACGGAATGAAAGATCGAAAATGAATCTTAACAAAAGGATTTCATTTCTAGAATCCTCTCACGAAAACATGTGAAAGCGAAGAATGAGAATTTTGGGCATACTTGCGGTCGATCTTAAAACACTATTCACGAGCGAAATAATTTTCAGTCCATGCTAATCATGATAATTTTTATAACAATCAAAATCATGAAGGAATATATTATTATGAATTTAGAAACTATAAGAATCAATTTACGAAGAAATTCTGAAGAACAACGAGCGTCGGGAAAATATACTGAGAAAATCCTAAATTGATGCGAGCGAACGAAACTCGAACCAAGGGTATAAATCGATAAAATATGATTTATAAGACTCAAATAAATTATGAAAGCTCAAAATTTAATCGCGAGCATTTGTTTTCATGATGACTCGAAATTGACTTATCGGATGCAGTCGAACTTCATGAATTATTATAAACATTGAAATAAGTCTTTTAAAGGCTATTTAAGAAAATAAAACCTTAAGGTTAGAAATCAATCGAAAGCGTTAAAACTTAAAAGTCGGTATTAACATGCCAAATCGGGTAATTTGACCATTCCTTCTCCCAACTACCACCAACACCACCCCAAATGGGTAATGACAGCCCTTTAGGCTGCCAATACGATAAGGGGACATCCATAATGTAGCCTTCACTCCTCAACCAAATTTCTCTCTCAATTCAATTTCTCTCTTTTGTTCTTCATGTTTTGATCTTTAATCATCCTTTTCAAATCATTCCAACTAGCAAATAATTATTCAAAGACCATGTAAAGGTAGTATTCATCATCCTCTTCCATCCTAATGGAGTGGAATTTTTATTTGAATTTTTTTTAGTTTGAAACTCTAGTTTTGCTCCTCATTTTTTTCGTGAGTTTTGAGCCACCAAATGCTCTCAAGCCATGAATGCAAAATGCTTAGAATAATGTTATAAGGCTGTAGTTAAAATTTTAGAATTTTTGGAGCATGTTTGATATTTTTCGATTTATGCTTTATTTCTTTTTATATGTGATAAAGCATGCTTTTGTGAATATTATTTGATATTGTTGCTTGTTGATGTATTAGGAGCATGTATAATAAATATGGTAATTTTAGAATATTTTTGAATTTTCTTGTATTTTGTTTGATTTTATTTGTTGAGAAATAGTGAGATATAGTGTTTAATATATGATATGAACATCATATATTAATCTTGAAATTTTGAAACACTACTCCTATTTTTCAAAATGGGCAGAATTTATTTAAGTATTTTAAGCCATTGTTTGATTTTATTTGTTGAGAAATAGTTGAGATATAGTGTTTAATATATGATATGAACATCATATATTAATCTTGCAATTTTTGAGACACTACTCCTATTTTTATGAATACCGAAAACTATATGTATTTATCTAAGGTTTATTTGAAACCTTTGATTTCATTTGTTGGAAATGATAGGATATGTTATGTTTAGAAATAATATGAACCTAATATGCATTCTTGGGAATTATTGAACACATATGTAAAATATGTGTGAGGACAAAAAAATTCAAGTATTTGGTTCATATTATAAATATTGATTAGTGTTTATGTTAATATTACATGTTATTGCATAATATAAACCTATTGTGAAGAAATGAAATTTATTGAATATGTGTGTATATATATATATAGCATTGCGAAATATATATATAGTGAAAAGACATGTGTTTAATTTTAATAAATGATATGAGATGATATTTCATGTGTATAAGGTATAGAGATGGCAACGGATCCGGACCGGTCGGATCCGTGGATCGAATCCATTTTGGGATCTGGATCCTCAAAAATGAACCGATGGATGCGGACGGATCTGGATCCTCTTTCATATTTTGGATCGGATCTAGGATTTAGTTTTGAGACCGGATCGGGTCGGATCGGCCCATGATCCATTTAATTTATATATATATATATATATATATATATATATATATATTTTATTATAATAAAATACATAACCCCAACTTAAAACTCTTCAATTTTCTTTTTCAAATTCTCCCAAAACAAATATGCTCCAAATTTCATTTTAAATACTCCCAATTATGTATCAATCTGCATTCGCGGCGGGTCACGTCACTTACACCACCGACGATCAAGTTGTTTGTTGTTTCCTACTTTATAGTAAATTTGTAACTAACGTCTTCCAATATAGTGATAATTGTAGAAATTCTAAATAATTATTATAATATTATTGTGTATTTAGATTATTATGTTGTTATTATGAATTATAGTTGATTTAGAATTTATTTTAGAAGCGAAAACATATGGATGCGGGTGCAGACCACGGACCTATGGATCTTATGGATCGGATCTAATTTTTTGGACCCAATGGATGCGGACCGAATCGGGACTAAAGCGAAAAAATCGGATGCGGATGCGGACTAACAGATCAGGTCGGATCCGCCCGTTGCCATCCTAATAAGGTATAAGCATGATATGATTTTGTGGAATTTATTGAACATCTATGTGCATAAGTTAGCATTATCGAAAACTTGGGTGTTTTAACCTATGGTTTAAAATCTTATTTGATGGTATTGAGTTGATAATTAAATCTATGGTATAATGAGAGTATATCATGATTTTATTGGAATTTATTGGATCTTATGCTAATTATTGTTAATTATCGAAAATATAGCAAAATGGATAGGTATGAGTTTAATTTTAATGGTAATGATGATATGATAGTGATGAATTTATAAGCTTGGAATGAATGGTTGTGATTGTGATGAATGAATGGAACATTTATACACATACACAATGGTTTTGCGTTATGTTAGAAATTAGGGTTTCTAATGCTTTAGTATGGTGTTGAATGGTTATGTACATGTTGTGCCGACAAACAAAACCCCACGTAAACAACATAATACTTATATACGAGAATCGAAAAGAAATCGACTAATTTCGATAACTTAGAAGGAATTAATGAGAATCGAAGTTAGACATAAATTAGAGTTTTCTATTACTAATAGGATACTCAAGCGTGAGTTCTAAGTTAAAGAAACCAAAAGCCGAGTTCTGGCGTTGATACTCGATAACGACAACCTAATACGATATTAGATCGAGCGTTAAGACAACTCGACAACGAATAGTGATTTCACAACTTATATAGTCTCAGAAGCGAGTTAAGAGGAATAAACAATATCTAGCGTGTAAGCAAAGATTCGAACATAAGATGTCGATCCTTATGTCTCAAAATCGAGTTAATATTCTCGAGCACTTCGTCTATTCCTAAAGTACTTACTTACATAATAGTATGTGATCACTTGAATCATAAGTCGAGACTTCCTTTTATTAAATCGTGTGTCGACAAGTCGTCAACATAACCTACTAGGGCGTAATTATAATTGTTAAGTCTAGTTGGTGGCTTGAGAATATCCAATATACCAATCACAACTTGATTACCGACAATCTATAACGTAATAATGTTTAGAAGAACATTAAGGTTAAGAGTCGAAGATAGACTCGAGTATGTGATTCATAAGTTGAAGTTCATCTATGAATGATAAAGTAATATAGTTTGGGAATTGAGAATGTAAGATAATAGAAATTATCTTAAAACAATCACATGAAATCATAAAGAGACCACAATTGGGAGCTTTAAGTACGTAATTTATAAGCGACCTTCGATCGATGGAAAGAATCTAAGAAAGGCTATTTTCTTATGAAGGGTTTGATAAATGCTGTGATTGGCTAGGAAGGACAATTTCACACCTTGCTTAGACTTACTAACCCGAACTAGCGGTGGGCTCTCTTGAAACAAAAGGATATGCATATCTATCTCAAAGCATGATTTACAAAGCTTTATGAAATATTATTCCATGAAATGTTATTGATTGCCAAATATTTACGTTTTGTTGTGATCTATCGAGATTGGTATATCGATGTGGTATGTGAATGAGTTGGTCCACCAGCGTTAAAAAGGAGTAACGATCGGATCCGACTTAGTTAAGGACTAACTTGGATTGTGTACCGTGTGTTGTGTGTTAGGTTAGCTACCTCGACACATCACGACGACTATGTGTAGGTGGCCACTCCATAGTGTGCGAATGAATGAATGAACAAATGAGTGATCGGATATGGAACAACATGGATAAAATAGTTCGACGACGCTTTTGAAAATGATAAAATATTTGATAGGCATGAGTTTTTCGACTAAAATCCTCATGCGCTATTGTGGGCGATTCAATAACTTTTACAAAGAAAATGTTTTCGTGATGAGTCCACCGAGTACTTTTGTACTTAGCCTGCGTCTTGTTTTTGATGTGCGGGTTGGCGAGGATTGATGATGGGTGTGAGGTGGTGCGAGTGGCGGTTGATTTGATGCTTTATTAGAAAGGTTTGTAGATACTTGGGCATGTATCGTCATATGCATGTCCACACGTTATTCTTTGCTAACTCGATATTATTTTGTTATCTTGACTATAGCTGCTTTCCATTATCGTATTGAACTTGAGGTCGTACCTCGTTCGCGAATTGCGTCTGATTGGGTTATTTACGACCTTGAACCTTTTGGCAAGTCCTTATGTGACTTGAGTTGGTATTGAATAGCTATCCCTTTTTAATTCATACGTTATGAGTAGTTCTTTTGTTAATTACATTGATTAGTGATGTATATATCCGCTGCATTATTATACCAGTGACGATCCGTATTATCCGTACTTCCTTGGGAAGTCGGGTCGTCACAATGTTGAAGTCTCGAGTTGATAGGTATATGTGAGCTCTAGAGTCTTATTGATATAATGAATACTTCATTCTTCGAAATCGCTATTTGATTGGCTTTGAGCTTTGAGCTTGAATACTTGATATTTCAATTTTGCAGCGTTTCGGTAACCTTCAAAAGTTGGATTCTGCACAATATATAGAGAGATGAATAAAAATAGTGTTGTTGGAGGGACAACCATTCAAATCCTTCTATTTGTCTTCTGAGTTCTTCCGTTAAGAATCTCCGTACGTCTTCTAATAAAGATCTCATCATCGTACACTATAGCTCTATAACTCTAAAAATGTGTTATGTCATATCACGATCTTCTGCAGATACGCTACAACACGTGACGAGTCAAACATTCAAGGCTTAAATCCTTTCGGATTTTTTCAGTCGAGTTGACTATGTGTTTTGTCAGCATTGAGTTCAGGTTAGGCCAGTCGAGACTGCATCTCCTTTGATGGGTCCCGTTGGATACAATCTGGTGTATGGAAGGGAATACACAAATTAAAACTTTTTCTTTGTTCAAGACTTGACTAGCTACGGCAGTAGCTGTTGGTTAACTCTGATCCAATACTAATAGCGATCGCTTGATCGATTCGAGATAGAGTCTTGAAGCGTAATATCATTTAGCAAACCTACTGACTACTTAGATAGCCTGTCAGTTAGACTGATAACTGATGTGCTTGCGGAATGTGGTGGTTACTGGTTTGCCTTAGAAAACTGACACATAAAACTTAGTTCATATATTCTTGAGTCAGTTTTTAGTTTATCTCTACAGTATCGAACTGATACTGATTAGAGTGTTTCAAATCAATGTTTCTACTATGTGTTGATAATGACAGTTCAATAACATGTAGTTTAAAGAGCAGTACTGAAAGTAAAGAACACATTGATTTTAACATGATTTGGAGAGATCAACTCCTACGTCCGCGGACTGATTGCTCAGTCAATCCAGTATCTGTGATTACGTCTTGTTTAAGGGTACAAGAGAAAACCTATGTACTAAGGTTACCTTATAGTACCCCTTCTAACTAGGCGTTCCTTTCCTACGCTTCTTGCTGGTGCTAGGAAACTCTAACTACTCTCTGCGAGCAGTCAATCAACTTCTAGCTTCTGGGTGCTAGAAAATCAAGCTTTCAGTAATTGACACTTCGTTGCTTACTTGTTCAAACTCCTACTTAACTTTGAGGGTTTTGTAGAGGTTTTTCCAACTATATCTGAGTTGACACAAGCGTCAAACTCAGTAAATCTAGGCTTGAAATATTACAATGGAATATCCTAGATGCAAGGAAATGTATATTGAAACCTTGAGTTGATATGTATATGTGAGCTCTGAAGGTTTACTGATAGCACGATTGAACTTCTTTCTTCGAAATCGCTGTTTGATTGTTCTTAGGCTTTGAGCTTTGAATGCTTTGAGAATAAGATTACGTAGCGTTTCGATAACCTCCATAGGTTGGATTCTGTGCAAAATATATAGGGAGATATAAGAATAGAGCCATTGGAGGGACCGTTATTCAAATTCTTCCATTTTATCTTTTGAAAATATTCTCGCTGAATCCTTGTACGTCGCTGTCAGATTTTGTATCAACGTATACTATAGCTCTGCAACTCTAAAAATATGGTATGACATGTCAGAATTCTCGACAGATATGCTACAAAACGTGGTGAGTCAAACACTCAAGGCAAAAAAAACTTTGTGTTTCTTCAGTCGATGAGACTTTGTGTTTTAGCGGCTTTTGTAACACCCCAAAATTTTAGAAGGCCAAATCTATAATAATAATAATAATAATAATCTTAGGGATAATCATGATATATATATATTGATATGTATTCTATTTCTAGTCAAACTCTATATACTTATCAAATTCTAATATTTTATTGTTTTAAACTTATCTCCACTTGAAATCCTCGAATTAAGCTTTGTAGAACATTAATTTGTTAAGTCCTAGTTTTATTTTAATATAATTAAGATTTAATTAACAAGAGTTCAAGTAGGATTATGACTTTATTAGAGTTATATATATATATATATATATATATATATATATATATATATATATATATATATACACATGGACACACAACACACACACCATTCCACACACTCCACCCACACACATACACGGCACATATTTTTTATTTGTTGTGCTCGACAAAACAAGGTGGGAAAATTTATGCTTGTGGTTATGTTATCCCTATTTTTTATATATTTTATATTCATATTGATTATATGACTACATGTTTTTATGATGTTTATGTTAATATACATGTTCTCATGTTATACTATATGTTACTATATATATTTAAGATCTCACAGAATATTAAGGTCTCATGTTATTATTATATTTAAGGCCTCATGTTATTATTATATTTAAGACCTCACGAATATTAAGGTCTCATGTTATTATTATATTTAAGACCTCATGAATATTAAGTTCTCATGGTATTATTATATTTAAGACCTCACAGAATATTAAGGTCTCATGTTATTATTATATTTAAGACCTCACAAAATATTAAGGTCTCATGTTATTATTATATTTAAGGCCTCACAGAATATTAAGGCATCATGTTATTATTATATTTAAGACCTCACAGAATATTAAGGTCTCACAGTTATATAAAATTTTCATGATATTAAATTCTATTTATGTGACAATATGAAAGATTAACATGTATTACATATATGGATAATTGCATTGTTCCTCACTAAGTATATTTATGATATGCTCACCCCTATCTACTTTCAGTTTTGAAGTTGAAGAGTCGAAGCAGCCATGGAAGTCGAGAATGATTAGTACAAAAACAAGTCATTTATTTATTTTAGTTCAAGTTATGAGATTTTCGATATTGATTAAAATCTTAAGTCTTTAGTTAATCGTTTTCAAATTAAATATTTTTTTAGACACGTCTTTTAGTTTATTATTTTGTTTAACATGATCGCTTATGAGCAAGATTGATCCAGTACTTTTATAAGAAAGTAAAAAATTAACTTTATACTTATCTGTTGAGTTTACAAATTTTTCATTTGCTATTTAAGTTTAAATCAAATAGCAATATTAATTTCTCTTAGTAAAATTAGGGTGTTACAGCTTTGACTTCAGGCTTGGACCAGTCTAGACTTCTCCATCTTTTATCAGCAGTCTGAACTTCCATCTTTTATGAGCTTTGAACTCCTAAGTTTGTATGATGTTTCAGCTTGACGTAGGTATAGTCAGCTTTGATCTTCTATCAACCAGCTTTGACTATAGGTAGGTAGCTTTGACTACTGGTACAAAGCTTTGACTTCCGCACAGTCAGTCAGCTTGCCTTTGATTTTATCTTGTCGACCTTGCCGAGTCTTGATCTTGATTTTCGACATCAGTCTTCATTCTTCGACTTCACTTATTTATCAGCTGTCCATCAGCATCGCTTTCCATCAGTCTTCAGACTTTAGTTGGCCTTTATTCAGTCTTCCAACTTTTGTACGTGATCCTCCATTTAGCTTTTCTTTGGTTACGCTGATACTGATACTTATCAGTAAGGCTTGGCATTGTATTGCTTCGAACTCCATTAGTCTTGGACTTGTCCAAGCTGGTAATTCTACTAAAACCTGAAACAACATTTCCAACTTGAAAATAAGTTAGCAGTATCTGTCACTTCAGTAAGACAGTCATCAGAGGTTTTGGGATCAAATCAAAACACATAGTCAAGATCTAAGCATCACGTGATTTCTTAACCAAGAGATTAGGTGTGACTTAGGACTTAACATAAAAGTTTAGGACTAATGAGGAAGTAAAATTTCAAGGAAGTTGGAGCGGCCAAAATTGGAGATCAATTAAGGAATATTATCCTTTGGACTACAAATGTTGATCTAATAGTATATATATATATATATATATATAAGTTACATAGAATCAAATGAACACAAGAACTAACGGAAATATAATGATCAACAACAATCAATCTTTTCATGGAAGGGTTTCTTCTCACAAAAACAACAATTACATCACCATTTCTCAAGTCGAGTATGCAACGAGAAGGGTAGTTGAGTTACATGTGTGAAGACATATAACTCCGAGCAACAAAGTATAACAATTTACATAAGGTTTCTACTTATCGACAAGGCAACAAAATGGATAACGATTTTCCAAGACAACTTTCAACAAATTAGAGCTACACAATTTCAACTTTAACAATTTCCAAGACTCATGACTATTATCTAATCAAGCGGACCTCAATTACCAAGAATATAACGAGTTCGATATCAACTTATCCACGATCAAAATGACCATTCAAACCGAGGACATTCTCAACCATAATATAATAAGGAGTTCAACTCTATTATCACCAACATTATCATAAAGTGATTCGATCATAAGGCTAATCACAACATAACAATATTCTGAACAAAAACTACGGTGTCCCTTTCCAACTCCATCTCCAAATCGAGCTCAACTGCATGTTTAGAAATACATGCGGGCGTGAGTCATAAGCACTCGGTGGACACATGCGAAATTTTTAAAGTTTGCTCTTAGAGCTATAAGATTGACTTGCCATAACTTTGCCATACATATGGGTTTTAGTGAAAAACACATGCATGCTTTTCATGATAAAACACTTACTTGCTTTCATTTTCATAGCATTAAAACAAATACATATCCATGATCTATGTCTGCAGACGTTTTTCTCTTCCCATATCCACGGATTCTGTCTATGTGTTGAGAAGTAGGCTTCCTTCTCAAACACGCTATGACCCGAAGGTCGCTATCCGACGTCGGTAAATTCTTTCATTCTTTCATTCTTTTTTCTTTCTTTCTTTCCGTGGATGATGATGCATCATACTCAAACATTTGGCAAGTCGATGAATTTAGAAGTCATGCGGTATACATAATGAAACAATATAAATTAGCACGTGCTATTATTTAGTTAAAGCCACACATGTCGTTCTTAGTCGGTAGCTTTATTAGCCCTCCTTTTCTTCTTCCTCTTCTTCCTTAACTCGCCTTCCCTTTTCTTGATGTACCTTTAATTATTTGATAACATTAGTATACATATACAATATTTCTTATTTATTTAACTAAACTTTCTCTTTCTTTTCTTTCATTTCTTAGGTTTTGTTTAGACAACTTTTGCCTAAACTTGTTATTATGAGAAATTTAAGTATTTTCGGTCATTGCATCCTTTATCGAACATTGTATTCTTTTCTTAAGTTGTTCAAGCATAGTATTTTCAACTAATCGCCTACATTAAACTTTTCACGTGGCGAGTCATAAACAATAAATCTTCTTTAATACTAATATTTTCTTACTATTGATATACTTTTAAGTATACTAACCATTTCTAATCACTACACCTCATATAATATGACTTCTTTGTTATTAAATTTTCATTTCAACGTAATATGTTTCCAAAATTCAACTTTTCACATTTTAAATTCTAAACTCTTTAATTAAGCTTTATTATTCTTTATTTACATAATATATTCACAATACATAAGATATATGAAGAATAACATTAAAATTTTAACTTTCCTTTTCTATAATTTTCGAAAATTTCACCTATATATATATAAATTGTAATTTCTTTAATTTCTTCTCAATTTCTCATCTTAGTATCATATGTGAGCTCAAATCATCAATATTAATAACATATATTAACTTTAGCACATATATAACCATTAAACACCTAAACTAAAATATTTAAATTTCAACATATGAACTTGGAAAATTCTATTAAATTCATAGAATACCTAATTCATCATATTAAACTCATATACCAAGTTAAATGAAGAAAATAAAATCAATATCTCATTCCCCAAATATTTTCAAAAATTTCGAAAATAACATATATATTCTAACTTTTATTTTTGTTATCCTTTCTTCCAATTTCTTAGTCTAAGGATACTTGAATCACATAATTACAACTTATTTCTAACATAATATCAATAATTTCTCACTTTAGTCTAAAGCATAAAATTTAGGGTTTTAAAATTTCAACATAAATCTTACACATAACCCTCAACTTTTCATCAATTCCACACTTAATCCATCAATTCTTAACTATAACATCAATATTCATTCATGTTTATTACAAAATCCACAAAATCCTACAACTATCATGCTTACAAATTTCATAAATATATAACAAAATTAATGCCTAAAGATTGAAGAAAGGTTGAAATTATACCTTGTTTAACCTTGGAATCAAGATTAGAGATGGAAATTTGGAGATCAAATTGCTAGAAAAAAATTCTTCCAAGTGTGTGTTAATGTGTGTGCGTGAGTTTTGTTAGAGTTTAGGAAATTTTGGTAAAATGTATCCTATTGTGTGTATGTTATATTTATAGAAAGAATTTATTTTAATTTCTATTTAATTAAATGAGTGATTATTCATCCAACCATTAATACATTTACTTGGTCTCCAAGTATATACATGCTTAGTCATTTAGTTTCTAGAACATGTATATATATATATACATATATTTATATAATATGAATAATATAATATGTGTATTTATTTCCCCATTTGATACTACTAATCTTATATATAACTTATATTCTAAATTTCTTACTTTAGGACATTTTATACTTGCATATCCATTTAATTATGCCTACTACATATTATGGAAATATAACACCTAAATAGCAAAATTTTAATCATTCCTAAAAATTATAGAATTAATTTGATCCTTAAGATCAAATAATAAATCGACACATTATTTTATATTCTTGAACCAAGTCTCTTATTCCAAAAATAACTTATATTTCATATTTCATTCTACTAAGTAACCTCGCATTTTCAAATCATAGCATGTTTATTTTCATTTTTATTAAGGATGCAATGCCTATTAAATCATTAATCATTGACTAATTACTAATTAAAAGTTTGGGGTATTACATTCCTCCCTAAAGAAATTTAGTCCGAAATTTAGTACCTTAGATAAATAGTTCGGGATATTTACGTCTCATTTGTTCTTCTTGTTCCCGTGTCGCTCATCCGAGCCATGATGTTTTCAACGTACTTTAACTAAAGGAATAGATTTATTCCTTAGTTGTTGTTCTTCACGATCCGGGATACACTCAGGTCTTTCCTCGTAACTTAGATTTGGCTCGGAACTATTTCTTCTTGATGAGCGATGTGTTTAGGATCAAACACATATTTTCGTAATTGCGACACGTGGAATACGTTGTGTACATTGCTTAAGTTTGGTGGCAACGCAATCACAGATGCTCTGGTCCGATTCTTTCCAAAACTTCGTATGGTCCTATGAATCTTGGTTTCAATTTTCCTTTTATTCCAAATCTATGTACGCCCTTGGTTGGAGAAACTTTGAGAAAAACTTTGTCTCCGACTTCAAAATTGAGTTACAGACGGCGAACATCTGCGTCGACTTTTAGCGATCTTGAGCTTCTTGAATTCTTTTCTTTATTTGTTGAACAATTTCGATCATTTCTTCAATAGCTTCCGGACTGTAACAGCCTGCCAACCCAAAGTACGGATTAACGGGAACTGTTACTAACAACGGGATTAAGTAACGAACAATGACATAGGACACTGAAGGGTGTGACATATATTGGGAATATTTCTGAAACTTTATGAGTTTAAGGTTTAACAAAAACACGATATACATAAGATTCCATAATCTAGCAGCGGAAAACATGTGAAGTACACATGTGACGATGTGTATTCAAGGTTCTACTATCAGCAACCAATGATCTGACTGCTCAACACTGCTCCATCCCATCGATCAGCTCAACCTGCACATTTAAAAACAAACATGCAGGGCTGAGTACAAATAATGCACCCAGTGGGCTCATTGCCAAAAACATTTTATCAACTTTAAATTACACTGCCCCTTCTGAGTAAGACACAAGGGTTTTATTGAAAAGGCCTTGCACTTACTAAAACATTTTCTCATTTTCCCAAAACATCGCCTGCGCAGGCATTTTCTCTTTGTGTGTATGATCCATATCACATATCATAAACTCATATAACATTCTCTTTAAACGCCGTAGAAGGAGGCCTCCTTCTCTGGACGTATGTCGATCGGTCGAAGATGTTGCTTTCGACACCCAGCCACCTATAAATTCACGCCGTGAAAGGAGCCTCCTTTCACGGACGCTGTGACCGGCCGAAGATGTTGCTATCGGCTCACAGTCACCTATGGTGTACACCGGTCCGAGCTAGAATTCTCGCATCTAGCACGGGACCCGAATTGAACCTCGTGCTAGGAATAGACCGGAAATTCATCCTCACAGACAAGATCCGAATTCATTCTATAAAATTGGGGCGACCCGGTTGGGAGCGACCAACAATCTATCTTTTCTCATCGGATGGAAACAACCCAAGAAGCGAAGTCGGTTGGCGAACCAACGACTCGATAGGATTCATACACAAAAACATAAACACTTTGGACATGTAATCATATCATCATCACTTCTCAACTGAAAGCTTTGTAAATAAATACTTTGCATTTTGCGAAAGCATCGTAAGTAAAGAGTTTGAGTAAAGCCCGCCTAAATGCGTGTAAGTCCTTCTAAGTTTCCTCTCATGTCCTTTGTTCAACTCACGTCCCACCTTAACGTAAGAATTATTTTAGAACATTGGTCACGTATCGATGAGGCGTACATTGTCTATAACGTTATGTCGTCGAATAAGGCTAACGCCGACTTATTTTAATGTTTCCTAACGATCGATGTTGATTATGAATTTTCTCGACATATAAGAGATATTCTATCTTTAATAGATAATATGCGTTTTTAATGTACTTACGTAACGTAAGCTACATTTTTACTAAACGTACTACGTCGCATAGATCGCGTATTATCGAATTACGTGCCCTTTGACCTTGGTCAACGTTTTTGGTCAACTATTTTGACTTAGTCGACATTTAGTCAACAATTTTGACTTTGGTCAACTCAAAGTCAACATTTGACTTTTCTAATTTTGGTGTATTTTTCGATTTTTATGTACAATCCTTGTTCCAAAATTCCTATAAAATCACAATATGTCTAAAACATTATTTTTGATCATATTATGCAATTATATCTTATAAAATAAATTTATATCATTAATACATATAAATTATGATTTTGAAACTACAATTAAACTAAGCAAACAATTTCCAAAATTCCAACAAAATCACATAATACATACTCATCTATAAGCATCCTTACTATAACATAATTTTTATTTATTGTGAACTATCAAATTAAATCTTCCTAAGTCACTTGTAAAATTTGGACTTAGGTCCAATAATTTCTTAACAATTCGATAAATTCATGCAACACTATTTTATGATTCTACACTTCCAATATGTCATGATAACATTTAAACATGGATTATATCTTAACATAATATCATGTTCTATATTTTTCGAAATTCATAGACTTAGGTACTAAAGTTCTTCAAAAATTCTATATAAATTCATATAAGCTTATTTAATACCCTAGATTATTATTCCATGCTCAAATCAATAATTAAAAATCAAAATCATCAACATATTACTTCTTTAAATTTTCGGTGACTATATAAATTTTAATATCATGCTTGATTTTGTGATATAATTATACTACATGCTTAATAACATCATATAAATACAATATCTAAACATTTTGACACAAGTCTCATAATTTTCAAAACACACATATTAACTAAGCTTCATAACATAGATTCTAGCGATATATCTGAAGCTCGTGAAATCTAACCTTTTAATCGGAGTAAATTTATCGTCGACGTTTATTAGCTCTAAGTTTGGGATCGAGGTTTGGAGAACACTCTCTTTTTCTCTACTATTTTCGGTCACTTTGGATTTGAATGAGAATTGGAGAGCTTCAAGTGGTATTTATAGCCTTAGGCCACTTGAATTTAATTATTACACTTTAAAATATCTTATGCACACTTGTCCCAAATCTTATCTTTATCCTTATCATATCTTATCTAAATCTTTATCATATCTTATCTTTAATAGATACATTGAATTTATTCATACACTTGTATCACACTTGTCCTAAAATAATTAAATCACAATTTTATAATATAATGTGACAATATTTTCGATCCCCACTTGTAATAAGGAGACAAAATCTTATCTTATCTCTACAACTCATTCTTAGGTCACCTTATCCCTTAATTAAATGCATTGGAAAATCCTTATCTCTTATATTAATTGTAGCAAGATTTTTGTTCACAAAATCTTATAAAAATTGTGAAATTTTCGTCCCTTTGCACAAGTGTGCCTACACTTGTGCCATTTGATATAATACTATATATTATCCTTAATATTATCATTTTAATAAAATAATTATGACACATCATCAATTGGATAAGAATTAAATTAAATATCATGCTTAGAAAACCCTAGTTTTCGCCAATCACCATATAAGTGTCACCCAACTTGTGCAACTTGTAATACATCTCATTTTATCCTTAATGATGTCATAATAATATAATAATTATCTTATATCATTAATTAAATAAGAATAAAATTAATTTGTTCTTAAGAAACCCTAATTTTGAAAATCACTAAGGTGTTCCCAAGCATTTTATTTCCTTGTATAAAATAGCTACTACATAGTTATGTGACATTTTATATGCCTTAGATGATAAATTTAATCATAGAAAAGTATTTAAAACAATTTAGATTTACAAAACCTAATTTTGGGAAATTAGGGTTTTCAAACTCTAATTATTGGGGCTTTAAATTCTATAATTCTCTAGTATTATTTTGATGATAAATAATGCTCTTATATCATAAAATAATCATAGGAATTTGAATTTTATAATTCCATGATCGTTTGCACGAGTTATCGACTAAATCTCTAAAACCAAGCGTTTGAAGCGTCTCAAAATTCTCTTAGGCGAATTATCTCTAAAACGTTCAAAATAAAGTTGTAACAACTTTATTTATTCCTATAATAATAGGAAGTTTGAAATCTAAGCAATTGCTTAAAATACTGTAAAACTTAACTGTCGAATTTATTCGACGTTAGAACATCACGTTCGAAGGAATACGAAACCATATTCCTTAATTCACCATGCATAAGTGAATATCACACGAAATTTATCCAATTATGCGTGGTCAAAGTCAAGCATTGACTAATTAAGATTTTAATTATCGATTTAGAACCACAATTACGATTTATATTATCGTAATTAAGCGTTTAAAACTACGGGATATTACACTGACCCGGTATTTTCTTTCTCCGACCTCGTCCCAATATAGGCGATCTGCATTTCTTACCGTGAGAGCTTCATATGGCGCCATGTTAATTGTAGCTTGATAACTATTGTTATAAGCGAATTCTACTAACAGTAAGGCTTGTTCCCATTGTTAGCCTCGATCGACACTACACTTCGGGCATATCCTAAAGTGTTTGAATAGTTCTTTCTGTTTGTCCGTCCGTTTGAGGATGAAAAGTCGTACTAAAATTCAATTGCGTTCCCAATTCTTCTTGGAAACTTGACCAAAATCGCGAGGTAAATTTGGAGTCTCTATCTGAGGTGATAGATACAGGTACTCCATGTAGCCGTACTATTTCGTGAACATATATTTGAGCTAATTTTCTAGCTCCATAGGTAACAAGAATTGGGATGAAATGAACACATTTGGTGAGACGATCCACAATCACCCATATAGCCATGTTCCCACCCTTTGATCTTGGTAGACCGGTTACAAAATCCATGGCGATGTGGTCCCATTTCCATTCAGGAATTTCTAAGGGTTGCAGCTTCCCATATGGTCGTTGATGTAATGCCTTGACTTGTTGACACGCTAGACATCGCTCCACAAATAATGCTATCTCATTCTTCATCCCGGTCCACACGAATTGTTGTTTAAGATCTTGATACATCTTCGTGCTTCCGAGTGCGATGTATAAAGCGAGTTATGAGCTTCACTCATAATTTCATCCTTTAGTTTACGGTTATCGGTATCACCATTACATTTGAACATAATTGCATTGTCCGAGCCTCGTAGTAATCTTGTAGTCATACATTACGATCTTGGCTCGTAACTTCTCCAATTGTTCATCACATCGTTGAGCATTAACGATCCTCGCCCTTAAATCTGGTACAACCACTAAAGTTGATATGATACTCGCAGTAGTATCGGTGGTAATACTATTTCTATCTTTAACTTTTGAAATTTTAATCAACTCTTGTTCTTGGGTGAGAATCATTCCTAGCGCCCTTGACTTTTTCGACTCAAAGCATCCGCAACTCGTTCGCTTTGCCGGGTGATATTTGATTTCCAGGTCATAATCTTTGTGAGTTCAAGCCATCTTCTTTGGCGCATGTTCAAATCTTTTGTTCAAAGTACTTTAAACTCTTATGATGCGTGAAAATTTCACATTTCGAGCCATCTGATAGTGCTTCCAAATCTTCAATGCATGGACTACATGACTAATTCTAGGTCATCGTTGGATAGTTAAGTTCGTCTGACCTCATTTGTCGTGAAGCATAGCGATGACTTTTCCTTCTGCATAAGTCGCATCCTAGTCCGTTCTTTGACGCATCGGTATAGAGGTAAATTCTTGGTGGGGTTCGATGCATCAATAATGGTCTTTGTAGTCAATCGCTTCTTAAGTTCTTGAAAACTTTCTTCGCATTCCTTGGTCCACTGAAATCTTACTCCCTTCCGGAGTAATTGAGTCATTGGTCTTGCGATTTTGGAGAAGCCTTCGATGAATCGTCGATAGTAACCTGCCAATCCTAAGAAACTCCGAATTTCATTAGGTGTCGTAGGTGATCTCCATTCTTGTACCGCTTGCACCTTGGCAGGATCTACTTTGATTCCTTCAGCTGATACAATATGGCCGAGGAAATTTACCTCTCTAAGCCAAAATTCACATTTGCTAAATTTGGCATACAACTTTTCAGTTCTCAAAGTTTCTAATACAACTCTTAGGTGCCTCTCATGTTCTTGTTCATCTCTTGAGTAGACAAGAATATCATCGATAAATACTAGGACAAATTTATCGAGATACTCGTGGAAAACACGATTCATCAAATCCATGAACACGGCGGGGCATTTGTTGGTCAAAGGCATCACTACAAACTCGTAGTGACCGTATCGTGTTCGAAAAGCCGTCTTAGGAATATCTTACGAGCAATTTTCAATTGATGATACCACGATCTTAAATCAATCTTAGAGAAAATACTAGCTCCTTTAGTTGATCAAATAGATCATCTATCCGAGGCAACGGATATTTATTTTTCAAAGTGAGCTTATTCAATTCTCTATAATCGATACACATTCTTAGGGTACCATCCTTCTTTTCACGAACAAGGCGGCGCTCCCATGGAGATACTGAATGGGTCGAATATACCTAAGTCCAAGAGTTCTTGAAGTTGAATTTTCAATTCTTGCAACTCTTTAGGAGCCATACGGTAAGGTGCCCTAGAAATAGGTCTTGATCCGGGTTCTAGATCAATTGTAAATTCCAATTGTCTATCTTGAGGCGATCCGTAACGTTTGGGAAAAACATCAGGATATTCACGAACTCTTGGCACATCTTCAATTCTTCGTTCCTTCTTATTGTCGAGTTAAATGTGCCAAGTAAGCGCAATTATCCTTATTCCTCAATAATTTCTCGACTTATTCTTTGAGATTATGGAATCTCCTTTCTTTCGTCTCAACACCGTAGAAGCAATTGGGTTCCTTTCCGGAGGATGGAGCGAAATTTCTCGTCGTTCACATCAATTCGGCATGATTTTACTCGTTAACCAATCCATTCCTAAGATAATATCTACATCCCATTGATATTACTTGCAAAGATCTTGCTTTCAATTTGAGGTTCCCAACTCAAATTCTAAGTTGGAACATATGTGGAAATTAGTAGATTTACCTAAAGGAGTCATTACTTTCAAATCACAGTTACTTGCTTTATGTTCAACAAACATATCTATACATGTCGTGAGAGATAAAAGAATCGACTCCGTATCGAAAAATTACAATAGGAATGCCGTTTAACGTCCCATACACGCCAAGTTTTCACATTTTGTTCTTGTTGCCTTGGATTTAAAGCGAATGCCCTCGATATTGAGGTTGAGTTTGTTGAGGCGGTGGTGGCAAAATCATCGGGTATTGAGTCTTGTTGTTGATTGAAATGGATGTTGAAAGCTACCACCTATGGCCTTCATTTGTGGCATTTGTTTAGAGGATGACTTTCTTCCACTTTCCGTAATCTTTGTCGGGTTGGGCGAGTTATTGGCATAATGACCCATTTGACCACATCTGTAACGGTATTGGTACCCCATTTACGAGTTCTGTATGAGCTTTGTTACATTTGGGCTGTGGTATCACGGAAGGTTTGGAATTGGTGGCAATTGATTTTGGAAGGGTGGTCGGGAAGAATTGGAATTAGGATGGTTTGGTCGTTGCCAAGGTTTCTTATTTGGAAAATCTCTTGTTTCCCATCTTCTTTTTCCTTTAAAACGTTGATTGTGGGGCATCAACTTTTGTGGGGTTTGACTTTGGGATGGACTTGGGTTTGGTTCACGAGCCATCTTTTACGCTGCATC
This sequence comes from Salvia rosmarinus, assembly GCA_036937905.1. Classification (NCBI taxonomy): domain Eukaryota; kingdom Viridiplantae; phylum Streptophyta; class Magnoliopsida; order Lamiales; family Lamiaceae; genus Salvia; species Salvia rosmarinus. The sequence goes on along the minus strand of CM072820.1, from coordinate 32,921,281 downwards.
TCTAATTCCATGTCTAAAGCTCATTTGGGGTTTGACATATGAAAGGCGGGTTGACTTGCCAAAATGATCCTTATTTCTTGGCGTAACCACAGCGGAACAACTCGACCATCTTCTCGTCAGTTTCTATCACATGCGGAGCATAGCGTGATAGAGTGCGAAATTCTCTATCATATTACTCGCCATTTTCTTTCCTTGTTTTAGGTTCATGAATTCGATTTCTTTTTGTTTCTTATAACTCAGGAATGTATTTTGTAAGAATTCCTCCTGAATTGTTCCTGTAAAGTTTTCCAATCTTTCTAGAGTGAGAGTCTTTTGGCGTGATTCCGCCAAAATCACCGGTCCTTTTAATTGAAAGGATATACACGTAAGACGTTCATTATCCGAGCATTCTAAAATTTTAAGATTCTCTCCATCGCTTGAACCCATTCCTCTGCCTCGCAGAGATTTCGATTCCATAGAAAGATGGTGGATTTTGTCTAAGAAATAATTGAAATTTTTCTAGTATTTGGAGGAGGGTGAGTTCGGAGTAGGTTGGGGTATGTTTTCACCGACATGTTCTTCATCACTGGGGTTTCGATTTCGCGCCTTGGTGGCATCTTTGCATTTTAAATTTATGAGAACAATATGTATGCAATTGGTATGTAAGATATTTATAAGCGAGTAAAATGTCGGGTTTTAGTAAGTAGGATTACATGAAAATAAATTTGCACATTTGTATAGACAATAGGTTCAAAGTTAAGCAAGAAAGCAAGCAACATAACATAAATATTTACATATGATGGAAAATTGCCTCTAAGAGGACTTTTACATTAGGAAAATTTTGCCTTGGCAGAGTAGGCATCGGAAATTCTTCTATCTAGTCTAGGTTAACATTATACATGCATACTATTTACAATAATCCTACTTCATTACCTATTCACAAATGTACAAAACTACTTGTTAATTTCCTTCAAATTTTTAATCCATCCTTGATGTCATATCATTTCCATCGCCAGGGCCCAATGCTTCATTCTCATCATCCATTCTTTCGATTTCTGCATTTGCGTCTGGTATGTTTTCTGGATTCTCTTCCTCCGAAACCTCTTCAATGCATTCATCCTCTGATGGAGGGTCACAAAAACGTTTAACTTTGGATTTAGGATGAGAAATAAAACTTATTTCAGTTTCGAGGAGAAATTATCCTTGACAAATGGCGGATCATTAAAATTTGAAGAGGTTGTACTTGAGTGGTACCAGCTGGTTGTACAAATTCAGTTCATATTTAAAAGATCAGGCGAGCCACAGTGGGTGTAGATGTTCGACTTCAACCTCAAACCGATTTTCTTCAAGAAGGGATATGTTTGGGGATTCATATGGTATGGCTTGCGGTGGAGAAACATCTGCTGACTATGAGGTGATTATACCATGTTAAGTTATCGGTGAAGTCATCAATGTCCATATCATAATCAAAATCAACATAATCAAGTTCTTGAGAGGAAGGTCTTACGCAGCGGGTTCTTGAGGAAACTCTTCTTCAAGAAGGTCGGATAATTGCCATGAACAATAGGGCTCAATTCGGAGGAGTAATATCATCAACGGATGTAGCGTGGTCGAGAAGAAGTGGTAGGATTGGTTGGTATAACTTGATCTTCATAGAAAGGAATATTAGAGGTTTCCATTAAAGATTACGAATTTGTCGAATCTATTACGGCGGATGTACTAGATTCACCCACTTGAATTGAGGTTCATTTCTTTCAATGGGAATATTTGGTGTTAGGATGTTATAGATGGCAAAACAAAACCTTCCACGGAGGATAATTGCGGAGGTGGACTCGGGTAGCATTATATTGTCTTGAATGATTTCTACAAATTACGGAAGGTCGACAAAGTTATGATATTGACAACAAAATCTATAGCAACTACAAATGCCCATTCTTGCCATCCCGGTGGTAGAACCGTACTAATTGCATGATGCCATCCAGTGCATCACTGCAAATCCCTAACTTGCATCCACAATTCCACAAATCTATCTAGGAATTCTACAAAGTTTTGATTTTCCTCCATACGATATTCATAGAGCGGATCATCCTTCCAATAGTAAGAGGTCTCGGTCTTTGTACTCTTTCCGGTGTCCTTATAGGCCTTGCCATCCTAACATAGAATGTAATTACTAACTAAAATGTGTTGGTCTTAATATACTTAAATACTTGAAACTAAAATTTACTTATCATAGTTCAACACGTACTTCACATAGCGATCATATACATGCTTTATCAATTATATAAAGAACTTGATCATATGAATGTGAAATGCATGACTTTATCAAAAGCATGACTTTATCAAATAGCTTTCTTTTCTAAATGCTCATTATAAAATTTTCATCTTACTTACCTGGTTGAGCTGGCGGAGATGGAATTGGAACAACTGTGCTTCTGGACTCTACTTACATTAGGAATTGAAACAATTCACATAGTAACTAACCCATAGAACACAGCTCGATACCAATCATCACATTGATTTCTTAACCAAGAGATTAGGGTGTGACTTAGGACTTAACATAAAAGTTTAGGACTAATGAGGAAGTAAAATTTCAAGGAAGTTGGGACGGCCAAAATTCGGGAGATCAATTAAGGAATATTATCCTTTGGACTACAAATGTTGATCTAATAGTATATATATATAAGTTACATAGAATCAAATGAACACAAGAACTAACGGAAATATAATGATCAACAACAATCAATCTTTTCATGGAAGGGTTTCTTCTCACAAAAACAACAATTACATCACCATTTCTCAAGTCAGAGTATGGCAACAGAAAGGGTAGTTGAGTTACATGTGTGAAGACATATAACTCCGGGCAACAAAGTATAACAATTTACATAAGGTTTCTACTTATCAGCAAGGCAACAAAATGGATAACGATTTTTCCAAGACAACTTTCAACAAATTAGAGCTACACAATTTCAACTTTAACAATTTCCAAGACTCATGACTATTATCTAATCAAACAGACCTCAATTACCAAGAATATAACGAGTTCGATATCAACTTATCCACAGATCAAAATGACCATTCAAACCAAGGACATTCTCAACCATAATATAATAAGGAGTTCAACTCTATTATCACCAACATTATCATAAAGTGATTCGATCATAAAATTAATCACAACATAACAATATTCTGAATAAAAACTACGGTGTCCCTTTCCAACTCCATCTCAAAATCAGCTCAACTGCGTGTTTAGAAATACATGCGGTGAGTACATAAGCACTCGGTGGACACATGCGAAAATTTTAAAAGTTTGCTCTTAGAGCTATAAGATTGACTTGCCATAACTTTGCCATACACGGGGTTTTAGTGAAAAACACATGCATGCTTTCATAATAAAACACTTACTTGCTTTCATTTTCATAGCATTAAAACAAATACATATGCATGATCTATGTCTGCAGACGTTTTCTCTTCCATATCCACGGATTACGTCTATGTGTTGAGAAGTAGGCCTCCTTCTCAAACACGCTATGACCAAGGTCGCTATCCGACGTCGGTAAATTCTTTCATTCTTTCTTTCTTTTTTTTTTTTTCTTTTCCGTGGACAGGCAATGCATCATGCTCAAACATTTGGCAAGTCAATGAATTTAGAAGTCATGCAGTATACATAATGAAACAATATAAATTAGCACGTGCTATTATTTAGTTCGAAAGCCCACCTGTCGTTCTTAGTCGGTAAGCTTTATTAGCCCTCCTTTTTCTTCTTCCTCTTCTTCCTTAACTGCCTTCCCTTTTCTTGATGTACCTTTAATTATTTGATAACATTAGTATACATATACAATATTTCTTATTTATTTAACTAAACTTTCTCTTTCTTTTCTCTTTCATTTCTTAGGTTTTGTTTAGACAACTTTTGCCTAAACTTGTTATTATGAGAAATTTAAGTATTTTCGGGTCATTGCATCCTTTATCTGAACATTGTATTCTTTTCTTAAGTTGTTCAAGCATAGTATTTTCAACTAGTCGCCTACATTAAACTTTTTCACGTAACTGAGTCATAAACAATAAATCTTCTTTAATACTAATATTTTTCTTACTATTGATATACTTTTAAGTATACTAACCATTTCTAATCACTACACCTCATATAATATGACTCCTTTGTTATTAAATTTTCATTTCAACGTAATATGTTTCCAAAATTCAACTTTTCACATTTTAAATTCTAAACTCTTTAATTAAGCTTTATTATTCTTTATTTACATAATATATTCACAATACATAAGATATATGAAGAATAACATTAAAATTTTAACTTTCCCTTTTCTATAATTTTCGAAAATTTCACCTATATATATATAAATTGTAATTTCTTTAATTTCTTCTCAATTTCTCATCTTAGTATCATATGTGAGCTCAAATCATCAATATTAATAACATATATTAACTTTAGCACATATATAACCATTAAACACCTAAACTAAAATATTTAAATTTCAACATATGAACTTGGAAAATTCTATTAAATTCATAGAATACCTAATTCATCATATTAAACTCATATACCAAGTTAAATGAAGAAAATAAAATCAATATCTCATTCCCCAAATATTTTCAAAAATTTCGAAAATAACATATATATTCTAACTTTTATTTTTGTTATCCTTTCTTCCAATTTCTTAGTCTAAGGATACTTGAATCACATAATTACAACTTATTTCTAACATAATATCAATAATTTCTCACTTTAGTCTAAAGCATAAAATTTAGGGTTTTAAAATTTCAACATAAATCTTACGCATAACCCTCAACTTTTCATCAATTCCACACTTAATCCATCAATTCTTAACTATAACATCAATATTCATTCATATTTATTACAAAATCCACAAAATCCTACAACTATCATGCTTACAAATTTCATAAATATATAACAAAATTAATGCCTAAAGATTGAAGAAAGGTTGAAATTATACCTTGTTTAACCTTGGAATCAAGATTAGAGATGGAAATTTGGAGATCAAATTGCTAGAAAAAATTCTTCCAAGTGTGTGTTAATGTGTGTGCGTGAGTTTTGTTAGAGTTTAGGAAATTTTGGTAAAATGTATCCTATTGTGTGTATGTTATATTTATAGAAAGAATTTATTTTAATTTCTATTTAATTAAATGAGTGATTATTCATCCAACCATTAATACATTTACTTGATCTCCAAGTATATACATGTTAGTCATTTAGTTTCTAGAACATGTATATATATATACATATATTTATATAATATGAATAATATAATATGTGTATTTATTTCCCCATTTGATACTACTAATCTTATATATAACTTATATTCTAAATTTCTTACTTTAGGACATTTTATACTTGCATATCCATTTAATTATGCCTACTAGATATTATGGAAATATAACACCTAAATAGCAAAATTTTAATCATTCCTTAAAATTATAGAATTAATTTGATCCTTAAGATCAAATAATAAATCGACACATTATTTTATATTCTTGAACCAAGTCTCTTATTCCAAAAAAATAACTTATATTTCATATTTCATTCTACTAAGTAACCTCACATTTTTCAAATCATAGCATGTTTATTTTCATTTTTTATTAAGGATGCAATGCCCTATTAAATCATTAATCATTGACTAATTACTAATTAAAAGTTTGGGGTATTACATAAACATTCCCTATACTTAGGAATTTTCCCAACAAATTGCAGGAAGTTTCCTAACAATTTTTTACTTTTTGATGATGCCAAAACCTTAAAACATTATACTAAAACAAACCGTAAAGATAGATAACTAGTTTCAGAAGTTGGACTTGATTCTCCCTTGCTGTGATAATCATTCTCTACAAACATGGTTAGTTCAACATAATAAGATTCAGAGCAAGTACAATGCCTGGACAAAGAGTCATTGTCGTCAGGGTGAACTGGGTCAGTTTTATAGATAATAGATTGCCAAGATTACAAGTGATACATCAGTTTTAAACTAAAATCAGTAGCAAGACCTATGCAATTCTATTATAGTTTATTGACCGGTTCATCTCATTCTCTACTTCGTTCTCCCCTGCTTCTTCTCCTCTACTTCGTCCAAGCTTCTGATTAGTAAGAGATTTTCTTCAGTCTCTTACTAGGATCCTCCTTGCTTCTTCCATCTCCTTCTTGTTTGTACAATACTTTTCCTTTGATAGTTTCAAGTTTACCATCATCATCATCATCCCTTTCCATCTCCTGATGATTTCTGGTTCACCATTATCATCATAATCCCTTTCCATCTTCTTCCCCTTTTTTAGTATCATCAAAAGCGTGTTGGAGAAGGGTGGTTGTGAGGATTTTGATGAAAGTAAGCTTCTTGTTTCTCGACATCCTCAACTTTCAGTCTTATGTAAAAGCCATAGAAAAGGATGTCATCGTAGAATGAATGCAACTTAGATCGTCGACGACTACGTCTGAGTGGTTGGTGTAGAGAGTGATAAACGCGCTTTTTACTCGTTTATTAATGATATATTAAGATGATTTTAGATCAGTTTAAGTGCGTTTATATAGTTGATTTAATGCTTTTAGCTATTTTTGGAAGATAATGCTCTTGGGGTTACTTTTTGGTGTTCTGTAGGCTTTTTAGTTGATAATCGAGCACTAGGAAAAGAACGAACCAAAGACGGAAAGGAACAGAGGCTAGCGGCCACCCTAGCAGTCGCTAGTCCGGCCACGAGCTCGGGGGGAAAACATTCCGGAGTTAGACTAAAGACCGACCTAGCGACCGCTAGGCCGACCGCTAGGAAAATCTAGCGACTGCGAGCCTGCCCGCGAGATGTTCCGAAAAAGCTTATGTCCTAAGATTAGCGACTGCTAGCCCAGCCGCTAGGCAAATCACGCGATCGCGAACCTGGCCGTGAGCTCATCGAAGAAAGCGACTGACTCACAGCTAGTGATCGACCTAGCGACCGCTAGGCCGGCCACTAGGCGCTGTGGCCTAGCGCGAATTAGGGTTTCAGCCCATTGCCTATGTGCATTAGCGCCTCTGGCCTGCTTTTACCTCAGATTTTAGTATTTTTTCACATACTTTCATTCTAGCTTTGATTTTCATTCATCTAGGCTTTAGATTATTGTCATTCTACGCTACATTAACGCTTTGTAATCGCTTTGGAGCAATTTCATCCGAAGGAATTCAATTTTTCCCGTTTTTCTACTCGGGTTTGGATTCAAACTCTCAATTGTTCTTCAGATGCTACATCACGGGTTTTATCTATTCAATTCTTATTTCTATGGTTAATTCATATTTTATTTCGATTTCTATGTCTAGCTAAATTCCTGTTCTAATCCTAGGGTTTGTATGATTTTATCCTAAGTGTGGTGATTCTTGTTATTTACTATTTACCTTCCAGTCATTGATTTGTGATTCTCGGTGCTAAATCTTATGTGTTAATTTCTGATCAATCTTGATGCATATCTAGTTGCCAGTTGAATACTTAACAGTTTTAATTGTCAATCGATCTTGAATGCACAATACGGATAAGCCTTGAGTTGTAGCTGAGATAGAAACATCCATAGGAAGTATATTCTTTGTGATCTTTTTGGAGTTGCTAATTTTCACCTTGAGACGTAACAGTAATAGGGAAATTAGTAATCTACTACCACAATTGTCGTAACTGAAATTGTTGGTTACATATGTGATCTTTCATCTTGGCTAAAATTGGTTAATAGGAAGCAGGATAAACATACGCTGTGGGTAGAATTAATACATCCATGGGGTTAGTCTCTTAGTTCATTTATCTCTTTGAATTGTTATCGTTATCTTTATTTTCTTTATTGATCTTGACTTTGAATTAAATATTTGAAGTCCCAAAACCTTTCAAAACCAAATTTGTTACTTGGATAATGATGAAGGATTATTGAGTTAGGTTCTGTATTTTCGCGTTACAATCCCTGTGGATACGATACTCGACTTACCTATCTACTTGTACGTTTTCGTGTTAGAAAATAGTGTGATCAGCGAGTTGGTGAAGATAATGCCCAGGAAACCACCAAAGATTGGAAGAGTCTCCGCATCACTGACACGCTCACCGCCCAGAACCGTCAGGTTGGAGTCCCAACCTTTCTTTCTACCACTGCAGTGGTCATGAAGATGAAGAACGCCAAGCACAATGGCAACATCTCGTACGATGAGATATTATCGGAGACGTCTGGTTCATTGCTTACTTCCACCATAACTTCAGCCATGAGAATATTGAGATTGTAGAATATGGTGTGGTTTTCCTTTTTCTTGGATACCATGTAGAATGTAGGTAAGAGTAATAAGAGGTTATCAGATATGAGCTAAGAGATTATACATGATTATAAAAGAAAGCATATTTATAATTAGGAGACGCATAGTGACGTTTGCAAGTTTTTAGGTGAAAGATAATTGAGTTTTTCCTGCATATCTTGGTAACATAAACGATTTATCTTTATGTCACATCATGTCTTTTAGCAGATAAGGAATTAAATACAGAGGTGACACTTTGCGTATCTCGAGGTAAATGCTAGAGATAAAAATAGCAATGATTTGAAATAACATAGGCGAAATCTATTTGAAAGATTTTCCATTTATGACGGCAATATAAATATGATATCATAATGAATTTGAAAGATTTGCGTTAATCAAGCATTTATTGCGGTAAAATTTTTCTGATTTAAATATTGTACGTACCAGTTAGCTGATCATTGTAGTCAACTGATACCTCTTTGGTCGATGGCACTAACATCAAGTGGTACTGATACTTATACTAGTTTGATATTGCTAGAGTATGCACATGCTGATACGTCTTTTCAGTCTGTTGGTCTTTGATCCGATTTTTCCAGCCAGTTTACCTCGTACAGATACCAACTGATGTTCCATACTGACACTCAGTCAATTTACGACCTTGTTAAAACTTTTCAGTTAGAATGAACAGTTTTACCTATCAGCATTGGTTCCCCCTTAAACCAATATTACTGATAGTTGGTCACCGACATCTGCTCGTGCTTCTTATTAGTTTGGCATGAAACAGATTAAGCATTTACGAGTCAGATTCAGTTATCATTGTTAACTACTAAGTTTAACTAGTCAGCTACAACTCTAAAACTATCATCTGCTAGGTTTAACTAAACAGACATAGTGATTCACTCTTCTGAGATCAGTAGTCCTAGCTTTTTCCGCACAACATGTTGAATCGATCTTCAGTAAGAGACTTCGTCAGGATGTCAGCACGTTGAATATCAGTGTGAATTTTCTCAATAATGATGTCATTCTTTTCGACGTGATCTCGGATGAAATGACGTTGGACATCTACGTGTTTGTATCTAGTATGTAGGACTGGATTCAAAGTGATGGCTATGGTTGTAATATCCCGTAATTTTAATGCTTAATTACGATAATTTAAATCGTAATTTAGAGTTTAACCTCGATAATTAAACTCTTAATTAGTCAACGCTCGATTTTGACTAAGCATAATTTAATAATGTCTTTGTGACATTCACTGACGCTTAGTGAATTAAGGAATATAGTTTCTGATATTCCTTCGAACGTATGTTTCTAACGTCGATAAAATTCGACAGTTAAGCCTTACGATATTTTTCTAAGCATCAAGACTTAGAATTCGAATTCCCTATTATCATAGAAGTGAATAAAGTTACTCTAATTCGTTTACGAACGTTTTTAGAGATAATTCAACTATTAACGTTTTGAGACGTTTTAAACGTCTACGTTTAAAGACGATTTGATAATTCATCCAAATGATCGTGGAATTATATTATTTAAATTCCTATGATTATTTTATGATATAAGAGCATTATTTATCATCAAAATAATGCTAGAAAATTAGGGAATAGAAATTGAACAATTTAGTCAATTTCGAAAACCCTAATTTTCGAAATTAGGGTTTTGAAGTCTAAAATTGTTTTAAATATTTTCCTACGATTTAAATCATCAAATAGGACTTATAATATGTCACATAACCATGTATTATCTATTTAATACAAGAAAATAAAATTTTTGGAATCATCCTTATGATTTCGAAAATTTAGGGTTTCCTAAGTGTAAAATTTATTTAATTCTTATCCAATTGATGATGTATTGTCATAATTATATTTTGGAGATATTTTTAAGGATAAGATAAGGTGTATCATCAACTTGCACAAGTGGGGTGCCAAGTGCATGAAAAGTGGCGAAAATTACACCATTTTATGTGATAAGGTTAACAAATATCATCCTATAATTAATGAGGGGTATGAGTTGGATCTTATCACATTATTAGGTGTAAAGTAGAGATAGTTGGCAAGTTGAACAAGTAATCCAAGGTTATCTTCATATGGTGACCGAAAACTATGCATATATATACTATAATATTACAATTTCATTATTTAATTGATAAGTATGATGCAAGTTGTACCTTAAGGGATAAGATAAGATATGATATCATTAAGGTAAGATATGATAAGGATAAATTTTTTTCTATTTGTGCAAGTGGATTAGTTGATATTTTATATGTAATAATTAAGATCCAAGTGGCTTAGCTCTATAAATATAAGGAGAGCACTACACTTTCTCATTTTGAAACCTTGACAACCGAAAATTAGTGAGGAGAATTGAGAGAGAGTTCTTCAATTTCAATCCAAATCTTAGATCAATAAACCTTCGCCGTTAAGAATCAACTCCGATTAAAAGGTTAGACTTCTTACGAGCTTCATATACATGTTAGAATTTTCGATTTTCATCCGTTAAAAATTATGTTATAAGCTTAGTTCATATGTGTGATTTTCGAAAATTATGAAGCATGTGCTAAGATGTTTAGATATAGTGTTTATATGATGTTATTAAGCATATAGTATGATTATATCACAAAATTAAGCATGCTATTAAATTTAAAATATGGACCGAAAACATGTGACCATGATATGTTGATGATTGTGATTTTTAATTGTTGATTTAAGCATGAAATCATGATCTAGGGTATTAATTATACTTGTATGATTTTATGTAGAATTTTTGGAAAACTTTAGTACCTAAGTCTATGATTTTCGAAAAAATTATAACATAATAACATGTTGTGATATAATCCATGTTTAAGTGTTATCATAGCATGTTGATAGTGTAGATTCATAATATAGTGTTTTATGAATTTATTGGATTTGTTAAAAATTATTTGGACCTAAGTCAAAATTTTCGAATATGACTTAGGAAGATTTAATTAAATAGTTCATAATAAATAAAAATTATTTTATAGCAAGGATGCTTATAGTTGATTATGTGTTATGTGATTTTATTAGAATTTTTGGAAAATGGTTGCATAGTTAAATTGAAGTTTTCGAAAACCATAAGTTATGTGTACTAATGTTATAAATTTATTTTATCAAGTATAATTGCATAATATGTTCTAAAACGATGTTTTAAACATATTATGATTTTATGAGAATTTTTGGAACAAGAATTATACATAAAATAACAAAATTACATATGTAGTATTAAAAAGTCAAAATGTTGACTTTAGTCAAAATTATTGACTAAAATGTTGACCAAAGTCAAATTGTTGACTAAAAATCAAAATGTTGACTAAAAACGTTGACCAAGGTCAAAGGACATGAAATACGATAATACGTAATCGATGTGACGTAGTACGTTTTGTAAGAATGTAACTTACGTTGAGTAAGTACATTAAAACGTACATTATGTGTTAAAGAGATAGAATATCTCTTATATGAAGTGTGATTACCTAATCGACATCATTTTGATTGAGAGACGTCAAAATAAGTTCAACGTTAGACCTAATTGATTCATAGAACGTCATAGACTATGTTCGTCTCTATCGAAACGTGACCTACGTACTAAATTAGTTCCTTACGTAAAGGTTGGACGCGTTTTGATCGTTGACGTTAGAAAGGGACTTCATTGAAAAGCTTCGTACCAGGTGGACTTTATTCGAAAACCCTTTCATTTACTTGCTTTTGTAAATGAAAAGTATTTATTTACAGTACTTCTGTTGAGAAATGATATGATTACCTGCCCAAAGTGTTTATGTTTTTATGTATGATCCTATCATGTTGTTGGGCAAGCCAACTATGAAAGTAAATTAGTTGTTGGTTCGCTACCAACGTATAATGATATTGATATGTGTGGAGATGGCTGGTATGATGATATTTAAAGTTGTTGGTTCGCTACCAACGTATAATGATATTGATATGTGTGGAGATGGCTGGTATGATGATATTAAAAGTTGTTGGTTCGCTACCAACGTATAATGATATTGATATGTGTGGAGATGGCTGGTATGATGATATTGAAAGTTGTTGGTTCGCTACCAACGTATAATGATATTGATATGTGTGGAGATGGCTGGTATGACGATAGTAAAGATTGTTGGTTCGCTACCAACGTATGATGATGTTATAAAGAGATTATAGTTATTGGTTCGCTACCAACATGTGATGATGTTATGATATTAATATATGAGAACTGATATGGATCATACAGACAGAAAATATGTCTGGCCAGATGACTTTTGAAAATGAAAGAAAATGTTTTGGTAATCACGAGTTATTTCAACTAAAAACCTCGTGTTTTACTAAGGGGCAGTGTAATTTCAGAAATTGTTTTTGGCAATGAGCCCACTGAGTGCATTATTTGTACTCACCACGCATGTTGTTTTAAATGTGCGGTTGGTGAAAGATGGGATGGAGGTGTGTTGAGCAGTCGGAGTCTTTTGTCGCTTATAAGTATAGCCTTGATTACACATCGTCATATGTGTAAATCACATGTCTTTCCACTGCAAAGTTATATAAGTTATGTTTGAGTTGAACCCTTTTGTTAAGAGTCTAGATGATCCAGTTTCGTATGTACGATATATGTGTCACATTAAATGATATGAAGTTTTGGGAATTTGTCTATTATATACTTCACAGTTCCATAATTAGTTTTGTTCTTGGTTGTTAATCCCCGTCATTAGTGACAGTCCCTGCTAATCCGTACTTTGGGTTGGCGGGCTGTTACAATGGTATTGGAGTTGTTGTAGTAGATGGATGCTTCACTCATTACCACTTCATATCTCTGTGCTTTTGTTTCAGCCATAAGATTTGAGAACAACAGCTTCCAACAGCCATGTATTCAGTTTCAGTAGTGGATGTTACAATTGATGTCTGTTTCTTGGAGAACCAAGAAATCAATTTACTTCCTAGAAACTGACAAGTCTCTGAAGTTGATTTCATGTCTAATCTGCAACTTACAAAATCAGAGTTAGAATGATCTGAAAGTTCGAAGTTATTGTCAGCGTGGATACCATAATCTTATATTGGGTGTGCCTTTGAGGTAGCGTATTATCCTTTTGTTGCTTCCAAATGAGTCTCTCTTGGATCAGCTTGATATCTAGCACATACTCCTACTGCAAATGATATATCTGGTCGATTGGAAGTAAGGTAGAGCAGCGATCCAATGATACCTCGATATTTGGTATGATCTTCTTGCTTGTCTTCAACTCCTGGATCCACCTTCTAGTTTGTGTTCATCGGAATCTTCACAGGCTTTGGTTGTTGAACTCCAAATTTGCTGATCAGCTCCTTGGTGTACTTGGTTTGACTTATGAAAATGCCTTCTGCTGACTGTTTCACCAATAGCCCTAGGAAGAAGTTTATCTCTCTCACTATGCACATCTGAAATTTCTTAGCCATAACGTCAGCAAACAATTTACATAATTTCTCATATTTTGATCCGAAGATAATATCATCAACATAAATCTGGACCATGAGAATGTCACCATCCTTGAGAGTGAATAGTATCATGTCTACTGAGCCCTTCTTGAACCTCTTTTCTGCCATGTGCAATGACAGAGTGTCGTACCAAGCTCTGGGAGCTTGTTTGAGTTCATATAGAGCTTTCTTCTACTTGTAGACCTTGTTAAGACCTTCAATTTCAAAACTAGGAAGCTATTCCATAAACACTTCATCTGTTAGTATGTCATTTAGGAATGTACACATCACATCCATTTGATAGACCTTAAATCCTTTGTGTGCAACGTAGGCGAGGAATAGTCTGATGGCTTCCAGTTTTGTGATCGGAGCAAAAGTCTCATCATAATATATTCCTTCTTCTGGCTATATCCTTTAGCCACAAGCCTTGCATTGTTCCCGATGACATACCCATTTTTATCCTTCTTGTTCTTGAAGATCCACTTCAGACCAATCACATTCTAATTTTCTGGTCTGTCCACCAGCTCCTATACTGCATTCCTTAAGAACTCGTTCATTTTTTTCTGCATGGCATTCGTCCAGCTTACATCATTGAGCACTTCGAGAAAATCATTGGGTTCCACTTGAGAGTAGAAGCAACTGAACAGAGCTATTTCTGTGCTGGTTAGTTGATCTGTAATGTGGGCCTGGTCAGTACCTGATCTTCGAGTATTGACCTCGTCTGTTGGTTCACCAAGAATGTTGTCAACTGGTTGATCTTCAACCCATCTTCGATATCTCTGTCTTCATCAAGTGTTGGAACTAGGTCGGCAGTTGGGTGATCAATAGGTAACTGATCAACTAGTTGTGAAGCGGAGGGGTCTTCTGATGCTTGTGTATACTGCTGACAGGTTGCGGTGTCAGTTGACTGATCTTATCAGTCTGGGTATCAGCTGGCTCAGTTCTTCCTTGACATATGGCATGATCAGTTCTGAAGAAAAATTCCATTTGCACTGGTTCCTTTCCACGGATCTGCTGAGTGTCTTCAGTTTTTTCCTCTCCTTGTCCCCATACTAAAACTTTGTCAGTTAAGCTCAGGGAAGTGGAGGTTCTTTGTGATGACTCAGCTTTCGTGTTGACCTATATCTTGTACTCAGTAGCAGTTTCATAAAATACAATATGAGGTATTACTTCCACAATGAATGATTGCTTATTGAAAACTCTATAAGCTTTGCTAAATTTCTCAGTAGATGAATAACCAAGGAAAATTTCTTATTCAGCTATGTTGTCAAAAAAATTTAACCGCACTTTGTCATTGTTGTGGATGTAACACAGATAACCGAAAGTACGAAAGTCAGAGATATATAGAAGGCTTCCTGTTATTCCACACTATGGTGTCTTCCCATGTCTCTGAGCCAAGAACAATTTGTTTTGGGTATAGCAAGCTTTGTTGATAGCTTCAGCCCAAAACTTCGAAGGTAGCTTCGAACTGGCAAACATCGTGCGAGCTGCCACTTTTAGTGTTCGATTTCTTCTTTCAGCTACTCCGTTCTATTGAGACGTGCGAGCAGCAGACGTTTGATAACTGATTCCTTTCTTCTCACAATATTTACAGATGACAGTGTTTAGGAACTCAATTCCTATGTCTGATCTTATTGTGATGATGTCAGTCTGCTTCTCTGTGCTGAGCCTCTTCAGTAATGCAGGAGCTTCTCCAGTGTTTCATTTTTCTTATACAAAAATACAACCGAGGTGAATCTAGAAAAATCATCAATAACAACAAGGGTATATTTTCTATCATTATAGCTCACTGGAGTAACTGGTCCAAAAAGATCCATGTACAGCAGTTGAAGAATATATGTATGTTTTAGTGGTGATAAAAGAATTAGTCAAATGGGAAATCCTCTTATTGGGGGGGTATTATAATCACGTACTGATTGTAAAAGGGGAATGGATCCAAATATTCATGCCTTGATAATAATTTGAGTACTTGAATTTTAAATTCAATGCAACATGATTATTAGATGATACATTATGTATCATTGATTTGATACTCATGGGGATAACCAATTTAAAACTCTTCCAAAGCCGACAATAAGAATATTGTCATTTAAACTTATAGCAATCCTTCAAGAATTATTTTAATAAGATATTTCAACTCAATTTCGATATCATTCCACAAGTAGTAATTGAGGAAATCAATGTCAATATGATATAAAGTTATGTTTTTCCATCAGTGATAATAAACATATATTACATAAAATATAAAATGCTCTCCAAAAGCATATAATATTCTTCAAGAAAATAATTCTGTACTTCGGAAGCAATAATTTAATTCAATATAATGATAATGGATAAAGCAATTCAATGACAATGATGGATAACTAAAAAAAATGGATAAAAAACTGCAATTTTAATAATCTTTGATTAACTTTATCTCATGTATTCCTGAGAAACCCATTATATTTAATAAAAATATAATGAGATATTATTTTTTTCATCAAGAACTTCAACAATTCATTCAACAATTCATTTTAATAGTGTATTAAGAATTAGAAATTCTTATTTCTTCGAAAAACTATAATAATATATTGACAAAAGTTTTTATCAATACATTTCAAATTTTTGAAAACCGAAGGAAGCAGTCAAGCAACCTCCATTGAATTAATTACATTAATTAAACATAACAACTACAGACCATGTTACTCGTACTAATCCATCAACTCAGTATTATATAATAATAAAAAATATTATAATACCAAATACCTTCTCATCAAATAGAAAATAAAAAAGAAGCATGTGAACTGCTTACTCTCACCGAATTGTTAGTCGTGAAGATTTTCTGACACGTTTACATATTCTAATTTCGATTCCTGTAGTTCAACCTCTTTTTTTTTTTTTTTTTAAGTTAACGACTAAATCTTATATATAGTTTTTCTTTTCAGATCCGCAATATTCATGAAAACAACGAAACAATAAAAGAAGTGGACTGTAAATTTTCTCCAAAAATTGGGATAGAATCACATAATTCATGGTTTGGCCTTACACAACATATTTTCCTTTTTGAATTTGAGGAGAAAATATGATCAGATTTTCTTCAGCTTATCCAAATTTCTCTTTCCAATGCATATTATTATTGCGTCCCAAGAGTAAGTACACACGTAGCAGCTGTATTCACACGATACCATATATTGAATTACATCTATTTAACAACTAACATTCCATTCAATTGATCTTCAACCTTAACCTTGAGGGGTCGGTATTATTATGTTCTTGAGGCAATCGAACAAAACAAATAAAAGAAAAAGAACTATTGTGTCGATAACATGTTATAAAGTAGAGAGAATAATGTAGAGATATAAATAAACGTATATTTATTATGAGAACTAATTAAAAGTCTCTATTTACATATAGATATAATGCTAGAGTTAGGGTTTTAAATATATCTCTCTATATTATATATATATATATATGTGTGTGTGTGTGTGTGTATATATATATATATATATATATATATATTTACAACAAGCATAGAATAAAAGTTAGTGAATAAGATTTATTGGTATAACTTATCTATGACGACTCAAAACTCCAATTGGGTAGTTGTGCTATGGGCTAATATGAGTTGGGCTTTCATATTTTAAGCATATATGGGCTATACGACGTTTTCAACCTCATTTGGAAAAACTACAAGGTCAGCTTAATTTTGTTAAAATTATCTTTTTGATGACATCAACAATAAGAATTTATAAAAAAAATCTTTTTATTCTTGTTCAACTATATTTACTTGAGCTAACTATACATGGTAAAATTTATTAACTTGTGTTTTATGAAAATTTTTGGAGTTGTAAACTTGAGTACGAGTCAAAATTAGATTTAATGGACAACTCCAGTCTCGTTCCTCCTTGTTCAAAACACATGGTAATTTTGTAGTTTTACTTTTAAGGTATTTTCTTCAAAGTAAAGAAAAAAAGAAAAAATATTGTGACGAATGAAAGGCTTTTCTGATTCTAATCTTATTTTAAAATTAATACTATCACCCGATATAATTCTATCACCCTTTCAATCCTCTATTTGATATCATATATCATTTGTATATATCACTGTAACATACTATATAAACATTCATAAACCTATCAATACATGCATAAAATCAAAAGGTGGTCTGCTATGAGGACGTCTCATGTGAAAATGCATGGAGACCACATCTTAAAATCCATTTAGGATATAGTTTTTATGTATCCTTAAGAACGTCCTCATATGAAACATTGTCTAAAATAAAAAGGATTATCTTATAAGGAGACTTTAGTAAATAAGATGTGGATAGATAAAAATAATCTAATATCAATAAAAAATCTTATTATATGATTCAAATTAAACGCCCTCTTAAGAATATCTAATATCAATAAAAAATCCACATCCAATACAATGACGAATTATGAGAGGCTTAGGGGGCATGGGCTTCTAACTTTTTAAAAAAATATTAGTATTATATACTCATTTCATCTCAATAACTACATTATAGTGCAGTTGGTTAGTTTCTTTGTTTCTAACCGAAAGACTCGGGTTCGAATCCAGGTAGGTATTTTTTTTCTTTCCTTATTTTCTTTTTTCCTTTCCATCTTCTTTCTCTTGGCGGTACTTTCTTTCTTTCTATTTTCTTTATCTTTGGCAGATTGATGACATAACAATACTAATAATTATAAAATAATATATATATATATATATATATATATATGTATATGTATTGATAAAATAAAAGATATATATATATATATATATATAAGTACATAAAAACACTAATAATTTTCTTATTATTTAATTTTATACCTATTATTGATTGATTGTTTAGTTATTTGTAACTAAATTTTATTATTTTATTTTTGTAAAATATTAAAACACAATGAAAAATAAATTTAGTATAAATATTTACTTCTATTCAAATAATATTATGCTATTATTTAATTTTATTTCAATTTTTAATTTTAAAAATCTATTTTATTACCTTTTAAAATAATAAATAATTGGGCCCCAAAATAAAATTCTGACTCCTCGCTGATCCAATATATACGCAATACGCTGCAAGCATGCATGGTAAAGGAATGCGTGGAACAGAAACCCCACTAAAACGAATAGCTTCCTATTATGGTAAAGTCCAAGGGAGAGAACTTACCCCCTCTCCTAATTATATCACTTCACCTTCAATTCCACCTTTTTTGTTCACAGCTCAATTATTGCTTCTTTACACAGCAAAGCAGTGGCAACACACACACACACACACACACATACACCCCATCAAACGCCTTGGCGCATCATACCCTGGCTTTTTCAGTGTAGTTTATCCGTCTCTGTGGTTTGCAAGCTATTGCAGACCGTGGGGTTTACCAAATCAAGCACCTAAGGTAGCGACTGCGGGTTCCCCATGATATCAAAAAAAAAAAGAGAGGAATGAGATCAAATATAATCTTAAAGTATAAAATATGAACCATTTTTAGCCCTTAATTTGTGAAGATCTACGATGAATTCATGACCTTATTTGATGGATTCAAACGCCTGGATTCGAATCCAATGAGGAGCGAATTTTTTATTTTTTTAAATTCAGATACTTACACAATAAATTTAAACAATTTCAGGAATTCGTAGTTTATAGGTTAAAAATGATTTTTATAATAATCACTCCATATATATATATATATATAATGAGGATCAAATAGAACTATTTTCAATGTAAGAATTAAGAACCAAGATAATTCATTGTGAACAAAATTAATTTGCTATGATAGTTAATATATCCATTGAAAAAATTACTGAATACAAAAATTCAAAATTTTCATCTAATATTCGAATATCATGAGGGAGAAAATTATATTTTTTTAATCAGTAACATTTCCAACGAATTCATTAACTTTCACTCGAAATTCATCAATTTTTGATTCACGATAAAAATGATTCTCACGTTAACCCTTCTATATATATATAATTAAAGAAGTTTTTATGGCTCAATTAATGAATGTTTAAAGTAATATATGACAAAAATAAAAGGTCGAAGTTTTATTATTACCAGAGACAGAGTTCCCCACATGTCATTTCATTCATTCATGTCTTCCAAACGACCCATGACATGACATTATGATTTCTACATTTCTCCTTTGAATGCCTTGTTTTTAAAATGTTTCTAAAACGTATATATATATGAAATAAATAAATCAAATCACATCAAATCGTTGTATGTTAACTACAACAGAGCTCAACCGTCAATATATATCGGTAGATGGATGGATATGATCAGGGGTGTTCTCAGCACAAGACCACTTAATTAATTAATTAATTAAGTAATTAATTTAATAAATCTTAATTGTAAATTAATAAATAATAATTTTGAATAATAAATTCTAATTAGAATTAATAAACATTAATTTGAATAATAAACCCTAATTTTGAATTAATAAACCTTAATTGAAATTTATAAACTTTAATTTTGAATAATAAACTCTAATTTTGAATTAATAAACCCTAATTATGAATTAATAAACCCTAATTTGAATTAATAAACCCTAATTTGAATTAATAAACCCTATTATGAATTAATAAACTCTAATTTTAAATAATAAACCTTAATTTTGAATTAATAAATCTTGTGAATTAATAAACCATAATTATGAATTAAAAATTATAATTAAAAATTAATAAATTTAATTATATATTAATAAAATCTAATTATCTTTACTCAACATAATTAATATATAATTATTTTAACAAAAAACAAAGAAACTCACGGTGAGACGGAGCTCACCCAAATTTTTGTCATATAATTATCCTTTCTTTTCATGGAATGATGCTTTTACTTTATGTTAGTTTCTCTCATTTTCTGCGAACGTCAAATTGTTTGCCGTGATTTTCGATGCCAACGACGAGGATTTGTATTTTATAATTTTTATTTTGCTTAAATAACATTACAATTGGATAGTATTAGTGTCACATCCCTAAATCCTAAGTACGGATTAACAAGGACTATAACTCTAAACAGGGATAAAAATACAAGGAGACTCTTTTTAACAATAAACGTAATACATATGTCATTTATGTTTTTGGACTATATTACATAATTTGGGGTTCTTGCAGTGGAAAACATGTGATATGTACATATGACGATGTACTATCAAGGTATAAACATTTCAAATGACAATATTCCTATTGCTCAACACTGCTCCATCCATCATCCGCTCAACCCGCACATTTAAAACAAACATGCGGTGAGTACAAGAATGCACTCAATGGACTCATGCCAAAACATTTTATCATTTTTAGATTACATCATACGTCATGGTAAGACACAGGGTTTTAGTTTAAAATGCCTCAGGCTTACTAAAACATTTTATAAGTTCATAAAAATCATCGCCTGACCAAGCATTTTTCTGGGTGTGTATGATCCATATCCCTTATCATCATTTCATCATAGTAACATAGTCGAAGGTCGTGAGGGAGGCCTCCCTCTACGACCCCGTGACCGGCCGTGAATTGTCCTTACAGCTCACAGTCACCATCAGTGTACACGTTAATCCTAGCCAGGTATAAGCCTTCCGGCATAGGATCCGATATCGATTTTCATTCATAAGTTGGGAGCGACCCAACAACATTCATATCATTTCATAACATCTCATAACATCTCATGGATATGATACATACACAAAACATAAACATTTTTAGCAGGTAATTTTGTAAACATTTTATCAACAATTGAGATAAGCATCGTAATTAAATATTTCAGAAGCATTATATTTTTTTGTAGAGTAAAGCCCATCTGGACTATTGTTCGTCTTAAACTTGAGTATTCGTCAACGTCCGGCCATCGCGTCCGCGTCCACACCTTTACGTAAAAACGATGTTTTAGTACGTCGTTCACGCTTCGAGACTCTCAAAGTCTAGAATAAACTTCGATATTCTATATCGATATAAACTGAATTCGTTAATGAATTCGATACGCTTTTCAATTACGTATTTCAATTGAATAGTTCTCGTTCTTCGAGACACGTTCAACCGTATCGTTTTAAACTTTTCGGTTTAAACGTTCGACGTATTTATACGTTTCTCGATATAAAGATTTCAATTATGAAATCTTTTCTTACTAATGAGGTTTCTTACCTAGTTAGTACACCTTACGCCAGACAGCGTATTTCTCGACGTATTTCAGACGTTGACTTTAAAAGTCATCAATTTTGACTTTCAATTGTAATCTCTTACTAATTCATGTTATAAATCGATTTCCAATCGATTTCTTTTTGTAAAGTCATAATTCTCGATTTGTCACGTAAATCGATGAACTTTATTAATATTTTTCTTAAATATTAATCCATTTATCCATAAATCCTTATTATTCATTTATAACGTTATTAAATATAACGTTTCGTTATAAATATAGTGATCTACGTTTATAAAATTTTATAAATCCCAAATATGTCCAAAATAATATTTAGACATATAATATATTATTACTCTTAATTAAAAGGATTTAAAATCCTTATAATTCCTTTAATGCTCTCGGTAATTCTCAAAATTACCAAATGATTTCAAAATTTTCTAAATTCATATAGCGTATTATTATACACTATGGTCATTAATATGAATTAATATCAACCATATAACATAGGGAGTTCTATACTTAGTCAAATTTTAAGTGTTTGAAAATCAAGAAACAGCTTAAAATTAACCCAAGTGACGACTTTGACGATTCATAACTCTCGATTCAGAATACGTATGGTCGCATAAAGATACATTCTGGAAACCTCTAAACATGTACTACAAGTTCTAAGAATGAATTAAATCCAAAAGAGTCGTGGTTCTGGAGATATAGGGTCTCAAAGTGGGCAACACAAACTGACTTCTATACTTAGAAATTTTTCCGAATTTCCAGTTTTAGCTTAACGACGAGGGTTTTATGAGGCTCGTACCTTTTGACTCACAATGCCAAAATGACTGCAGGCTACCAATTTCAAGCCTTGTAACAAGAACTACATATTTCATGAAGACCATACTGAAAAATATCTGACGATCGAGAAATAAATAAGCCCAAAGTTGACTAGTTGGAATGGATAACATTCAAGTAGGTGACTTTGGGTCAGTGAAAGGTATACCTATAAGAGTTGGTTTGGGATGAAACTTTCCAGATCACAACTAGAAATGGTAAGGAACATTTCTTATGAAGAAACCCAAGTCCAAATCGGACTACAAATGGCTTGAACATCTCACGTAAAAGTCATACTCGAACATCTTATTTAACATAAAAATTTACTAAGGCAGTTTGTCCAAAAGGCTTACTGCAATGCGTCAACTTTAAAAATTCACCGAGAGTTCATTATAAGGAATCTGGGAATGCAACCAATCATATTGAAAATCCACTTAAGTCTAGTTTAATCCAGAAAAAGCCTCACTCAATGATTCAAAATAGATTGGGAGATAAAAATATTTTACCACAAGCTATCACTCCCGCGACAGTTTTGTGCAGTTAACTTGTAAAATCTGGAATAAATAGTAAACTTTTTTATAAAATTCTGAAAATTTACATGAGTCTTCTAGACATGCTAAATTATGTTCATGCCATATTTTAGAGTTTTATCATTATCCAAACTCAAAAAGAAGGCCACGGACCGTGGGTGATGAACACGGCAATTTCCCAGATTTGTGCAGTGTTTTTGAAAAATATATTTAAAATAGTAAATAAAGTTGTATTGACTTGAAATTTTACAAAGGAATACTAGACACATATAAATTCAACATATTAAAATTTCACAATCATCGGACCACTTTAACTTAGTCAAATAAATTTATGAAGTTACTGATTTCGTGAGATAAATTCCAGTTTTGCAGACAAGATTATAGTTCAACATGCAATCACATATATGTGTTCGATACTATTGAATTACCCACCTATACACATGCATGTATGATCTAGCCATGTCCAAGAATCATAGGATGTAGTTACCTCAGCCACGAAATTGGAAGAAGACGAGAAAGATGGAGAGGCGACGGAGCTCATGGCTTCGAGGTGCATCAATTGGTATCACAAGAGCTAGGAGCTTGAGTTCTCTCTTCATGGTGGAAATGGGGCTGTTCTTGGAGGAAGGAGAGGAGAGGGGGACGGCTGATTGAGGTGTGGGGTGTGTTGGGGTGGTGTTGGGTGGTGAGAGAGGTATGGGGGGTGTTGGGTGGTAGGCATGGGTGACATTTGTTACTACACTCCCATGCATCTACACTTGTCACACACATGCACAATACTCTCACACTCCCTCTCCACACACACACACATGCACGATTTTTATACATATATATATATATATATATATATATATATATATATATCAGTATTTAATTGTTTAGTTATGTTATATAATTAATCACATTGCCACTTAATAGATACATGTAATAGTGGGAAGATTAACAACACACTTTGTTATAGACTTAGGAGCTCTCGCTCACACTTGTAATAGGTCAAATTTTTATTTTCCATGCCATTAATAGACATATATATCATAACATATGGTTTAGATGATAAATAATATCATAGGATAAATTAATGGCATCATTTTATGCGATAAAATTGAGTTCGAAAATTAGGGTTTTGAACGTTTGAAAAATTGGTCACTATCAAATCTTGATGATCTAGCATTGATTTAATACTAAATAATACTTTAATTACATATACTAATCATAGGAAATTAATTCCTATAATTTCTTGATCGATTAAAACGCTGCGTTTCATCTCAAAACGTTAACGCTTGTAAACGTTGCAAAACGCTCATTATCGACTCATCTCGAAATGTTCGTCATCACTTTATTACATTATTCCATTAATAATGGAATTCAATTCTAAGCTTAATTTCTTAGAAAATATCATGAATTTTGACTATCGATACGCGATCGACGTTAAAATAATTGTCACAGCCCGCCTCCTTAACCAAATACTTAGTCAAGTAGTTAGGCCATGACTTGGGTTAAGAACTTAAATCTGACGAATGTGACCTCAACCTTCCTTTGAAGGACTCAAACATTTATGGTCCAAAGAGGAAGAATGGGAGTTTGGTAAAAGATAATTTTAGGGTTTCAAACCAAAATGAAGAAACGAATAAAGAAGAACTACGGTCGAAGACCAACAGTCACAATGGAATAATCAATACCAAGGATATACTTATTCAAGTATGCTTTGACAACATTGATAATTTTTCGACGTTTAAAACATGGTTCAATGTCATCATATTGAATTTAACAAAAACATCTCTGAACCTCAAGTAAATCCTTGTGCGCATAGACATGTCAATAATTCAGCTTCTCAGAATCAAATCGATGTCATAACAACAATGCCGAGATCACAATATCAAAATAAGACTATCATCAATATTTAGTAAATTCGGCAAAACAAAACTTAGCAACAAGTGAAGGCCAAAGTTCGCAATGAGAAGGGTGGTTGAGAATTATGTATGATGACATAACTCTGCAGGCAATAAAACATGTTGACTTCAAATGAATAACATCAACAATTTATCAATATCATCATGAATAAAATTACTTAGAAGCTCCTTTGCACAAAGATTCGATTCCAAAGATCCTCGAGCTCAACCCGCACGCTTAGAAATACATGCGGCGTGAGTACAAAATGCACTCGGTGGGTATCGCCGAAAACATAAAACATCGCCCTTAGGGCTATATGATTGACTTGCTATAACATTTGCAATGCACAAGAGTTTTAGTGAAATAATCATGCATGCTTTCATAAATAAACACTTACTTGCTTTCATTTCATACCATCATCATAAAGTATGCATATGCATGTTCTCATGTCGGCCGATAACTTTCTCTTTCCATATCCACGGATTCTGTCTATGTGTTGAGAAGTAGGCCTCCTTCTCAAACACGCTATGACCCGAAGGTCCATATCATACCCGTGTTGATGGACCCGAAGGGTACCATGCCACGGTCATACCCGACGTCGGTAACATTCTTTCATTCTTTCTTTCATCATTTCTTTCTTTCTTTTCTTTCTTTCATTTCGTGGATAGGTAATGCGTCATGCTCATGCTCATGCTCAAAACAGGCAAGTCCTTTAACTTTGAAACTTTGTTCATAAATGCATTTCATATCATTTTGAAAATGTGCAATAGCATAAGCATATCATATTATTTTAGAAAATAATTTACCCACCTGGCGACAGTCACTCGAATGGACTGTATTTTCTTCTTTCTTTTCTTTCTTCTTTTCATGTGGCCCTTTAATCGACAATGAACGGCATAAAAGCCTATCTAGCATCAAACAAGAACATAACTTATCTTAGTCTTCAATACGACTATATTTTCTCGATATCAAGACACAATGGTCGATAATACTTGGGTCATTGCATCCTCTAATAGCTTATACAAACAAATTCTAATGGAATTTCGGCAGAATAACGTTTATAAAACGCATCGCCATTTCAATACCAAAACAACCAAAATTATCCTAAACTTCACCAAATCATTACTTATGTCTAAATGAGTATATAAAACTCAACAACAAACTTAAACCATCTCATCTTAGCTAAAATCCCGACGTCCCCTTAAGACATAGCCTATGTCCGACGTCAAAATTTGCATAAAACGTCATTTAACTTAGACGAACCTCTATACATGCTCAACCATCATCAAATATCACCATTCAACCATTAAAACTCAAAAATCAAAGCTTTAGCTTGGAAAACAAATTTTTGACGTCAAACTAAAATTTTCAAATTTTCGAATACGTCGGCCGAAAAATCCAAATAAATCATTTTAAGCTTTATTCATATCATAGAATCCAAATATGAACTCAAATTGATCATATAAAATCAACAATCCAATGTTACATGGACTCAAGGTTTCGGTCAACTTAGGGTTTTTCAATAACCCGATTTCAAACGTTTTTCTTGTTCAAAACACGTTTATATCAATTCAACAATACATATATGAAGCTAAATCAAGCATATAAACTTCATAAATTCAAGATCATGATCTCCATAATTTTTGAAAATCACAAGAATTCAAAGAATGAACATATGCTCCAAATTTCAACGTTAAACGACTTATCGGCGATAAATCGAACATAGAATCAAGAATTATTCAAACAACAACATATTCCCTTTAAAATTCTCAAAGTGACCGAAAACTACAACATGATCATAAGTTCATATTTTTTAAATTTTCAAACCATAGATGTGTTCTAACGATAGAAATATACCTGAAATCGAAGACGGATTGAAAATCCAACGGTTGGATCTTCTAAAATTGAAGCTTGAAATTTCAAGAATTTTAGTGTGTGTAGTGTGTGTTTTGGACGTGAGTTTTGGAAGAAAAATGGAAGTGAATAGTGATCTCCAAAAAGTCTATGTGTATTAATTAACAAAATTCTATTTTATTTTTGTTTTTCTTAATTATGGTGATTATTCACCAAATTCTAGAAAATTCTCAAACTTTCTCCATTTTTCTTTTCTTTAATACATGATGAATAATCATGTTTTAGTAAAATTACAAAAATGTACACTTCTCCATAAATAATACCAACTTTATAAATGCATACTATTAATCCATATCGTTCCGATTTCAAAACTCAATTTCTAATAAAATACTCTCTACTTAAAATTCTCTTTCAAAACTCAAATAACATATCATAAACATCAAACTTTGATTATAAAAACATTTTTGGCTTCAAAAACCATTTTAAACATTCAGCCGACGATTAGGGTTTAATCGGCAAATGCCGATATTCTCCGTTTTATGAAATCAAGACTTAGTTGAGCATGTATTTATCATCTCAAGACTCTTGAAATCTAGGTCTTCTTATTCTAAATAAGACCTAAGGATCTTATCTTAGGTTCCATCTCGAATCGATCTCAAATAAATCTCAAATTCTATTTTTATCGACGCGAAGCTTAATATAAAAGCTTCTAGCTTAAACAACTCTTTCTTAAGGATGCAATGCCCTTCTAATAAGCTCTTAATCAAGAGTTAATCTACATACTGAGAATGCGGGTATTACAATAATCTGCCGATATACTTCATATACTTTTATTCCTTAATTCACAATTCTCATGAATATAAAATAGGATTTCATTCCTTCGTAATTAATCAAGTCATTATTCGATATCATTCTGATTGAATATCTCAGCGAAAGCTTTGATTTACGGTTTTTAAATACCGTAATTATGCATTTAATTCTGCGGGGTATTACAATTAGTATTACACATGGATCATTAACATTCTTTAAATAATAGTATTATGTTTTATTAACATCATCGCATTTCTAATTTGGTATGCATGTGGTGTTAAAAACATTATCTTTGCATTAAATAGCATGGTATTTTATAAACTATCAATGTATATATATTGTCAAAATAGCATTGTATATACTGTATTTTAGCATTAGGCTTCTTATATATTCAGACTATTTTGTCCCCAATTATCTAAAACATGTCACCACATTTTTAAGTTGTTTTTTTTGGTCAATTAATACAAAAATTTTAAAGGCTGCGTCATGGTAGATTCGAACCCGAGACCTTTGGCCTTGGGCATTAACCACTCTACCACTAGGCCAACACACACACACATTTTTAAGTAATTAATATGTACGACTGTTACTAATGATCCAATATTTTGATTTTGATATTAGTTTTTCATGATGAACAGAACGATGGGATATCACATAAGTAAAACCTTTCAAATCTTTATTTAGATTACAATTTTTCTTGAAGGTTGTACTTCATTCATTCAACCCTTTTTAAAATCAATTGGACAGAATCTTAATACTTAAAATATACAAGAAATAAAATAAAATGAATCATTGATCCCATTCTATTTTGTTTGTTTTTTTATTCTTCTTTGGCCTTTAGCTCTTGATCATGACTTTGACGATTTTTCACAATCTATTCCACTAAAAAACAAAAGGCAAGTAATAATAATAATAATAAAATATCAACCTTAAAACTAAGAGAATCACGATCTGGATTGGTTAGACAAACCAAGATTGAAAAAAAAAAAATCATCACCCTATTAGCCATTTGGCAAAGTGTGATTGGTCTATCAAGTTTTTATAGAGATATAAATTAGATATTATATATTGTATATGATTATATATTAAAAAATAAAATATTATAGCAAAATTTATCATTTTTTTCTTTATAAATAAAGTATAATATTTTTAGTTTGACACAAATTTAAATTCTCAGTTTCATATATTTCTCTGTTATATTTCTATCATTTAAATATGTAATTTATTATTATTATTAAATTTATATCTTATTTTAAGTGTATGATATTTTTATAATTATGAGTCCATAATATGAGATATATAAATATATATATATATAATTAGATATTTTAAATATAATAAATTTATTTTAGATAATAAGTAGTTAAAAATAAATAAAAAAGAAAAATAATTTAGATTGGACAGGTATCATTGATGGAGTATAAAAATGATGAAATTGGATTGGGTTATGGATTGTGCAGGTGGATGAGAGATAAACGAATATTATATTAAAAGATGAGGTGATTTACTGTGCGTATATCCATATATACGAATAATGATAATTTTTCAGTACAAATGAAACTTTTCTTCAATATAAATGAAACTTTTCTTCAATATAAATGATACTTTTATTGAGAATAAATGATACGTTTATCTATCTATATGATGCAGACGGATGTATTAAAATTTTGTGTTAAAAGATTAGATCAGAATGGATTGTGGATGGAGATAGTCTTACAAAAAAAAAAAGTAATTAATAGTAGAAAATTACTGTGCCTTTTTTTGGTATGATATTTAAAAAATCTACACAAGTGGAAAGATTCTCTACAAGTTGGGTATGGTGGGAATTGGTGGATACCACCATCTATCACTAATTTGCTAAACCTCAACCTTTTTAAGCTTTGATGGGCCCTCCCATCATATGTGTAAATTGGAGTACTAATTAGTAAATATGTTTCCGAAAAAGACAAATAAACCAAAGGACTTGGAAATTTCAAGAATTTGCATAAGCAGCTAAGGTGTAAGCAACGACATAAGTTTTTCGTACATAGGAAATAAACCAATAACAAAGCTATGTGATGCCAACTTTACCATCTTGTTGAAAATAAATTCCATTAAATATATAGATATATTACACTTATATCTCATATAATAATATTTTATTAATATTTTTCGAGGAGTTCCTCATCCAATATCGAAAATTCCGGCCTCAATGCACAGAACAAGTTCCTGCCCCGCTGCTAGGATTTTACTCAATGTGTGTGAAAATTGGACGGTGACATAGCAAGTAGTATTTCATAATTAATGTCGTTTAAAAAACTTAATAGCATTTTATAATCAATTTGCTTTGGATAAAGATCAAGATTTAGTAGATTAATTTTCAAAAAGATAAATGATATCTAGTAATCTATTTGTTTAGCGGTAATAAAAGATTATCTCAAACGTTTGGAAGTTTTTCACTTAGTATTGTAACGTTAACATATTGTTATTAAAATTCTTAATATTTCATCATTTTTCACTTAACGTCCTCCAGTGAATTTCCGAGCTCATATGCTTACATGGCTCGCTAGAGAGTCCAAGTCTATAATCCACGTAAATAGTTAAAACAAAAGAACAATTGCAACCTGGTGATGACCGTTCAGTCAACGAGAAAGGATAAAGGTAGGCGATGCAGCTGTCGCCGTCGTCTTCCTCATTTCCTTCCAGCGAACAGCAGCAACAACAACTAGGCCACCACCACCAACCGTACCTCCTTTCCTTCTTCATCAATTTTCTAACCGAACAATGAGTAGCAAAGTCGCCAACCTACTTTCTCGTCTTGGCCGAATAGTAGAGTCCAAACCGCCGTTGTCTGTCGCTTCTTCCTTCCTCTCCAATCGTTGATAATTTTGTCATCATCCAATTGTTTTCAAATGGGTCCATTCAACGATGTAAAATATCAAAATCATAATGCGATAAAAGAATCAATTCAAATTACAAAAGATCTTATAATTCCAATTAAGAATTTGTCTAGGCCTTTAGGAACAACCTTTCTAATCGCGAATGTTTATTCATTTTACCATTTAATGATTCATAATCAGATCTTGGTAAATCACTATTTGCAACTTGATAATTTAAAACAGACTTTTCAAGTAATTAAATTTAAATATTATTTAATCGATGAAAATGAAAAAATTTATAACCCCCGTCCGTGAAGTAACATTATTTTCACCCAATAACTAAAAAGTGTAGCATGCCTGAATCTAACTGGGGTTCGCGGTGGTGGAGGAACTGAATCGGAACGATCGAACTGTCATCACCAAGCTGCAATCATTTTTTCTTTTAGTTATCTACGAAGATTGCGAATGCAAATTCTCCAACGGGCCATTCAAGCAAATGGGCATCAGAAACTTATCGGATGCCATAAAATGAAAAATTATAAAAACGTTGGAAATTTTAATGACAATATGCTAATGTTTGGACACTAAGTGGAAAATGTCCGAACTTTGAGATATAATATGTTACTACATCATTTGTTTATTATATATATCTAAAATTAAATTATTGTTGTATTCGGTCATATTTTTTAGAAAAATGTTAAATATAATGGACTCTTCTATTAAATTGGGTTAACAAGCAGAATTCGTCTTCGTATGTTCCATCACCTCCCAAAACGAGCTAGATTTACAAACATCTTTCACCTTATTACACCAAATGAGGCTATGTTCCGTTGTTGCGCTTTGCTCCTTATACATGGATCACATTGTTCATCGCCCTCCATGCAAAAAATGTGGTCTTACCAATATTTTACTAATTTACTATACATTACAGGCTATATGTCTTCTAATGTTGTTCTAAATTAATGTCTTCTAGTACAACGTACGAGTTTATTTTCGACTATAAGATATATATGAAGGAAATCATGTAGTGTATGATATATGTCTCATTTTCCACATGAAGATATATAATGCGGAACTATATACATTTTACAGTAATGCCTTTCTAGTTTATTAAATATTTCATCTTAATAATTAAAGAGACATAGTATGAATTTTTTTTGTAAAATGCATGATTTCATCTCGTAGACAGTGGAGTAGGCCTTAGGATGTGATGGGATATGGCCCAACCGATTAGGTCCACTAACAGGCCCAAACGAGCTGGGTCTAACGTTGGTATCGGGCCTACGCGGTTGAGCCCAAGGCGAGCCCTAATCAGCTCCCAAAACCCTAGCCCCCAGAACCGCCACCCTCGGCCAATGGAGGACACGCCTGGCGCCACCCTCGGCCAATGGAGGACACGCCCCAGAGCCAAAGTAAGGCGCCACCCTCGGCCAATGGAGGACACGCCCCAGAACCAAAGTCAGGCGCCACCCTCCACGTGGCGCACGTAAGGCGAAGTGTCCCTCCTCCGGCCAATGGAGGGCACGCCAGAGGAAGAGTCACGTCACGACCAATGGAGAGGTTGAGCACGCCTTCAGTTGCAGGCTCGGGGTTGTATAAATAGAAGGAAAATTGACAGTAGAAGGGTTGGCAACTTATCGAATACTAAGAGCTTGTAACTACACTCACTGTATTATAGTGAAAGTATTGAGGAAACACTCCTCCGTGGACGTAGATCTCATTAACGATCGAACCACGTAAAAGCCTTGGTGTTCTTTATTGCTTTACATAAATCTCGCACACTCACTTAACTAGATTTATCATTGGCGCCGCTCTGGGAAACCCCGAACAAGAAAGCTTGCTTTCCTCTACAACTTAATGGCAAGAACACGCACAACCGCCGTCCACGCTGGCAACAACCGTCTTGAGGACGACTGGTGGTCACCGTCATGGGAAGGAGATCGCAGAGGCCACAAAGCCACACTCCCGAGGGCAACATGGAAAACGCCTCATACACCCTCGGGACCGCCTCCCTAACGTAGGGAAGATGCCGACCTCAACGAGGACGAACAAACAGCTCACTGCCCCACGAGATCCTCGGCCGAGCTGTGACCGAGTTCCTCAACGCCAATCTTGGCCAATTCCAAAGCTTCCTCAACCAGAGGACACAAGGAGTGGGCCCCTCAAGGGCCCCCGAACTGAACACCACGGCCGCCCGAGGTCGCCCCTTCAAACAGCCAGCGCCATCTCGGCGTGATAGCCGAGAACGCGCATCACACCCTCGACATGCGGGCCGCCACCGCGGCCGAGCCGCCGCCCCCATTCGCGAGCCGCCACCGCGGACGAGCCGCCACCACCGCCTCACCATTCGCGGAGCCGCCTCCCACCTCGTCATGCCGACCCAGAGCCGAGCAAAACAGGAGGAAGAAAGGCGAATCGAACTCCCTGAGGGGCGATGAGCGCCGCTATCGATCCCCCACCTCCGTAAAGAGACGGCAACGATCTCCTGGGTTCGACCGTGCGGAGAATCATCTCCCTTTCTCCGTGGAGATTCTAGACACGCCCGCCCCAGCCGGCACCGGCACCCAATATAGCTGCTTCACGATGGCCTAGAGATCCTCCGACTTCCTTTTCGCCACACTACCAACATGGCGAATCAAGGAATGGATGATTTTCACATGTGCAAAATCTTCCCGAGGTGCCGATCTCCAACGCACGACGCTGGTTCACCTCGCCCGCCGTAATGCAGATACACCGCCCGTGACCTTATGGATCGATTCAAATGGCGCTTCTATCGAAGATGCCACCCCAGCACCTTCCTCCGACTGCCACAACCGCCATGGCGGACGAGACGATGTCGAACTCGCCTCGAGGTTCATCAAAGAGTCGCCAAAATTGACGACAAGAACGACCTCTACATCATCAACGCTGCTCAAAAACGGATCCGATCCGCCAATAACAAAGAAATTACAGGGAGAAACCAAAGACGGCGAGTAAGCTTGAACCTCGGTGGACAACTTCGTCAAGGAGACGAGTCGGATCGGAAGAAGAGGAAATGGGACGAGCATAAGTCCGAAGAAAAAGCTAGATGACCAAGTCGAAGCGCTGATCGTCGAGCGCCTTCGACGGAATCAAAAGAGGCCACTGAGTCCGTGCTCTGACTCGCCCAACCTCAGCGGCAGAGCGCCTCCCTGCCAAATCAAGGGCGGAATATTCGAGCCCACGCCGAGCTCTTCCCAAGCCCGCCTCCTATGAAAGAAGGATCCAAGAAGGGTCCACAGAGGAGTATTGTGACTATCACCAAGGTATGGTCATGATACCGAGGATTGCGAAACTCGACTCGCAGATAAACGAGCTCGTCAAAGGTGGAGCCCTCAAGAAATACCTCGACCGGCCGGGTCGGAAGCGTGCGTGGGGGAAGAATAACGGAAACAATCATGGACCGACCACGACGGCGACCCGACCTGAAGACGACGAGGACGAAGGTCCCAATGTTATGGAGCAGTGTCTACGTTATAACCGGACTCGCCCATCGAGCGACGAGGTCGCCGTTAAAGAACGAAGCTTCGAGGCCGCCACCGAGGAGCCAAAGAACAAGCGACTCCGTGACGGCGAGGACATAGTGTTCTCCAAGGAGGATCCGTACCCAAAATCATGCCGCATCAGACGCCATCACCATACGAGCCGTGGTGGGCAACAAGAACGCCCATCGGGTCTATGTCGACATCGGGGCCTCCGTCGATCATCTTCCGGAGCTGCTCGATAAGATCGAGGTCAAGGTATTGTGTACTTCCCGCCGTCCCAACTACGGAGCTTCACCCGTGAGGCGGTCCAACCCGGGCGCCATTACCCTTCCGGTTACCGTGGGACGGCTCCTGTGTCGATCACCAAGGCCATCAAATTTTTCCCGGTCTAGCCCCTCCGCACAACATCATCCCGGGAGAGATTGGCTATACTCCACCAAGGCCGTCTGCTCGGTCTACCACCTCACCGTCAAGATTCCCACCCCGGTGGGAGTGCTTAGCATCCAGGGCGACCAAACGGCAGCAAAAGAATGCCTACGAGTCTCCACCCAAGATGCGGCCTCGCCTGTGCATAGCAATTACGTAACCCTGAGGCCGACGCCCGGACGACCGACCGAGAGCCTCGACTATGCGACAACGATCCTCAAGGTCATCCGTGTCGGCACCTGTGGCCCAACTGACATCCGACGGCGTGTCATACAACTTCTGAGGGAATATAGGGACGTGTTTGCATGGTCCCCGCTCGATATGACCGGAGTGTCGCCCGAGCTCATAACTCACGCCTCGACATCGACCCGCTACCAAGCCATCCGAAAAAGGAAAGGATATTCATGCGTAATGCGCACCAGTCATAAGGGACGAGGTGACTCAACTTCAAGGCCAAGATCTTGTTCGAGGTCAACACCCGACCTAGATGGCTAATCCGTTCGTGGTCCGAAAGCCGGGGAGGCGTGGCGCGTGGCCGATTATACCGACCTCAACAAGCACCGCCCAAAGATTGCTACCCTCCCGACATCGACAAGAAGGTGGGGCATTGGTGGGCCACGAGATGTTCAGCTTCCCAGATCTATACAAAGGTACCACCAAATCTGACGAGCCCGGAGGATGCCCAAGACCGCATTCATCACCGACTTCGTCTTTGCGTGCATCGAAAGATGCCTTTTGCTCAAGAACGCCGGGCTACTTACTGTAGGATGGTGGATGCAACATTCAAAGACCACATCGGGAGATCGTCGAGGTCTCGCCGACGACATCGTGGTCAAAGTCGAAAAGCGGAGAGCTGCGCCGATGACCTCGGCCTATCCTCCAACTCCTCGTGTCGGCCAACCTCAAGCTCAACCCCATAAATGTACATTTATGGTGAAGACCGCAAGTTCTTAGGATGCTTGGTTTTCAAGAGGGCTCAAGGCCAATCCCACCAAGGTGGGCGGCGCTCGACATGCGGTGCCAAGGACCATCCGTGAGATCCACAACTCACCGGTGCCTAACCGCCTCAAACAGATTCCATGCTCGAGCCGGAGTTAGCCTTCCTTCTTCAAGATCCCGAGGAGAGCTCGGACTTCGCTGGCGGGAAGAACACTGTGTCGCCTTTGCACACCGAAGGAGTATCTCGCCGACCCGCCAACCCCGTCCGCCCAAGCAAGGTGAACTTCTCTATACTGGCCACCTCGACGAGGCCATCACAGGGGTATTGGTACGAGATGGGAGGACGACAACTTCCCATCTACTTTATTAGCCGAGCTCTCGCGGACCGTAGATGAGGTACACCAGCCTCGAAAGGTAGCATTGGCCCAGTGAACGCCAAGCGACGCCCGACCCTACTTTCGTGCTCTTTACGCTCGTATTAACCGACCTACCTTTGAGACAAGTCTTGTCCAAGCCGTAGTCATCCGGACGATAGCCTGTGGGCCACTGGAGCTCGGCGAGCACGACATCTCGTATTCCCCGAGGCCGCCATAAAAGGACAAGCTCGCCGACTTCCTGGTGGAAGCCAAATTCACCGAGGTTGGTTCTACCAACAGGTCGCCCAACACCCGCCCCACCGCGGAGGACTCCGCCCTCGCACCGCCCAATAACCGCTGCGGATGTACGTGGGCGGAGCTTCATGCAAACGGGCAATGGGCAGGCATTCTCCTCCTCGGCCCGGACAATCAAGAAGTGACCTATGCCCTCCGGTTTACCTTCCCGACCACCAACAACGAGGTGAGTATGAGCCGATCTCGTGACTCCGACCGCAGCGAGTTGAGTGGACCAGTCCAAATCTTTAAAGATTCTTGGGTCGTGGTAAACTGTGTCCTGGCGATCTGGTTAAGGAGGACCGAATGAAGCAGTACCTCGAGAAGGCAAAGGAGATGCTTGCCTCATTCAGGTACTCCAGCATTCATCGGATCCCACGGGGCGAAAACAGCCGAGCTGACGTTCTCAGCAAGTTAGCTGCGTCATCAACAAGTCCTCCTGTGGAGGAGGTTCATTCCAGAAGCATAGAGGAGTCTCACATCGGCATCATCACCGAGATGGAGCCGAACTGGATGTCTCCCATAAAGGCCTACCTGGAACATGGCGCACTACCTCAAGATCGGCTCGAAGCCAAAAAGATGATGGCGAAATCCCAGAAGTACCTCATACACGAGGGCGCGCTCTATCGGAAGTCTTACCTTCAACCCCTCCTGAGGTGCCTCGGGCCGGAAGAGGCCGACTACGTGCTCAATGAGATCCATGAGGGTCTGTGGAAGTCACATCGCTCATGAGCTCTCTCAAAGAAGACACCGAGGTTGGGATATTCCGCCTACCCTTGTTCAAGATCTCGGTCGAGCTCGTCAAAAGTGTCTCAAGTGCGGCCCACTCCACGGTCAAAAGCTACCGCAAACCGACCGAGCAGTGCCGCAGAGCCCGTGGCCTTTCATGCGGTGGGGATCGACATCGCTGGTCCGCTCGACCGAGCACCGTGTCAACTTCGATACTTAGTCGTAGCCATATACTACTTCACAAAATGGGTCGAGGCCGAGCCACCGCCGAGCCTCACGGCGGAGGATTCGTACATTCGTGTGGAAAATATAGTCCGCGCCCGCATACCGCATTCGGTCTCGGACAACGGCACCCAATTCGTCGACAAAACTTCAAGGAGTTGGTGCGAAGAGCTTCAGATCGATCAACGCTCACCTTGGTCGATACCCGCAAGCGAATGGTCGACTGAGGTGACGAACCGCACGATCGCATAAGGATTGAAGAAGATCTTTGGACCGACTAAAGGCGATTGGGCTGAAAATCTCCTCAAGTCCTCT
Source organism: Salvia rosmarinus (assembly GCA_036937905.1). NCBI lineage: Eukaryota > Viridiplantae > Streptophyta > Magnoliopsida > Lamiales > Lamiaceae > Salvia > Salvia rosmarinus. Next base: position 32,883,930 of record CM072820.1, on the reverse strand, counting down.
GGGTCCCACAGACAACACCCGGACCTCGCACGGAGAAACCCTTTCACCGGGTCACGGTACGAGGTCGTCATACCGCCGAGATCGGCACGCCAAGCCCGCGCACTCTTCACTCGACCAGCCGGAACGAGGAAGACTGCGGGCCAACCTCGACGCCTCGAGGAGAAGCGCGAGCTCGCTCATAAACGGCCAAGCACAAGGCCCAGTCGCACGGTGACTACAACAAAGGGTCAAAGCCTCCGTGCTCCAAGTAGGCGACCTCGTCCCTACTTAAATAATGAAGCCGATGGAGCTTAGCGCCTTAATGTCGGATCGACATGGAAGGCCCATACCGCTCACGAGGACCTCGCAGCGGGCTTACAAGGTGGCTCACCTATCCGGTGCACTTATCCCCGAACTTGGTACATTACTCATTTAAGGAGGTATTTTACATAGCTTCGATTTAAGGTCGGCATCATGTTAGTCCCTTAATTGTTTTGCCAAAGTACGATGTTGATTACATATTCATAAAACATCTGCTTTTCTAATGAATATTTCACTGCCTCATACATATGTGAACATCTGTTTGATACACCACATTTAAACCTTCACAAGGGACGCCTTACGAAGATTAAAATCCCACTAAGTAGGTGCGCACACAGACTACTCATTAATTTGAACGCCTATGCAAAGCATACTGACACCCATTAAGTTGATCGCTCACATGCATGCGACATCCGCACGATCTCGCCAACTTATACCCCTTTATTTGGGAAGATATGCACTCCGGTACAAAGTCTAAATGCATTGACTACTACAAACCGAGTTCCAAGCCATATACAAGTCAACCGGGCTTCCGAGCTCGTTTATACCCCTTTATTTGGGAAAATATACACTCAGACACAAGATAAATACATTTACGACCAAAACGAAGTCCTAAGCTATGTTTGTACCTCTCAAGGGAAAATATACACTTCAAACGAGTCAAAATACATTTATATCTACATACAAAGTCCTACACTATACACAACCTCACTGGGCTTCCGACCCGCCGCCAGACTTGCCAAGTCGCACCAATTTTGCACAAAATCTCCGTGCCGATGGTGTATGCAGGAACGAACTCGATGCCTTCAACCCGACCGATAAGGCCGGAATCACCACGCCTACTCCCAAGCGCCGGCACGGATCGAGGGCAGCCCTGACAGAAGTTTCGACCTGTGGTCACCTTCACCCACTCGATACTTGAGCGGCGATGCGCTAACACGCCCGAGGTCACACCCCCCCCTAACCGGACACCGGGCTGAGTACGACCGCCCCTACCCGCCGCTCTTCCCCGCCAACCGAGGTCCCGGTGGCCGTCCGCCTCGCAGGATCGCCCTCGAATGATCCGCCTCACCGACACATCAACCAAGCATTTCGCATGATCGGAGCCGCCCTCCTCCGCTGGTTCTTCTATGATCGGGCGGTGAGCCCGCTGTGGCCTCGCCATGGGTCGGGGCATGCGTCGCTTACTGAACGATCTCATACATCTCCATATACTTCACGACGGTTGACACGCCTTTGAACTTCTTCTGCTGGGCCCTCCTCATCCCTCAAGACCATACCCTCCGCCAAAGAAGCTCGAACTCGGTCGTCGACTTCGGATATGGTAGTTCCACCAGCTCGTGGATTGCCTTCTCGTACTCGCATGCCTCCCGACACCCGAGCTAGCCTCTCATGAGCTAGTTCGAGTCGCCTCACACCGCATCAAACCGTAGGAAAAACGATGTTAACCCTCGCCCGAGGATCCATCTTGGGTGTTTAATTCACCATACATTGATTATAAACCTAGCATGCGCCTATATAATTAAATCGCAACACGTAGGGGTTTTCACGTGTTTACCTTTGGATCCGCCGGGGTGGGTCGAACGGGATGAACGGATTGAACGATCGAGACTCGTGCTTTGACCTTCGGATCGTATCCCTGATACCCAAACTCCAACGTCGAGTGAGGACGATCTATGGAGAATGCACCGAAAATCACCCGAGCTCTTCACAATTTTCGAGAATCTCAATATGTGATGGCGAAAATTATGCTTGCAATATGTGAGCATTAACTGTAGACATTATCTCATACCTTATATTTATAATGCACTACCTTAATCCTATATGGAATATTACCATAATCCTATATGGAATATTACCATAATCCTATATGGAATATTACCATACTCTTAGATTATTTCCATACTCTTAGGATTATTTCCATACTCTCAAGATTATTACCATAATCTTATATGGAAAGGATCTATGCATATACCATAAATATAATTATATCCTTGTGGATAAAGAGAATAAAATCTTGCCAATCGAGCAATAGGGGCGCCGATTTTCCGCAGATGCTACGGGCTGGATGGGCCACCCTGTGGATCAAATGCAAGGAATAAAGATGGGCCTCAAATAAATTAATTATCTTATGTTCACCCGTAACATAAATTAATTTATAAACATTCGATCATGCCACTAGAGAGAATGTTGACTTACCCTTTATTACCAAGTTGAGTCGGGCTTGCACTTAGACATTCTGAATCCCGTATTTAAGATATCGAACGTCCATTAATCATTTATAGCAATCATTGCTAAAACGATTAATAACTTTATTTCTTTAAGTAGTACCACTCAACCTTATTATTGTACTTGAGCTAACTCAACCCGGGGTTTAGTACAATAAACCTTTGAGCTCCTTAAGGGACGTCATCATCCTAAACGGATACGGTGACTCGACATGAGATAACTAGCGTGACATACAAGATCGCCACCACCCAAGATGCGGAGAATCTTGGTTAGAACATATAACCTCACTCATAACAAGTCAAAGTGATGGTCAACCAACTCATACTCACCTAATACCTTATCGAGGTTTAGATCATCGTAAGTCATCGAGATCTTGGTTCTTCACGACGGTCGAAAGAAGAACACATCTCACTGTGATCCTTCAATACGTCGAGACGCATCAAAGATAGACAAGTAACTAAGTCAAGTCACTTCTATCTATATGCGGCCCAAACCGACAACTCGTCCTTAAGTCGTCTCGGTGTGAAACTTTTATATCTCATTAAGCTTGACCAATCATACGAGACTTCGTGATCTTCTACACAATCGTATGATCTAACTTGTATATGAGATAAGGGGACATGATATATGCAATCAAATATTCAAATCGATAGGAGATTGTAATAGTGGTAACAAGAAACATTGTATACAAGCTCAACCAAGCGCTTTCAAGATACAAATCCAACAATCTCCCACTTATACTAAAGCAAACTTTTAGTATACAATGTGTCTTTCTACTAGCTATTACAAACAACCATCACTTTGCTTCTCCCACTTATACAAAAGTTTCCTTTCTAAGTGGGTGCCATCAAGCGCAATCCAAGTCCTCTAACGTGTTCATCGTAGACTTTTGCGGCGGGCTCTTCGTGAATGGATCCGCTAGATTTTCCGTCAGATCAATCTTTTCAATCAGCACGTCACCTCGTCTAACGATTTCTCGTATGACATGGTACTTTCTCTATGTGTTTGGTCGCCTTGTGGGTCCGTGGTTCCTTCGAGTTTGCCTTCGCACCGAGTTATCACAAGAAACTATGATACTCTTGGGCAAACCAGTACCACATCTAGATCCACGAGTAGTTCTTGAACCATACAGCCTCCTTAGAAGCCTCCGGCGGCTACATATTCGGCTTCCATGGTAGAGTCCGCAATGCATCGCCGCTTTGCACTCCGCCAGATACGGCTCCACCTCCCAAGGTAAACACATAGCCCGAGGTCGACTTTTTCTCATCACGGTCGACTTGGAAACCGAGTCTCAGATAACCCAAAGGCATTAGACTATCTCAGATGGTAAACTAGCCTATAATCTCGAGTCCTTTTCGTACTTGAGTATATGCTTCTCGCAGTCAATGAGCTTGTCCGTGGTTAGATCGATATCTAGCTACTATGCCTACCGCATAGCAGCGTATATCGGGTCTCGTGCATAGATTGCGTACATGAGACTTCCTACGGCGAAGCGTAGTGAACTTGTCTCATTTCCTCTATCTCCTTTGCGGTCATAGGTGATCATGCGTCTTAGATAAAGGAACGCCATGTCCGAAAGGTAGCAATCCTTTCTTGGCGGTCCGCATACTAAAACGAGTAATCACAAGATCAATGTAAGGCGCCCGAGATAAGCTCAATATTTTCTTCTTGCGATCTCGGTAAACCTTGATCCCAAGAATGTACGCTGCATCTCCTAGGTCTTTCATTTGAAACCGATCGGATAACCAACTCTTTACGCTCGATATGACTTCACGTTGTTGCCAACTAGAAGGATGTCATCTACATAAAGTGCAAGAAATACCACATCACTGTTGACATCTAACCGATACACACAACTCTCGCTAGGCAACTGGTAAATCCATAGGACTTTACCACCTCGCCAAAGCCGTAAGTTCCATGATCGGAGGTTCGCTAAGTCCATAAATGGACTTTAAGCTTCCATACTAGATGCTCTTCACCTTTACCACATAACCTTCAAAGTTGTCGCACATAGATGTCTCTACCTTCCTCAAGGTAACCGCTTAGAAAAGCGGTTTTAACATCCATTTGCTAAACCTCTAGGTTCAAGTGGGCGCTATGGCTAGAAGAATTCGATGGACTTGAGCATTGCTACGGTGAAAAGGTCTCATCGAAATCGATGCCCTCAACTGAGTGTACCCTTTCGCCATGCCACGGCTTTGAAAGTCGAAACCTCTCCATCGAATCTCTCCTCTCAGTATATCCACTTACTACCTACGGCTTCCTTGCCATCCGGTAGAGGTGTCTTTCATATACATCCATAGCCGTTATGGACTCCATTTCTAAGTCCATAGCGTGTGCCATAATCTTGCATCAATATCTTGTATCGCCTCCTTGATGTCCATGGGTCGATTATTGCATGTTCGTCTGTGGACTAAATCCAAGATTCACCCACGAACATAAATCGCTCGGGTTGACGAACAACCTCCCACTACGACGAGGTTCTACAGCACTATGGCAACGGTGGGTGCGAAACTTGTGGTTCTCTAACTGCACAACTTGCTGTGTAGTACCACTTAGACGGTCGGTATCTCCAAAGGAACTCGACCCACTTCAATTTCTTGAAGTATCCGGTGTCGATCCTCCCACTAGACTCGACATCTCGCACCTTTGGCCTAATCGGTGGTGGAATACGATCATCTTCTAATTCTTGAAGAATGATTTCAACTTTGACTTATTATTTTCATGTAGTCCTCTTCAAGAATCGAGCATTAGTGCTAATAATGACCTTCGATCCTTGGACTATAGAATAAACCACCTTCGCCCTCTAGGATAGCCAATAAACGACCTTGCGTCGATCTAGCCTCCAACTTGTCGACCTTCTTGTTCAGCACATGTCTTTGATCGCCCATATCCTTATGTGCTTTAAACGGGCTTCAGCCCAAACCACAACTCGAAAGGGTCTTTTGGACCGACTTGACGGTACTAGATTTAGCAAGTATGCCGCCGCCTCTAAGGCATACCCCGAACGAAATAGGCAATGTAGCATAACTCATCATAGATCTAACCATTTCCAAAAGAGTCCTATTTCTTCGCCCGACACACCATTTTGTTGTGGTGTGCCTGGTGAAGGCTTGCCGGATGTAATCCCACACTTCACTAGATAGTCCATAAACTCGTTCTCGAGGTATTCGCCACCGCGATCGGATCATGCGACTTGATACTCTTACCTAGCTTCGCCTCCACTTCCGCCTTAAACTCTTTGAATTTCTCAAAGCATTCGACTTGCGGTGAAGCGGTATATGTATCCGCACCTTGAGTAATCGCCGATGAAAGTGACAAAATACTGCACCTCCACGAGCTTGTGTGGACATTGGTCCACACAGGTCAGAATGGACTAACTCCAACATTTCTTTGGCTCTATAACCCTTCGCTTTGAAGGGTCTGGTCGACATCTTACCTTCTATACAGGATTCGCAGACTGGGAACGGAGTAACCGTGAGATCACCCAACGCTCCATTCTTAGCCGGTCTTTGGATCCTATTTAGATTGATGTGACCTAATCTAAGATGCCAGAGAAAAGTAGAGTCATCTTCAAAGAGAACTTTCTTTTAGGTTTTGATGAAGATGCAACATAGTTATAGGTATTATGTTTTGCGTAAATAGTATAAAGCTTAATTATATAAGGTGCCAACACGGATAACTTCGCCATTTCTTATGATAGAAACACCACTATAAAAATAATGAATATCCATGAGTAAATAATTTGAAACAGAACAAGGTTCCACCAAAATCCGCACATATAAAACGCCTTTCAAAACTAAAACTGTTGTCCCAAAACATAAAGAAACATCTCCAATCGCAATGCCCGACTTTCGCGTTGCGTTGCCATGGAGATCGTTATCTCGCCATCAAACAGCTCCTTGTCCGCAGAACCCACGCAAGGTGTAACAAACATGATCGATTCTATGCCAGATCACTACCCAAGAATGGGTAGAACAAGTCGCTAAACATGTTTCCGTTATTAAAGCAAACGGCGACCTGAGCCTTGAGCATAGGGCACTTGGCCTTCCAATGCCCGCTTACCGCACTTGAAGCACTTGCCTTCTCTCTTTGGCTTCTTCAAGCCTCCGTGGCAACCATGTTCTTGCTCCCATTACTCCCACTATTTCCTCGCCTTTACCACCTTTGGCACCTTTTCTATTTCCATTTTGCAACGAAAATTTTGGGCCCTTAGATGTGCTAGCAAGAGCATGTGCCCTTTTCCCATAACTCCTTCCAAAGAACGAGATCATTAAACAACCGACTAAGTGTAAACTCGGTCTTGCTCATGATCGCATTCACGCGAAAGTTCTCAAAGACTTGGGCGGTGTGTTGAGGATGATATCGACCTTGGCCGCCAATACCTCCTCCCAACCCATCAAGACTATCCATGAGATGAGTCATGTGGGAGACATGTTCATGGACCGAACTTCCTTCTTCCATCTTACACGCCAAGATTTCTCTCATTGTGTGGAAGTCGATCGTCCGATCCGATCGCCCAAACTTACTCTCGAGACTTGACCAAATATCGATCGCGCTCGCCATCGATCGATGTTTGCAAGCAAGCCTTTGGACATCGTAGTCATCATATAGCATTTAGCCATATTGTTTGACTTATTCCAAAGTCCGCTTGACTCTCCGCTCATTAGTAGATCGCACGATGGCATCGGGTTTAGGAGTAGTGAGAACAAACATGTGTTCTTCAAATGATAAGAACATATTCCATGTTTCGCTTCCACTGATGAAATTTGGACCGATAACGGATTTTAAAGTAGCATATTGATAATCGGCGTAAGAGACATATCTGAAACGATAATGTAAAACACATAAGCATACGATCGCAAATAATTCGTAATAATAATATTGTAACCTTTTGATAAAACAATATTAATCAAACCTCCAATCGCCCAAGGAATCCCACATGCAAGCCACGCGTGTGGACGCCACATGTACCCCTCGACTGCACTAAAATATACCTTTAGTCGCTTAATTTCAATCCATGTCAACTTATCCTTATGACAAATGAAATTAACGATCGACCTTACTGAACCACATCACTATCGCAAGAAGGGACTTCATGGGAAGTTGTACTTGAGGTGATGTCTACAATGACCACAATTTTAACAACAGAAGATGAATTCTTAGAATTGGTATACTCACTCTGACCATACCGCCCAATTCAAATTCTTTGTTATCTCATTTTATATCTATCTCTAGAGAACTTATGAAAATCGCACATACAAGCCACGTGTGTGATCGCTTACACATGAAACTCCCACTTCAATAGATTTAAAATGTTTTATTTAGAAATCTCATCTAACAAACTTATGATAAACAAAGCAAGCAAGTCACGCTGCGTGTGATCGCCATCACGTCAAGCGCCTCACTTGTTTAGAGATCAAAAGTGGAGGTCTTGACATTTTAATTTGAAAAATTAATTTGTCGGGTTGCTTGCTTAGTCTTTTTATTCAAAAGGTTTGTCCATGCAGATCACGTAATCCTAGCATGCTTTTCTATAGAACTCAACATGTAAAACATGCTCAGAAATTCTAAAATATGCTTGATAAACGCGATAAACCTAGCATGCTTACTAAGCGCATCCACCACGTAAAACACTTAAAGGTTTGTCAACGTAATTTAAACATACATAACATGCTACTTGCATAATTTAAACATCCACGACATGCATATGAATGATAAAATAAAATAAACGCTCATCGCGCTCCAATCGTGAAATCGCACATTTAAATCTAATCTATTACATAGATTTACAAAGTATGTAATTAAACTTGAACGGGCCTCGCGCAAACGCACGGACCGATTCAACAACGGGCCTCGCGTGCGGGCACGGACCGGAAAATCTTGAAAACGCGGTCCGGGCCTGGTCGGCCAATCGGTCTTGAGCAGCGTTAGGGCAAGGCCCGCCGCGCCAGCTCTTTGCGTCGCCGCTGCGCGGCGATGTTCTCGCGGGCTACCTCATGATCGCTAATGCGACCGCGACCCGAAAGCACGCTGCGGCAGCCACGCCCGAGCGCCGAACGCCTGCCGAGACGCCGCCGCCACGGCGAAACTTCGCGACCGCTGAGTCCGCCGCCGCCGGGTTTCGCGGCATGAACGCGTGCTCGTCGCCCGCTAGCTCGCGCGCCGCCGCTGCTTACGGTCGATCTCGCGATCGCCGATCGCCGATTGCTTTCGCGTGGCGCCAGGATCTCGTGCGCGAACGCGACGCCTGTCGCCAGCGCCCGCGATCGCCCTCGCGATCGCGAGGCTCGCTCGCGAGATACCGCCCGTGGACCGCCGAGTGACTGCTTTTCCGTCGCTTCGTTCTTCGTTCTTTCGCTCGTTCTTCTTTTACGGATAAGATTTACATAATAAAATCTAATCTAACCACGGATTTTCTCGTGGTGTAAAACAAAACCAACAAAAACAATAAACGAGCCACGATGAACGAGCGGATCCACAATTAAATAAACGCACGTAATAATCAAACGTGAATTAATCCAACAGAGCCAAGATTCGATCCCGTGCTCGATACCAATTGTAGGAAAACGTATGTTAACCCTCGCCCGAGGATCCATCTTGGGTGTTTAATTCACCATACATTGATTATAAACCCAGCATGCGCCTATATAATTAAATCGCAACACGTGGGGTTTTCACGTGTTTACCTTTGATCCGCCGAGGTGGGTCGAACGGGATGAACGGATCGAACGATCGAGACTCGTGCTTTGACCTTTCCTGATCAGATCCCGGATACCCAAACTCCAACGCCGAGTGAGGACGATCTATGGAGAATGCACCGAAAATCACCGAGCTCTTCACAATTTTCGAGAATCTCAATATGTGATGGCCGAAAATTATGCTTTACAATATGTGAGCATTAACTAGACATTATCTCATACCTTATATTTATAATGCACTACCTTAATCTTATATGGAATATTACCATAATCCTATATGGAATATTACCATAATCCTATATGGAATATTACCATACTCTTGGATTATTTCCATACTCTTGATTATTTCCATACTCTCAAGATTATTACCATAATCTTATATGGAAAGGATCTATGCATATACCATAAATATAATTATATCCTTGTGGATAAAGAGAATAAAATCTTGCCAATTGAGCAACAGTGGGGCTACCGATTTTCCTCGGTTACTACGGGCTCGGACGGGCCAAAATTCTGGGATCAAATGCAAGGAATAAAGATGGCCTCAAATAAATTAATTATCTTATGTTCAAATTCTGAACATAAATTAACACTACTACAAAAACAAGATAGACTACACGCTTTATGTGTAGTCTATGTGCACGTGTAGTGTAGAGAAAGTGGTGTAGAAAGAGGCGCCAAGATACACTCGCTTTTTAAGCCGTAGTCTATACCCACCATGTATCACGCTTTCCGACATAGACCACGCTTTTCGCCGTAGTCTATACCCACGAACTCACGGAAAACGCGCGCATACACCACGCTTCTAAGCCGTAGTCTATACCCACCATAGACCACGCTTATGACATAGACCACGCTTACGCCGTAGTCTATACCCTCGCATCACGTAAAAGACGCCGACACCACGCTTTTTTGCCGTAGTCTATACCCACCATAGACTACGCTTTTCATGACCACGCCACGCCGTAGTCTATGCCCACGCACTACGTAAAATGCGGCGCATATACTACGCTTTTATCGTAGTCTATACCCACCATAGACCACGCTTTTCGCACATAGACCACGCTTTTCACGCTGCGTGTCTATACCACGCATCACACAATAGTTAAGCTCATACACTCACGCTTTTTGCGTAGTCTATACCCACCATAGACCACGCTTTTTGCACAGACCACGCCTTTTACGCCGTAGTCTATGCCCCATGATCACACAAAAAATTCCTCGACACACACCACGCTTTTACGCGTAGTCTATATGTATTAACCACGGTTTTGAGTTTATTTACTACGGTTTTAATGCCAAATTTACTACGCTTTTCTATTACAACCCGTGTCAATTTAATAACAACTACGGTTTTTCAATTTCAACCGTAGTTAATTTCTTTATTTAAACCTCGCAATTAATAAAGCACAAGCAAACGAGATTAAAATATACTTGCGACTACGCTCAAAATCACTATTCAAAATATACAATATGTTTTCATTACGCCTACAAAATCACTATACAAAATATACAACTGCTTTTCATTACACCTACAAAATCACTATACAAAAATACTATGCACATCACATAACAAAACAATAAGACCGTATCCACATATCACCGCATAAAATAATTCAAAATATCAATCACTTACAACTAAAACATCACAAGACTATATGTGAAGAAGCATGAAATTTGCCCATTCAACGCGAACTTCATCAATGTCCTCTCGAGTAAGACCGATTTTGAAACTATTAACAATTCAAAAATAGAATATTAGCACTCTTGTATGAAAAAATGATTATATTAAAGAATTGAAATGGAATTATCTTACATGTGAACGTAAAGAAATGGAACCGGTCATAACTTCTTCATTATATCTTTCATGAAGCGTGAGTACAAAGAACCCGCATTGCTTGTAATCGGGTCAGTCTTGGACACTTTTAAAATATCAAATATTAGCAACATGTAGATGTATATTAAATCCAACATAAAACAAATGTGATTTGATAAATGAAAATACCTTTACAATTTCCCAACTTGTTTGTTCTTCCTCTTTTCTCCAATTTTGCATTAAACATAAAATTGCCCTTCAAGCAATTAATAGTAATTAGATACTACCAAAAATACACATTTCAAAGTGATCGAATGAGAAATAAGAAATGCCCAAAATAGATATTCACATAGTAACATAAACTAAAGATTGAAGGCAAAACTAGTGACGAAATGGCCATATCCACAAGAAGATTAAACACGATTTACACTTGAACACAAAGAAAATGAACTCCATAAACATAATACAAAAGCAAACATATGTATAAACAAAGGCATAAGAGATTAATACCACAAGGCAAAAATACATCGCCTGGAAAAACAAAACACCGAAAGTGATTGTTCAATCCTATTCTCAAACTGCTCAATGTCATCAACAAATTCCATGACATTTCCCACTTCGCAACTTTGCAATCGCAACAAAATATATAGATTTTACATATCCAAAGCAAGATTGAAGAAAATCATGCACTGCACCGCGTAAAATAGCTCACTATATGTATTATCATCGAATTCAAGATCGTAGCGAAACTTCGCGATTGATGAAAAATGAGAAAAGCGCATCAATGCTAATTGTGTGAAAATTCTTGTAGACCATTTTACATAGCGTTAATAAATCTTGAAGCGTTGAATTCGTGGATTTATGTGAAAATTCTTAATGAGACCATTTCATATAGTATGAAAAGATCGCCACATTTTCTTTTAGCTCGATAAGGGTATTGTTTACTGAACTATCCATGGATTCACTTTTGATTTAAGACATGACAGATAATCAAGTTCCAATTTGGCAACAGATGGTTATCACCAACCACTTCAAGCTCAAGCGCCTCACTCGTGGATTTTCGCTTTATTGAACATACTTGCTTCGATTGTTGGTCAAGTTCTGTCAGCTCTTGGGAAGGTTTTATTATGACAAGGGTGGGAGCGAGAAATGGATGGCCACTCTTGTCCAAACAGTGTTTTTCCAATCCTTTTCATCCGCACCTATTCCTCCGCTCCTCGACGAGTCTACTACTTTATCGTCATCGCTTTCTACTCACCCGATAATCATAATCTATATCGTTGTTGGGGTCATCATTCTTTGGAGATAACATGTCGATTCCATTGATCGCTATACCTACCGCTTCTACTTATTCTCTCATCTGCCACACAATTAGCATTCAATGCGCTTTCTCATTTTCATCAATCGGCGGTTCTTGCTCGTCGATATCAATTCAATGATAAGTATACTATTTACGTATCATGAGCATCGCTGATATTCACCCATTTATCATTACTTTTACATTTATTCTGAATGTAATACCTCAAAAAATATTATTGACATCATTAATTTATAAATTAAATAAAAATCATAACTCAATTACTTTCAAATAATTAGATAGAAAAGCGATTCTCAGTACATCCAAGATTGGGGCTGACACACACAAAACATGTGGAGAACTAAAACTGAGGCGTAAAATGACAAGACAAAGTTCTGCTCCATGATTACGCATGATATAACTCAATTGAATAGAATAGAATGGTCAATGGCGTGAATCTTTATATTATTGGTTTGTGTAATACGAAAGACAAAATACCATGCATAGATGCAAGATTTAGTCTTAAGATGTAATAAGTAAGTATTAAATAGACAAAGTGGCTCATTATTGCAACATAAATATGATATAAGTCATATGACCCTACAAAGATCATCAAAGCCCTATGCTAAGCTATTCGATCATGAATCAAGAAAGTAGAAACCATTTTATCTGATTCGCTATTTTCAAACCACCATCTCGATATTCTCCAACCTAACCCAACCCAACCCAACCACATGTTTGCGATTGACTACATAAAATGGACGATAAGTAAAATGAGACTCTCAACATTTGCAACAAAGATGCTAATGCTATTTATTTCGTAAAATATATAGTAATCCGCATTCCACCGACAATTTACATTAAACTAAGGTCATTTATGTTATGTTCAAGATAGAGGTCATAAAATAATAGTTAAATTCGTGTCAAAGTTGCTTCACGAGTTTATGTCCAAGCAACAAACAATCTAACATAAGGATTAAGTCGTCTCTGATATGGTACATCATTCCTTTATCCACCGGCAACGGATTAAAACACGCCAAAACTATACAACAACACAAAGCTATATCCGTAATAATAGAAGCTTCCATGCGAATAACAATGAACTGAAGGATTGCAACTAGAAGGAAGACGAGATATTTACCTTTAGTAGTAAATTTTGGCAAGACGTTCTTGCATTGCCCGCTCAGCTTTCGTTGCCTTCTCTTCAAAGGCTTCCTAGCAAGGCCGTCCTTGTCATTTCGCCCTTCCGCATTTGCCTCCCATCCGCTCCACAATCGAATGCACCCCTCAAAATCACAAATCTTACTCAAAACAAAACATAGAAAGAAGACCTCATAACTCAACCCGCTACGCCAGGGGTCGATTCACACACTACTCGCTTAGCAACGCCATACCAATTCCGCCCGACGGCAACGATGTGGCAAATTTGCGAGCTACTCTTCCGCCCACCGCGAGATACCTGATCCTCCGAGAAATCCATGATACACGAAGGGTGGAGAACTCGTAAGGATTGTAACTACCGACCGAATCAAGAGTCATTGGCGCGAGGCGCGGAGAGGGAGAGCGGCGGCGGGGGAAGTGGCATGAGTTCGGTGGAGAGGTGGCGGGATCATGACGGGACAAGGAGTTGCCCGAGGGGAAATGTCGAAACCAACAAGGCGGCGAGGCGGGGTCGGGGGGCGGACAGGAGGCGGTGGCATGAGCCACGAGCAAAGAATCCGACTGGCGGACCTTGGTCGCCGGCAGGGGACGCCATGGACTCCATTTGGGGATTAGAGTTGTGGTTAGGGTTTGGGTTTGGGGGTTTAGATTGGAGACGGTTATGTTAATAACCCACACATCGTGAGTTCAATCTCACGTTTGTGATTTTTTTTTTTTTAATTTAGGGCATGACTACGCTTTTTTATAAAAACGCACATACACTGCGCTTTTTAGCGTGAGTCTATACCACCATAGACTACGCATTACACCACGCTTGTTGTTAGTAGTCTATACCCACTATAGACCACGCTTTTTATAAAAACCACACACCATGCTTTTTAGCGTAGTCTATACCCACCATGCATCACGATTTACACCACGCTTTTGTTAGTGTAGTCTATACCCACCATAGACCACGCTTTTGCCACGCTTTTGTGCCGTGGTCATACTCAAAAAATTCGCATAGACTACTTTTGATAAAAGCGTGAAGTCATACTCCTACTAACGCCACAAAAAGGCGTAGTCTATAAGGTGTAGAGAAAGTGGTTTTGTAGTAGTGTAATTTATAAACATTCGATCATGCCACTGAGAAAGAATGTCGACTTACCCTTTATTACCAAGTTGAGCCTGCTTGCACTTGTACATTACGTAATCCTCGTATTTAAGATATCGAACGTCCATTAATCATTAATAGTAATCATCGCTTAAACGATTAATAACTTTATTTTAAGTAGTACCACTCAACCTTATTATTGTACTTGAGCTAACTCAACTGCGCAGGTTTAGTACAATAAACCTTTGAGCTCCTTAAGGACGCCATCATCCTAAACGGATACGGTGACTCGACTGAGATAACTAGCGTGACATACAAGATCGCCACCACCCAAGATGCGGAGAATCTTGGTTAGAACATATAACCCTCACTCATAACAAGTCAAAGTGATGGTCAAGAACTCATACCACCTAATACCTTATCGAGGTTTAGATCATCGAAGTCACCGAGATCTCGGTTCTTCACGACGGCCGGAAAGCAACACATCTCATCGTGATCCTTCAATACGCCGAGACGCATCAAAGATAGACAAGTAACTAAGTCAAGTCACTTATCTATACGCAGCCCTAAACCCACAACTCGTCCTAAGTCGCGTCTCACTGTGAAACTTTTATATCTCATTAAGCGACCAATCATACATTCGTGATCTTCACACAATCGTATGATCTAACTTGTATATGAGATAAGGGACACGATATATGCAATCAAGTATTCAAACCGAGATAGGAGATTGTAATAGTGGTAACAGAAACATTGTATACAAGCTCAACCAAACCGCTTTCAAAGATGCAAATCCAACACAAACGCCTCGATAGCGTCGTGAGATAAGTCCCTGTAGGAAAACATATGTTAACCTCGCCCGAGGATCCATCTTGGGTGTTTAATTCACCATACATTGATTATAAACCTAGCATGCGCTCTATATAATTAATCGCAACACGTAGGGTTTTCTCGTGTTTACCTTCGGATCCGAAGAGGTCGATGGAACGAGACGAACGGATCGAACGGATCGGACTCGTGCTGACCTTCTCGACTCATCCCGATTGCCCAATCTCCAACGTCGAGTGAGGACGATCTATGGAGAATGCACAGGAAAATCACCCGAGCTCTCACAATTTTCGAGACTCTCTCAATGGACAATGAGGGGGGGCCGAAATTCTAGGTTGATAATGTGAGCATTAACCTAGACTTTATCTCATACCTTATATTTATAATGCACTACCTTAATCCCATATGGAAATTACCATAATCCTATATGGAATATTACCATAATCTTAGATTATTTCCATACTTTGTGATTATTTCCATACTATCGTGATTATTACCATAATCTTATATGGAAAGGATCTATGCATATACCATAAATATAATAATATCCTTGTGGGATAAAGAGAATAAAATCTTGCCTTTGAGAGCTATAGAGCCGATTTCCACGAAAGGTCTACTGGGCCCGGTTGGGCCAAATTTCAGGATCAAATCAAGGAATAAAGATGGGCCTCAACAATTAATTATCTTATGTTCACCGTAACATAAATTAATTTATAAACATTCGATCATGCCACTAGAGAAAGAATGTCGACTTACCCTTTATTACCGGTTGAGTCTGCTTGCACTTAGACATTACGAATCCTCGTATTTAAGATATCGAACGCCCATTAATCATTTCAGCAACTGATCGCTTAAACGATTAATAACTTCATTTCAAGTAGTACCACTCAACCTTATTATTGTATTGAGCTAATCTCAACCCGCGGTTTAGTACAATAAACCTTTGAGCTCCTTAAGGGACGCCATCATCCTAAACGGATACGGTGACTCGACATGTATAACTACGCGTGACACAAGATCGCCACCACCCAAGATCACGAGAATCTGTTAGAACATATAACCCTCACTCATAACAAGTCAAAGTGATGGTCAAGAACTCATACTCACCTAATACCTTATCGAGGTTTAGATCATCGTAAGTCACCGAGATCTTGGTTCTTCACGACGGTCGAAAGAAGAACACATCTCATCGTGATCCTTCAATACGTGCCCGAGACGTATCAAAGACAGACAAACAACTAAGTCAAGTCACTTTATCTATATCTTTATGCAGCCTAAACCGACAACTCGCCCTTAAGTCGCCTCACCAGAAACTTTTATATCTCATTAAACTGACCAATCATACGTATCGTGATCTTCACACAATCGTATGATCTAACTTATATACGAGATAAGGGGACATGATATATGCAATCAAGTATTCAAATCGGATAGGAGATTGTAATAGTGGTAACAGAAACATTGTATACAAGCTCAACCAAACCGCTTTCAAAGATACAAATCCAACAATCTCCCACTTATACTAAAGCAAACTTTTAGTATACAATGTGTCTTTCTACTAGCTATTACAAACAACCATCACTTTGCTTCTCCCACTTATACAAAAGTTTCCTTTCTAAGTGGGTGCCATCGCTTAACCAAGTCCTCTAACGTGTCAATCGTAGACTTTATGCAGCTCTTCGTGAATGGATCCGCTAGATTTTCCGTCAGATCAATCTTTCCAATCAAGACGCCACCTCGTCTAACGATTTCTCGATGACATGGTACTTTCTCTATGTGTTTGGTTGCCTTGTGGGTCCGTGGTTCCTTCGAGTTTGCCATCGCACACGAAAGTTATCACAAGAAACTATGATACTCTTGGCAAACCAGTACCACATCTAGATCCACGAGGTAGTTCTCAACCATACAGCCTCCTTAGAAGCCTCCAAGCAAGCTACATATTCTGGCCCATGGTAGAGTCCGCAATGCATCGCCGCTTTGCACTCCGCCAGATACGGCCCACCTCCCAAGGTAAACACATAGCCGAGGTTGACTTTTCTCATCACGGCCACTTGGAAACCGAGTCTCAGATAACCCAAAGGCATTAGACTATCTCGCATGGTAAACTAGCCTATAATCTCGAGTCCTTTCGTACTTGAGTATATGCTTCATCGCAATTCAATGAGCTTGTCGAGGTTAGATCGATATCAGCTACTACGCCTACCGCGATAGCGTATATCGGCCTCGCATAGCATTGCGCATACGAGACTTCCTACGGCGAAGCGTAGGAACTTGTCTCATTTCCTCTATCTCCTTTGCAATATAGGTGATGCGTTTTAGATAAAGGAACGCCATGTCCGAAGGTAGCAATCCTTTCTTGGCGGTCCGCATACTAAAACGAGTAATCACAGATCAATGTAAGACGCTCGAGATAAGCTCAACATTTTCTTCTTGCGATCTCGTAAACCTTGATCCCAAGAATGTACGCATCTCCTAAGTCTTTCATTTGAAACCGATCGATAGCCAACTCTTTACGATGCGATAATCGCCTTCACGTTGTTGCCAACTAGAAGGATGTCATCTACATAAAGTGCAAGAAATACCACATCACCGCTGACATCTAACCGATACTCACAACTCTCGCTAGCAAACTGGGTAAATCCATAGGACTTTACTACCTCGCCAAAGCGTAAGTTCCATGATCGGGAGGTTCGCTAAGTCCATAAATGGACTTCTTAAGCTTCCATACTAGATGCTCTTCACCCTTTACCACATAACCTTCGTGTTGCTCGCATATAGATGTCTCTACCTTCCTCAAGGTAACCGCTTAGGAAAAGCGGTTTAACATCCATTTGCCAAACCTCTGGGTTCAAGTGGGCTGCTATGGCTAGAAGAATTCGATGGACTTGAGCATTGCACGGTAAAAGGTCTCATCGAAATCGATGCCTCAACTGAGTGTACCCTTCGCCATAAGCCCGGCTTTGAAGTCAAACATCTCCATCGGAATCTCTCTTCCTCTTGTATATCCACTTACTACCTATGGCTTCCTTGCCATCCGGTAGAGGTGTCTTTTCATATACATCCATAGCCGTTATGGACTCTATTTCTAAGTCCATAGCGGTGTGCCATGATCTTGCATCAATATCTTGTATCGCCTCCTCAGATGTCCATGGGTCGATTATTGCATGTTCGTCACCGACTAAACCAAGATTCACCCACGAACATAAATCGCCGGGTCGACGAACAACCTCCCACTCACGACGAGGTTCTGCAGTGCACTATGGCAACGGTGCAGAGCATTTGTGGTTCTCTAACTTGCACAACTCATCATGTAGGTACCCACTTGTACGGTCGGTATCTCCAGGAACCCTCAACCCACTCAATTTCTTGAAGTATCCGTGTCGATCCTCCCACTAGACTCGACATCCGTACTTTCGGCCCAATCGGTGGTGGAATACGATCATCTTCTAATTCTTGAAGAATGATTTCAACTTTGGACTTATGATTTTCATGTAGTCCTCTTCTAAGAATCGAGCATTAGTGCTAATAATGACCTTCCGATCCTTAGACTATAGAATAAACCACCTTCGCCCTCTAGATAGCCAATAAACGCCTTGCGCTCGGATCTAGCCTCCAACTCGTCGCTTCTTGTTCAAAGACATGTGCCGGATCGCCCCATATCCTTATGTGGCTTAAATCGGGCTTGCGCCAAACCACAACCTCGAAAGGGTCTTTTCGAACGACTTCGACGGTACTAGATTTAGCAAGATGCCGCCGCCTCACGGCATACCCCCGTGCATCTAAATAGGCAATGTAGCATAACTCATCATAGATCTAACCATTTCTAAAAGAGTCCTATTTCTTCGCTCGACACACCATTTTGTCAGTAGTGTGCCCGTGAAGTCTGCCTGGGATGTAATCCCACACTCACTAGATAGTCCATAAACTCGTTATCGAGGTATTCGCCACCGCGATCGCATCCAGCGGACTGACGATATTTTACCTAGCTTCGCTCCACTTCCGCTTTAAACTCTTTGAATTTCTCAAAACATTCGTGACTTGCGCGAAGCGGTATATGTATCCGCACTTCGAGTAATCGCCAATGAAAGTGACAAAATACTCGCATTCTCCACGAGCTTGTGTGGACATTGGTCCACACTGTGTCGAATGGACTAACTCCAACATTTCTTTGGCTCTATAACCCTTCGCCAGCGGTCCAGGTCGACATCTTACCTTCTATACTGATTCGCAGATCGAACGGAGTAACCGTGAGATCACCCAACGCCCATTCTTAGCCGCCTTTGCATCCTATTTAGATTGATGTGACCTAATCTAAGAGCCGAGAAAAGTAGAGTCATCTTCGAAGAAAACTTTCTCTTTTGTGGTTTGATGAAGACGCAACATAGTTATAGGTATTATGTTTTGCGAAATAGTATAAAGTGAATTATATAAGGTGCCAACACGATAACTTCGTCATTTCTTATGATAGAAAAATCACTATCAAAATAATGAATATCCATGAGTAAATAATTTCAAACAGAACAAGGTTCGCCGAAAATCCGCACATATAAAACGCCTTTCAAAACTAAAACTGTTGTCCCAAAACATAAAGAAACATCTCCAACTGCAACTTGATTTTCGCAAGGCTGCCCATGGAGATCGTTATCTCGCCATCGAACGACTCTTTGTCCGCAGGAACCCTGCAAGGTGTAACAAACATGATCAGTTATGCCAGATTCACTACCCAAGAACGGGTAGAACAAGTCGCTAAACATGTTTCCGCATTAAAGCAAACCGTGCACTGAGCCTTGAGCATAGGGCACTTGGCCTTCAATGCCCAGCCTACCGCACTTGAAGAACTTGCCTTCTCCTTTGCTTCTTCTGCCTCCTGGCAACCATGTTCTTGCTCTCATTCCCACTATTTCCTCGCCTCTACCACCTTTGGTACCCCTTTTCTATTTCCATTTTGCGATGAAAATTTTGGGCCCTTAGACGTGCTAGCAAGAGCATGTGCCTTTTTCCCATAACTCCTTCCGCAAAGAATCGAGATCATTAAGCAATCCCACTAAGTGTAAACTCGGTCTTGCTCATGATCGCATTCACGCAAAGTTCTCAAAAGACTTGGGCGGTATCGATGAGATGATATCGACCTTGGCCGCCGTCAATACCTCCTCCCAACCGATCAAGACTATCCATGAGATGAGTCATGTGGAGACATGTTCATGGACGAACTTCCTTCTTCCATCTTACACGCCAAGATTTCTCTCATTGTGTGGGCGGATCGATCAAGATCCGATTGCCCAAACTTACTCTCGAGACTTGACCAAATATCGTCAGCGCTCACCATCGCGAATTAATTAAATCATTATTTTCGTGAAAGAACAAGCCGTAGATTTTTCTCTCGAGGTCCAACGTCTAAAATTTCACCAGCTGAATTAAACATAAAATCAAACCAACATTAATTAATTTCTAAGGCCTCTTCTATTTTCCTCGGCCGTCTCATACTAGGCCCAAATCACCATTTATTTCATGGTAGTAAGCAAACATAACATAAAGTAAAACCTTAGCCTCACTCACTTTCCCTTCATCGACACACACACACTCCTCTCACACTCTGGACCTACCCGCGTCTTGCCTTGTTTGCCGCCATTTACGGCCCGACGTCGCCGGTCGGCGAACGCGACCTCGACCTCATCTTCTCATCCGTTCACCGCATACTCGCACAGATCAACATCATCCATCTTCTCTCTCTGCGCGGCTTCTCGTCTCGTCGAGACCTCCGGCCGACAAGCCATCGTCGGCTAGCCTTGCGTGCCGCGACTCCTTCATTCTTCTCTCACCATCTCATCCTCCGCCACTCGCACATACACATCGTACTCACTTGTCTGCCTTTCCTTCGCCCCCTCTCGGTGAGATCGCCACCGCCGTCGTCATTTACGGTCGGGCACACGTCGGTGGTGAGCAGCGCGCCACCGCGACCTTATCTCCTTGTTCGGATCTCTGTTCTCCGCCATAGACACACACACGAGATCCCAATGCCTCCTCGTCCGTGCGGCACCATATCGATGCCGTCTATCGGTCGTGCTTCGTGCCGCGTCGTGCCGTTTGGCCCCAACGACCAACGGCCGAGCCCTAGTGGCTCTGTCAAATTAACAAATCTATACCTTGAATTTGTTTACTAAGATTGGCGACTTCTAATTTCTATGTTCGAGCGATTATGCGGTCTTGTAATTTCATTCATAACTTTGATTTGGGGCGTCTGATTAACTCTATTGTTTTGGTGGCTTTGTTAAATGTATTATGTGTTTATGTTCTTCTCTATTCATTTGGAAGCATAAATTTTAATAGAAAGTATTTGAGTCATATTGACTGGATGAAGCGATCTTGCTTCTGTGTGATTTTGTTGAATGAGGTAGAATTTGATTGTTGGAAATTTTACGAATTTGTTGAGAACAAAACATGTTGTTGACGTTGACTAAATTTGATAAGCGAATGAAATCGGTGAGAGGTTGAGAAGTGAATGAATTTACCTTAGTTGTTGTCGTCTCATTCTTTCTTGAGTTGTGGAAATTGGTAGTGGTGAGGGTGGAGTGGTTTGATTAATGAGACTGAGAAGAAAATTGGAGATGGTGTTGTATTTACATAGGATACTTTGAAGTGTGATGATGAGTTTTGTTGTAATGATGGTATGTAGGAAAAGTTGAAGATTTTATGGGATTTGAAATGATGTGTTGTGATGTGATAATTTATCGATGTAAAACATCGGTTCGGTTAAATCTTGTATTCGTTTAAATTTTCTCGTTCAAAATAAAATCGAGCGTCGTGATTATAAATTTTAAATAATCGCTCTAATTTCAAAACCGATTTAGCTAAATAAATTAATAATTCTAAGTTTTAAATTTCTCGGGGTATTACGGTTAACGATCCATTCCTAGGATTATGTCCATATTTGTCATAGGTATGGCGTGAAAGTTATCTGTCGTGACCTTAAGTGCGCCTAGTCCAGTTCTAGGTTCGAGCATATGTGGGTTCTTGTTCTTATGCCTCTCTTGGATAAAAATTCTCATAATTTGTTCGAGCGTTTAGGATCTAATCTAAGTTCTCTGCTTAATGATAAAAATGCGGCGATGTCGAGCAGGGGATAACGAGGCGATTGGAGGTATTCCCATACACCGCAAGTTTCCTTGGTTCCTTGGAAGCTCTGCAGAACTCCCTTCTTGGTTGAGGCGTGGGACATGCGTGCGGTGGTATTCTTGTTGTTGATGATGTTGTTGTTGTTGTTGCGGTTCTTCTTCTTATTGTTGTTGTTTGTCGATCTTCTTCTGTTATCGCCATTGTTGTTGTCGTTGCCGTCATGGTTGATATGGTCGTTGATTTGGTGGAAGTCTTGAATCGGAAATTTTTCTTTGGAGCAGTTGAGCTTGGATAGCGGATTGGTTGGACTCGGTTAGGTACATTGGGATGGCCATTCCTTGGCGCGTCCACGGCGGATCCGGAGTAGTGACCCTTACGGCCATTTGAAACACTCATCGTTCGTGAACATGCGGACTCATTTGTGACTTCTATGGCACTTAGGGCACATGGGGAGTCTCACGAATCTTGGGTTTTCTCCACCAAGCGTGGGTACTATGTGCGTCGAAACCTCGTCCGTGCCCGGATGGCACATTACTCCTGCCATGGCCTCTTGTCGGCTGGCCAATATGTGACCCCGACCTTGGTGGGGTCCTTCCTTCCTTTTCCACGATCTCCTTGGTGATTCGGTGGATGCTGACGATAATCTGTCGTAAGCGGCGGCCTCAATATCGAGGCTTTACTAAGGGCCTCACGATGGTTAGATTTCCATGACGGCTAGTGACACTTTGATCTCATGCGGAGTCCCTTCGGAACTTTCGTTCTCTTCTGTCGATGTTAACCGGTGAGGCAGCTATCGCGACATCTCGCGGATGCCTGTCTTAATCTGTAACCGTTGTCTTCAACATCGCGAGTTGTAAAACTCGTGTTCCTTTTCTTCGATAACTCTTAGGAATGTATTTCTCGTACCATTCTCTAAATTCTCCCGGTGTAAGATCCTAGTTCTTACTTGATTAGGTCTTTCTCTTGCCTCTTAAAAATCGGCGGCACCGGTTATACGTAGGCAAGCGCGACAGCGTTCTTAAGAGGTGCGATGAAGGTGAAGATCGCTCTAGCGCGAATCCATAGTTCGCGATCTATGGGGTTTCGGTCCCATTGAAAGTTGGCGGATTACGCACGAGGAATAGCTCTTAATCATTCTTGCGGTAGTGGTGGTAAGGGGTGTCCTCTCGTTCGTGTTACCTCGCGGTTTCTCTTCCGACAACATTCTATCGTTCTTAAATATCGCAATCAAATATCTTCTTATACCATCCATCAGGATCATACATATCTTAGCGGTATGTATATATAATCGTAGTCATACATCTACACTCTTGAACACCACTTATCACAACATCAAAATCAATGGCTCGATGAGCTATCATCATATTAAAAAATGCCTCTCGAGAACTTTCATGGTGTTTTGAGATTTACAAAGAGGCAGTCGGGTATGATATTCAAGCTTATATCGAGTCTCTCACGTGCTTAGTCGCGGTGCGTAACAAAATCTAAGCGTTAAGGTTTATCAAAATAAGGGTTCATGTCGAGACGACCATCGCTTCCGCACATCACGAATATATAAGTATATAAACAAAACACTATCTAGTCTTAATAACTAGATCCATAATGCAGTGTAAATAGGGCTCGGCATGTCAGTCGAGCAGGGAGTATGGGTACTATCGGCATCCTTCATCTCATCGTCGTGACGGGTCCTCTGCGGTCTACTCTCTTTGACCTCGGCATTGAATGTGGGGTCCGGTCTCTCGGATTATAATGACTCTAACTTCTTCCATAGTAGCTAAGTCTCGGCGGATCTCGATCGTGATCTCACCATGGGTATTGGTGGAAACATAGAAGCGAGCGGGCAAGCTCCTCTCACGGTGCATGCGGTTAGGCCACGTGAATCGTCGATCTCTGATGTCGTGACACATGGGTCCGTATGGGGTGGTGGCGGTTGAGCGGGAAGCCGTAGGTAGAGGTGGATCTTGGCATGGAATGATCGGCGGTAATGGTGGGCGAGGCAATGGCGGGCTTGAATCTCTTGGCGGTAGGACGAAAAAGTGAGTTGTCGGGGCGGGAAGATCAGCCTCGAATATGTTCTGCCCGGCCGAGCGAGAATGCAGTCCATCGGATGCCAAGCGGTGAAGCCACTGGGAATCTCGTCACGCTAGGTGTACACCGCTTGGGGAGCTATGGTCGCGGGGTGTAGCTCCATATATCATGAATATGTAGCTCGGGGACTTACAAAAGGCAGAGTCCACCTCAAGATCGAAGCTCTCGGCGGCGATAGATGTAATCTGCCGATATCTCAGAGCATATCCACCGGATCGGATGGCGATCTTGCAATCGATCAACACACCGTCATAATGTGGCGTACCACGGCATGTCAGATAGCCAATGGCGTACAAAATGAGCAAGACTCACCGATGTCTTTTACCGGTACATCGGCGGAGCGGTAGGAGTGTACCGCCTCGCGGTGTGACTCTAGAAGATAAAGAACTGGTCGTAAAACCGTCGAACCATCTTATATTCTAAGTTCTTATGAAACTACTTTCATGGTTTGGTCTTTAGGAAGAGCGCATGGTTCCTTAGGGCGAACAAGCGTCCGATGCCTAGCATTCGGGTAAAGGCTAAGTGATCACCCATCTTATCGGGTCTGGATTCCTTACTTCTACTCACGTTATAGTATCACATCATATCCGTTCTCATTATGCACTTACAAATCATTATTTCTTTTTATACCTCCATAACGTTATACTTTTATTCTTTTCACTTATGCCGCGATAGAGGCAACATCTGTGATCGGAATGCCTTCACGTAGAGAGGTTGGGACTCATAGCGGTGCAAACCTCCGGTTAAGCAATAAACCGTCATCGTAGACTCGTCGCGTTCTCATCATGAATCCGTTCGGATTGTGATTCTTAAGATTTCTATGTTCCGTTCTTCCTTGTATTTCGTTCAATTGGGGTATCTTATGTTCTAATACTAAGTTCGGCGCAAAGAGATCATGTGTTTTAAGTCTATGTTCTCATGGGAAACATACTCATGTACATCATGCTTCTACAACGATAAACAAAATCGCGACACATTGTGCGATAATCACATTCTTTTACTCGTTTACAGTTCTAAAACATAACTTTCTTTCAAACTAATGACCAATCAATTGAAACAACTTTTCAATTTCAAAATTTTCTCTTTCAAAATATTTTCAACTTCCCAACAAGCGATATGGAAATTCAATTCACATTTATATACTTCCATCATTTCAAAACAACTTTTAGTTGAGATAGTTACCTTCTTCCTCGTTGAGCGGGGACGGACGATGGAGTACGGTCGATGTGATGAACATAAATAATTTCTAGACTCGACTTCAACTTAGGATTAGGAAATGGTTTCTAAGGTTGGAGCACAAGTGCTCGATACCACTTTAATGACGACCGACTTCCCAGGAAATGCGGATATCTGGATCGTCGTGGTATAATAATCGACGAATATATACATAACTAATCAATGTAATTAACAAAGAACTACTCATAAGCATGAATTAAAGGGATAGCTATTGATACCAACTCGAGTCACATAAGGACTTGCAAAAGGTTCGAGTTGAAATAACCTTGATCGGGCGCGTCGAAGAGCAGCGACCTCAAGTTCATACGATAATGGAAGCGAGTTATAGTCGAATACCAAAATAATATCGAGTTAGGCAATGATAACGTGTGGACATGCATATGATGATACATGCCCAAGTATCTAGAAACCTTTCTAATAAAGCATCAAATCAGCCACTCTGCGCCACCTCGCCCCATCGTCAATCCTACTCACTTGCACGTCAAAAGCGAGATGCGGGCTAAGTACAAAAGTACTCGGTGGACTCATTCGAAAACATTTTCTTTGTAAATTTATTGAGCGCCCACAATAGCGCATGAGGTTTTAGTCGAAGACTCATGCTATCAAATATTTTATCATTTTCTAAGCGTTCGGCGAACTATTTTATCCATGTTGTTCCATATCGATTGTAGGGTAGCGTATGTTAACCCTCGCCGAGGATCCGTCTTGGGTGTTTAATTCACCATACATTGATTATAAACCTAGCATGCGTCTATATAATTAAATCGCAACACGTTGGGGTTTTCACGTGTTTACCTTTGGATGCAGGGTGGATCGAGCAGGATGACGGTCGAGCGGATCGAGACTCGTGCTTTGACCTTCGGGTGTATCCGGTTGCCCAATCTCAGCGTCGAGTGAGGGCGATCTATGGAGAATGCTTGGAAAATCACTCAATGCTCTCTCAAAACTCACGAAATTTTCTCTCAAAATTGTGAGATGACCGAAAATCTTGCTTGTAATTTGTGAGTGTGTACTAGACATTATCTCATACCTTATATTTATACACCTTAATCTATATGGAATGTTACCATAATCTATATGGAATATTACCATAATCTATATGGAATATTACCACTTAGGATTATTTCCATACTCTTAGGATTATTTCCATACTCTTGGGATTATTTCCATACTCTCAGATTATTACCATAATCTTATATGGAAAGGATCTATGCATATTTAAATATAATTATATCCTTGTGGGATAAAGAGAATAAAATCTTACCATTGGGAGCAAAATAGGCGATTTTCTTACGCTTAAGGGCACTGGATGGGCGGCCGAGGATCAATCAAGGAATAAAGATGGGCCTCAATAAATTAATTATCTTATGTTCGCCCGAACATAAATTAATTTATAAACATTCGATCATGCCACTAGAGAAAGAATCGTTGACCCCTTTATTACGAAGTTGAGTCGGGCTTGCACTTAGACATTCTGAATCCCGTATTTAAGATATCGAGCGTCCATTAATCATTTATAGCAATCATTGCTTAAAGCGATTAATAACTTCATTTCTTAAGTAGTACCACTCGACCTTATTATTGTACTTGAGCTAACTCAACTGCGGGGTTTAGTACAATAAACCTTTGACTCTAAGGGGCGTCATCATCTCCAGCGGATACGGTGACTCGTCTGAGATAACTAGCGTGACATAAACTGCCACCCCGAGATCGGAGAATCTTGGGTTAGAACTCTCTCCTCTCCAAAGTCAGTGATGGTCGACCTCTACTACTTAATACCTTATCGAGGTTTAGATCGCCGTAAGTCACGAGATCTTGGTTCTTCCGACGGTCGAGAAGAAGAACACATCTCACTGATCCTTGATACGTCGAGGACGTCCGGCATAAACAAGCAACTAAGTCAGTCACTTCTTATCTATCTGCGGCTAAACCGACATCGTCCTTAAGTCGTCTCGGTGGAAACTTTTTATATCTCATTAAGCTTGACCAATCATCGAGACACGTGATCTTCTACACATTGTATCTAACTATATATGAGATAAGGGGACACGAGATATATGCAATCAAGTATTCATTTCAGGATAGGAGATTGTAATAGTGAACGAGCATTGTACTAGCTCAAAAGCGCTTTCGTATACAAATCCAACAATCTCCCACTTATACTAAAGCAAACTTTTAGTATACAATGTGTCTCTCTACTACTTAAACAAAACCATCACTTTGCTCCACTTACTAAAGTTTCCTTTCTAAGTGGGTGCCGTCTAAGCATAATCAGTCCTCGTCGTCACAGCGTAGACTTATTCGGCGAGGCTTTAGTGAATGGATCGGCTGGTTATCCGTCGTATCAATCTTTGCTATCGCCGTCCCGCCGTCTAGCGATTTCTCGTATGACATGATTCTCTCATGTGTTTGCTTGCCTTGTGGATCGTGATTCGCCGAGTTTGCCATTGCACGAGTTATCACGTAAACCATGATACTCATGGGCAAACCGGTACCACATCTAGATCCATGAGGTGGTTCTTGAACCATACAACCTCCTTACGACCTCGAGTGGCTACATATTCGGCTTCCATGGTAGAGTCCGCAATGCATTTGCTTTGCCATGAGGATCGGTTCCACCTCACAAGGTAAACACATAGAGGTGAGCTTATTCTTATCACGGTCGCTTGGAAATCAGTGCAGAACAGGCATTAGACTATCGCGGTAAGCTCTTAATCTCGAGTCCTTTTCGGTGCCGAGTATATGCTTCTTGCGGATCGATATGCTTGTCGAGGTTGGGCGATATCTACTACTATCTTGCTGGCCGAGATGTCGGACCTCGTCGTAGCATTGCATACATGAGACTTCCTACGGTGAGCGTGGGGAACTTGTCTCATTCCTCTATCTCGCTGCGGTCGGGTGAGCCGCTGAATAAAGGCATATCGAAGGTAGCAATCCTTTCTTGGCGGCGCATACTAAACAGTAATCACGGTATCAATGTAAGGCGCTGAGATAAGCTCATCATTTTCCTCTTGCGATCTCGGTAAACCTTGATCCCAAGAATGCGCAATCTCCAAGTCTTTCATTTGAAAGCGATCGGATAAACAACTCTTTGCGTCGATAACAACTTCACATTGTTGCCAAATAGAAGAATGTCATCTACGTAAAGTCCATCCACATTACCGTTGACATCTAACGATACACACTCGCTAGGTAAATCCATGGACTTTACCACCTCGTCAACGTAAGTTTAACTTTTCTTATTATTTCATCATTACGTACTTCATGACATGAAACTTCATTTGCAACATTTGCAATAACCTTCACTTTCAATCAATCCTCATAACTTTCATTTCATGAAAAATTATTACAAAACTTTGAGAAGAATCATTTACTTAGCATAAATCAAATCCTGTAAGTTTTCCTTAAATATGCGTCCCATACTGCATATTGTGGGAATCCTTGAGCTTTACTTAAATATGCGGTCCCATACCTACATATTGTGGGAATCTCCTTTTTTTCTTTTTCTTTTGAAAAAAATCATTTCATCATTTCTCACTTTCAACTTTTCATTTCAAAACTTTTGAAGAAATCATTTACCTCATTCGGTTGAGCTTGATGTGATGGAGTGTTGAGCGATGTCGTGATTTCCAAAGTCTAGTGATTCTAACTAGACTTGACTTGAAAGAACATTTCGGGTTGAGCAAGCGGTGCTCGATACCACTCTGTAACAACCCGACTACGCTAATCCAGAAAGAGCGCCTTGTCGGACCCGACTAGGGTTGGATAAAAGCGAGGAAAGAAATGGGATTTTAGTATTTGATTTCTAACAATATTATTGGTAAGGAACATGAATATTTGCGGAAGCATAAGTGATCTGAAGTCGATTCGAGAAAATCGACCATACGGTAGTTGATTATCAAATCACTACTAGGATATTCCTGAGTTCGACATATAACTAGAATTCTAAAGAGTTTGCGTGGAATAAACATGTGAGATATGCGTATGAAGATGCATTCTCAAGGTGAACCAAAAATGTTCCATTTTCATTGACAACATTCTATTGCTCAACAACTTTGCTACATCATCATCATTTCAATCGCACGTTTAAAACAAATATGCGGTGAGTACAAAAATACACTCGGTGGACTCATGCAAAAACATTTTTATCTGATTAAATTACCTTTGCCGCATGAAGACACAAGGGTTTTACTTGAAAAGGGCCTTGTGCTTATTAAACATTTCATCATTTCATAAATCGTACGGCGGATATTTTCTTTGTATGTATGATCCATATCCTTTCATTCCTCGTATAACATCATCACGAATCGAGCGCCCGTGAAGGAGGCCTCGTCTCGTCGTTGTGACCGGCCGTGGTGTACTTACGACAGCGGTCATCCCTCGTGTACCACGTTAATCCGGGCTATAAAGCACGGGATCGGTCGATTTTATCATGAATTGGGGTGACCCAACAACCTCATTATCATTCATTGTCGGTGAACCAACACATGATAGGATACATACATAAAAACATAAACATTTGGGCGGTAATTAAGTAAACATTTCATCATCATTTCTTGAAATAAACATCATAAATAAATATTTTTCATTTCAAAAGCATCGTAAATAAAGCATTTGTCATTTTGAGTGAGTAAAGCCGGCTTAGAAATTGACCTTCTTGACATACATCGTAGGGATCCTTTGTCGTTTTCATTTCGTCCGCTAGACCTTGTCGATGTAAAAATTATAATTTAATACATCATTCGTTTTTATTTGAAGCATCGTTAAGATTTAGCAATTCATTATCTTTTAAATCTTAGAGTTTCATGATTTTAGTTATCGTCGACTTAGTTAACAATCTATACTTGATCTATTAGGTTCGTCTCGTCATGACGATGGCGACACTTCATCGTTGCCTTCTTTCCTTCCATGATGTTTCTCACGTCGTTTAGGTATAATATATGAATCTAAGTTCATAACTAATCTTAAATGGTTTGTTAGCAGCGTATCGACAAATTCGAGTTTGATAACTCGTCCATAAAATCATCTGTGCGCGTTTCTCGCCTCATCACGTCCCGTATTTTCTATTAAAGAAAACCAATATCGATACTAAGCGATTAATAAAATTTCTCTTACTTCGTTCATCTTCTAATAATCATTCTATAAACTTGAGTTACTTAGAAATAATATTTCTTAAGTATCTACTTGACATAATCAACTCATTAATTAAATCTATGATTTAATTAAGTAAATCCATAATCAAAACTTAATTGAATGGATTAAATAAAATCGATAATATTTGATTAATCAATCAAATTATTTTAATTCATCTTAAATATCCACTAATTAGGATTTTATTCGATCACTCTTTACATAAAGTCCGTCTCATTACATACATGAATCACTTAAAAGAATAATTCTCAAATTATTCCTTAACATAATTAATTAATTATGTTATTAAAATATATATATAGACTTTATTAAATCTCATGAGTTTAATTAACTCACTATAATTAATCGGTATTTAGATTACTCTTTAATTCAAGAGTCCATCCTTCATTTAATCTAGGCCCAACATTAAAATAAATCTATGTCCACAAAAATTGTAAAGCCCGTACTAATTTAATTGATAAGCCCATGACTCAATCATTATTAATTCTAGAAGCCCTCTTTTCTTTTTATTATTGGCCCGTCTAACATTAGGTCCAATCACCATTTTAATTTCAACCCATATATCATATAAGGTCCAAAGCGAATTAATTAAATCAATTATTTTATTGAAAGAACAAGCCCGTAGATTTTTCTCTCACAAGGTCCAACGTCTAAAATTTCCGACCAGCTGAATTAAACATAAAATCAAACCCAACATTAATTAATTTCTAAGGCCCATCTTCTATTTTCCTCGGCCGTCTCATACTAGGCCAAATCACCATTTATTTATTGGTAGTAAGCCCAAAACATAACATAAAGTAAAACCTTAGCCTCCTCTACTTTCCCTTCCCAGTCAGAACACACACACACCTCTCTCTCACCTCACCTCTGGACACACACACCTCGTCTTGCCTTTGTTGCCGCCATTTACGGCCGGCACGTCGCCGGTCGTGAACGCGACCTCGACCTCCCTGCTTCTCCTTCTCACGTTCACTCGCATACTCGCACAAGATCAACATCCATCCATCTTCTCTCTCTCTACGCGGGACTTCTCGTCTCGTCGAGACCTCACGGCCGACAAGCCATCGTCGGCTAGCCTTGCATTGCCGCGACTACCTTCATTCTTCTCTCATCCCATCTCATCCTCCGCACACTTCGCACACACATACGTACTCACTTTGTCCCTGCCTTTCCTTCGCCCGCCCTCTCGGTGAGATCGCCACCGCCGTCGTCATTTACGGTCGGGCACATCGTCGGTGGTGAGCAGCGACGCCGCCCAGCGACCTTATCTCCTTGTTCGGATCTCTGTTCTCGCTCGCATAGACACACACACGAGATCCCAATGCCTCCTCGTCCGTGAGCGGCACCATATCGATGCCGTCTACGTCCGGTCGTGCTTCGTGCCGCGTCGTGCCGTTTGGCCACCTCCAACGACCGACAGCCGAGCCCTAGTGGCTCTGTCAAAATTAACAAATCTATACCTTGAATTTGTTTACTAAGATTGGCGACTTCTAATTTCTATGTTCGAGCGATTATGCGGCATGCTTGTAATTTCATTCATAACTTTGATTTGGGGCGTCTGATGTAACTCTATTGTTTTGGTGGCTTTGTTAAATGTATTATGTGTTTATGTTCTTCTCTATTCATTTGGAAAGCATAGAATTTTAATAGAAAGTATTTGAGTCATATTGACTGGATGAAGCGATCTTTGCTTCTGCTGTGATTTTGTTGAATGAGGTAGAATTTGATTGTTGGAAATTTTTCTGGAATTTGTTGAGAACAAAACATGTTGTTGACGTTGACTAAATTTGATAAACGAATGAAATCAGTGAGAGGTTGAGAAGTGAATGAATTTACCTTAGTTTGTTGTCGTCTCATTCTTTCTTGAGTTGTGGAAATTGGTAGTGGTGAGGAGTGGAGTGGTTTGATTAATGAGACATGAGAGGAAGAAAATTGGAGATGGTGTTGTATTTTACATAGGATACTTTGAAGTGTGATGATGAGTTTTGACTGTAATGATGGTATGTAGGGAAAAGTTGAAGATTTTATGGGATTTGAAATGATGTGTTGTGATGTGATAATTTATCCAGTGTAAAACATCGGTTCGGTTAAATGCTTGTATTCGTTTAAATTTTCTCGTTCAAAATAAAATCGAGCGTCGGCGATTATAAATTTTAAATAATCGCTCTAATTTCAAAACCGATTTAGCTAAATAAATTAATAATTCTAAGTTTTAAATTTCTCGGGGTATTACACGGTTAACGATCCATTCCTAGGATTATGTCCATATTTGTCATAGGTATGACGTGAAAGTTATCTGTCGTGACCTTAAGTGCGCCTAGTCCAGTTCTAGGTTCGAGCATATGTGGGTTCTTGTTCTTATGCCTCTCTTGGATAAGAAATTCTCATAATTTGTTCGGTAGCGTTTAGGATCTAATCCTAAGTTCTCTACGCATGCTTGACAATAAAAGAATGCGGCGCTTGATGTCGAGCAGTGGGATAACGAGCGATTGGAGGGTATTCCCATACACCAAGTTTCCTTGGTTCCTTGGAAGCTCTGCGAGAACTCCCTTCTTGGTTGAGGCGTGGGACTGGCATGCGGTGGTATTCTTGTTGTTGATGATGTTGTTGTTGTTGTTGCGGTTCTTCTTCGCTATTGTTGTTGTTGGGGCTAGAATGCTTCTTGCTTCGGTATCGCCATTGTTGTTGTCGTTGCCGTCATGGTTGATATGGTCGATTGATTTGGTGGAAGTCTTGAATCGAAATTTTATTCTTTGGAGCAGTTGAGCTTGGATAGCGGAATTGGTTGGACTCGGTTAGGTACATTGGGATGGCCATTCCTTCTTGGCGCGTCCACAGGCGATCCGGAGTAGTGACCCTTACGCACATTTGAAACACTCATCGTTCGTGAACATGCGGACTCATTTGTGACTTCTATGGCACTTAGGGCACATGGGGAGTCTCACGAATCTTGGGTTTCTCCACCAAGCGTGGGTACTATAGTGCGTCGAAACCTCATCCGTGCCCGGATGGCACATTACTCACTGCCATGGCCTCTTGTCGGCTGGCCAATATGTGACCCACGACCTTGGTGGGGTCCTTCCCTTCCTTTTCCACGATCTCCTTGGTGATTCGGTGGATGCCTGTGATAATCTGTCGTAGGCAAGGCGGCCTCAATATCGAGGCTTTACTAAGGGCCTCACGATGGGTTAGATTTCCATGACGGCTAGTGACACTTTGATCTCATGGCGGGTCCCATTCGGAACTTTTGGTTCTCTTCTCGTCGATGTTAACCGGTGAGGGCATATCGCGACATCTCGCGGATGCCTGTCTTAATCTGTAACCGTTGTCTTCAACATCGCGAGTTGTAAAACTCGTGTTCCTTTTCTTCCGATAACTCTTAGGAATGTATTTCTCGTACTTCCTCCTTAAATTCTCCCGGTGTAAGATCTAGTTCTTCTCAGATTAGGTCTTCTCTTACGCCTCTCTTAAAAATCGGCGGCACCGGTTATACGTAAGGCAAGCGCATGACAAGCGTTCTTAAGAGGTGCGATGAAGAAAGTGAAGATTCGCTCTGGCGCGCGAATCCATAGTTCCGCATCTATGGGGTTTCGGTCCCATTGAAAGTTGGCGGATTACGCACGAGGAATAGCTCTTCAATCATTCTTGCCGGTAGTGGTGGTAAGGGGGGTGTCCTCTCGTTCAGGTGTTACCTCGCGGTTTCTCCTTCTCGACAACATTCTATCATTCTTAAATATCGCAATCAAATATCTTCTTATACCATCCATCGGGATCATACATATCTTAGCGGTATGTATATATAATCGTAGTCATACATCTAGCACGTCTTGAACACCACTTATCACAACATCAAAATCAATGGCTCGATGAGCTATCATCATATTAAAAAATGCCTCTCGAGAACTTTCATGGTGTTTTTGAGATTTACAAAGAGAGCAGTGCAAGTATGATATTCAAAGCTTATATCGAGTCTCTCACGTACTTAGTCGCGGTGCGTAACAAAATCTAAGCGTTACGGGTTTATCAAAATAAGGGTTCATGTCGAACGACCATCGCTTCCGCACACATCACGAAGATATATAAGTATATAAACAAAACACTATCTAGTCTTAATAACTAGATCCATAATCGCATGAAGTGTAAATAGGGCTCGGCATGTCGAGTCGAGCAGGGAGTATGGGTACTATCGGCATCCTTCGTCTCATCGTCGTGACGGGTCCTTCTGCGGGTCCTACTCCTCTTTGACCTCGGCATTGAATGTGGGGTCACGGTCTCTCGGATTATAATGACTCTAACTTCTTCCATAGTAGCTAAGTCTCGGCGGATCTCGATCGTGATCTCGCCATGGTATTGGTGGAAACATAGAAGCGCAAAGCGGGCACAAGCTCCTCTCACGGTGCATGCGGTTAGGCCACGTGAATCGTCGATCTCTGATGTCGTGACACATGGGTCCGTATGGGGTGGTGGCGGTTGAGCGGGAAACGCCCGGTAGGTAGAGGTGGATCTTGGCATGGAATGATCGGCGGTAATGGTCGGGCGAGGCAATGGCGGGGCTTGAATCTCTTGGCGGTAGGACAAAAAGTGAGTTGTCGGGGCGGGAAGATCCAGCCTCGAATATGTTCTGCCGGCCGAGCGAGAATCTGAGTCCATCGGATGCCCAAGCGGTGAAGCCACTCGGGAATCTCGTCACGCTAGGTGTACACCGCTTGGGGAGCTATGGTCGCGGGGTGTAGCTCAGTATATCATGAATATGTAGCTCGGGGACTTACAAAAGGCGAGTCCACCTCAAGATCGAAGCTCTCTCGGCGGCGATAGATGTAATCTGCCGATATCTCACGAGCATATCCACCGCGATCGGATGGCGATCTTGCAATCGATCAAGCACACCGTCATAATGTGGCGTACCACGGGCATGCGATAGCCAATGGCGTACAAAATGAGCAAGGAACTCACGATGTCTTTTACCGGTACATCGGTCGGAGCGGTAGGAGTGTACCGCGCCTCGGGTGTGACTCTAGAAGATAAAAGAACTGGTCGTAAAACCGTCGAACCATCTTATATTCTAAGTTCTTATGAAACTACTTTCATGGTTTGGTCTTTAGGAAGAGCTGCATGGTTCCTTAGGGCGAGAACAAGCGTCCGATGCCTAGCATTCGGGTAAAGGCTAAGTGATCACCCCATCTTATCGGGTCTGGATTCCTTACTTCTACTCACGTTATAGTATCACATCATATCCGTTCTCATTATGCACTTACAAATCATTATTTCTTTTTATACCTCCATAACGTTATACTTTTATTCTTTTCACTTATGCCCGATAGAGGCAACATGCTGTGATGTTCGGAATGCCTTCACGTAGAGAGGTTGGGACTCATAGCGGTGCAAACCTCCGGTTAAGCAATAAACCGTCATCGTGAACTCGTCGCGTTCTCATCATCGAATCCGTTCGGTTGTGATTCTTAAGATTTCTATGTTCTCGTTCTTCCTTAGTATTTCGTTCAATTGGGGTATCTTATGTTCTAATACTAAGTTCGGTAGCAAAGAGATCATGTGTTTTAAGTCTATGTTCTCATGGAAACATACTCATGTACATCATGCTTCACATACAACGATAAACAAAATCGCGACACATTGTGCGATAATCAAGCATTCTCATTTACTCGTTTACCAAGTTCTAAAAGCTTATAACTTTCTTTCAAACTAATGACCAATCAATTGAAACAACTTTTCAATTTCAAAATTTTCTCTTTCAAAATATTTTCAACTTCCCAACAAGGCGATATGGAAATTCAATTCACATTTATATACTTCCATCATTTCAAAACAACTTTTAGTTGAGATAGTTACCTTCTTCCTCGTTGAGCGGGGACGACGATGGAGTACGGTGCGATGTGATCGAACATAAATAATTTCTAGACTCGACTTCAACTTAGGATTGAGGAAATGGTTTCTAAGGTTGAGCCGACAAGTGCTACGATACCACTTTATGACGACCCGACTTCCCAGGAAATGCGGATATCTGGATCGTCGCTGGTATAATAATCGTGAATATATACATAACTAATCAATGTAATTAACAAAGAACTACTCATAGCATGAATTAAAGGGATAGCTATTGATACCAACTCGAGTCACATAAGGACTTGCCAAAGGTTCGAGTTGAAATAACTTGATCGGGGCGCCGTCGAAGAGCAGTGCGACCTCAAGTTCAATACGATAATGGAAGCGATTATAGTCGAGATACCAAAATAATATCGAGTTGAGCGGCAATAACGTGTGGACATGCATATGATGATACATGCCCAAGTATCTAGAAACCTTTCTAATAAAGCATCAAATCAGCGCCACTCTGCACCACCTCGCACCCATCGTCAATCCTCTCGACTGCGCACGTCAAAAGCGAGATGCGGGGCTAAGTACAAAAGTACTCGGTGGACTCATTGCGAAAACATTTTCTTTGTAAATTTATTGAGCGCCCACAATAGCGCATGAGGATTTTAGTCGAAGACTCATACTATCAAATATTTTATCATTTTCTAAAAGCGTTCGGCGAACTATTTTATCCATGTTGTTCCATATCGATTGTAGGGTAGCGTATGTTAACCCGCGCCAGAGATCCGTCTTGGGTGTTTAATTCACCATACATTGATTATAAACCTAGCATGCGTCTATATAATTAAATCGCAACCGTTGGGGTTTTCACGTGTTTACCTTTGGATCATCGAGGGTGGATCGAGCAGGATGAGCGGATCGAGCGGATCGAGACTCGTGCTTTGACCTTACGGGCTGTATCCGGTTGCCCAATCTCCAGCGTCGGTGAGGGCGATCTATGGAGAATGCTTGGAAAATCACTCAATGCTCTCTCAAAACTCACGAAATTTTCTCTCTCAAAATTGTGAGATGACGAAAATCTTGCTTGTAATTTGTGAGTGTGTACTAGACATTATCTCATACCTTATATTTATAATGCTACCTTAATCCTATATGGAATGTTACCATAATCTATATGGAATATTACCATAATCTATATGGAATATTACCATACACTTAGGATTATTTCCATACTCTTAGGATTATTTCCATACTCTTGGGATTATTTCCATACTCTCGAGATTATTACCATAATCTTATATGGAAAGGATCTATGCATATTCCATAAATATAATTATATCCTTGTGGGATAAAGAGATAAAATCTTACCATTGGGAGCAAAATAGCGCGATTTTCTTACGCTTAAGGGCACTGGATGGGCGGCCGAGGATCAATCGAGGAATAAAGATGGGCCTCAAATAAATTAATTATCTTATGTTCGGCCCGAACATAAATTAATTTATAAACATTCGATCATGCCACTAGAGAAAGAATCTTGACTTACCCTTTATTACGAAGTTGAGTCGGGCTTGCACTTGACATTCTGAATCCCGTATTTAAGATATCGAGCGTCCATTAATCATTTATAGCAATCATTGCTTAAAGCGATTAATAACTTCATTTCCTTAAGTAGTACCACTCGACCTTATTATTGTGCTTGAGCTAACTCAACTGCGGGGTTTAGTACAATAAACCTTTGAACTCCTTAAGGGGCGTCATCGTCCTTAGCGGATACGGTGACTCGTCTGAGATAACTAGCGTGACATACAACGCGCCACCACCGAGATGCGGAGAATCTTGGGTTAGAACCTATAACCTCACTCATAACAAGTCGAAGTGATGGTCGACAACTCGTACTCACCTAATACCTTATCGAGGTTTAGATCATCGTAAGTCACGAGATCTTGGTTCTTCACGACGGTCGAAAGAAGAACACATCTCACTGTGATCCTTGATACGTCGGAGGCGTGCCGGCATAAACAAGCAACTAAGTCAAGTCACTTCTTATCTATCTTTGCGGCTAAGCCGACAACTCGTCCTTAAGTCGTCTCGGTGTGAAACTTTTATATCTCATTAAGCTTGACCAATCATCGACACGTGATCTTCACACACTTGTATGATCTAACATATATGAGATAAGGGGACACGAGATATATGCAATCAAGTATTCATTTGAGATAGGAGATTGTAATAGTGGTAACAGGAAACATTGTATACTGAGCTCGACCAAAGCGCTTTCGGTATACAAATCCAACAATCTCCCACTTATACTAAAGCAAACTTTTAGTATACAATGTGTCTCTCTACTAGCTATTACAAACAAAACCATCACTTTGCTTCTCCCACTTATACAAAAGTTTCCTTTCTAAGTGGGTGCCATCTAAGCATAATTCAGTCCTCTAACGTCCACGGCGTAGACTTATTCTTGGCGAGGCTTTAGTGAATGGATCGGCTAGGTTATCCGTCGTATCAATCTTTGCTATCAAGGCACGTCCCGCCGTCTAACGATTTCTCGTATGACATGGTACTTTCTCTCTATGTGTTTGCTTGCCTTGTGGATCAAGTGATTCGCCGAGTTTGCCATTGCACGAGTTATCACGATAAACCATGATACTCATGGGCAAACCGGTACCACATCTAGATCCGTGAGTGGTTCTTGAACCATACAACCTCCTTAGCGACCTCGAAGTGGCTACATATTCGGCTTCCATGGTAGAGTCCGCAATGCATCATTGCTTTGCACTCACTTGAGGATACGGTTCCACCTCCCAAGGTAAACACATAGTGCGAGGTGAGCTTATTCTTATCACGGTCGGCTTGGAAATCAGTGCATATAACCCAAAGGCATTAGACTATCTGCATGGTAAGCTTCTTTATAATCTCGAGTCCTTTCGGTGCCCGAGTATATGCTTTCTTGCGGATCAATGTGCTTGTCGAGGTTAGGCGATATCTAACTACTATCTTCTTGCCCGAGATGTCGGACCTCGTCGTAGCATTGCATACATGAGACTTTCTACGGTGAGCGTGGGGAACTTGTCTCATTTCTCTATCTCGCTGCGGTCATGGGTGACGCCCTTTGAATAAAGGCACGCCATATGCGAAGGTAGCAATCCTTTCTTGGCGGTGCGCATACTAAAACGAGTAATCACGGTATCAATGTAAGGCGCTGAGATAAGCTCAACATTTTCCTCTTGCGATCTCGGTAAACCTTGATCCCAAGAATGCGCTTAATCTCCTAAGTCTTTCATTTGAAACGATCGG
The DNA here is from genome assembly GCA_036937905.1 of Salvia rosmarinus. Lineage (NCBI taxonomy): Eukaryota > Viridiplantae > Streptophyta > Magnoliopsida > Lamiales > Lamiaceae > Salvia > Salvia rosmarinus. The sequence continues at coordinate 32,843,785 of CM072820.1, read as the reverse complement.
ATAAACAACTCTTTGCGTCGATAACAACTTCACATTGTTGCCGAATAGAAGAATGTCATCTCGTAAAGCAAGAAATACCACATTACCGTTGACATCTAACGATACACACAACTCTCGCTAGGCGATTGGGTAAATCCATGGACTTTACCACCTCGTCAACGTAAGTTTCATGATCTTGCATCATTGTCTGTGTCGCCTCATTGTCGTCCATGGGTCGATTATTGCACATTCGTTTTACGGGACTAAATCCGACGATTCACCCACGAACATAAATCGCTCGGGTTGACGAACAACCACCCACTCTGACGAGGTGCTATAGACATAATGACAGCGGTGGGTGCGATAACTTGTGGTTCTCTATCTTGCACAACTTCTTTGTGTAGGTACCACTTATGCGGTCGGTATCTCCGGTGAACTCGACCCTTCGATTTCTTGAAGTATCGGTGTCGATCCTCCCACTAGACTCGACATCTCGTACCTTTGGCTGTCGGTGGTGGAATCGATCATCTTCTAATTCTTGAAGAATGATTTCAACTTTGGACTTATGATTTTTCATATAATCCTCTTCTAAGAATCGGGCATTAGTGCTAATAATGACCTTCGATCCTTAGGACTATAGAATAAACCACCTTCGTTCCTCTAGGATAGCGATAAACGACTTGCATCGGATCTAGCCTCGACTTGTCGACCTTCTTGTTCGACGTGTCTTTGGGCTGCCAATATCTTTATGTGGCTTAAAGCGGGCTTGCGCCCGAACCACAACTCGAAGGGTCTTGTCGGTGACTTGGGCGGTGCTAGATTTATAAGTATGCCGCGTCTCTAAGGCATACCCCGAGCGAAATAAGCGATGTGGCATAACTCGTCATAGATCTAACCATTTCAAAGAGTCTATTTCTTCGCTCGACGACCGCCATTTCTTTGTGGTGTGCACGGTGAAATCTTGTTGGGATGTAATCCCACGCTTCACTAGATAGTCCATAAACTTCGTTCTTGAGGTATTCGCCACCATGATCGAGCCTTGATGACTTGATACTTTTACTAGCCGTCTCACTTCCGCCTTAAACTCTTTGAATTTCTCAAAGCATTCGGACTTGCGGTGAAGCGGTATCACGTATTCGTACCTTAGTGTCGTCAATGAAAGTGACAAAATACTCGTACCCTCCACGAGCTTGTGTGGACATCGGTCCACGCAGTCGAATGGACTAACTCAATATTTACGTGGCTCTATAACCGCCGCTTTGAAGGTGCAGTCGACATCTTACCTTCATCACGAGATTCGCGGTGGGAATGGAGTACCGTGAGATTACCCAGCGCTCCATTCTTAGCCGGTCTTTGGATCCTATTTAGATGATGTGACCTAATCTAAGATGCCGAGAGAAAAGTAGAGTCATCTTCTGAAGAAAACTTTCTCTTTTAGGGTTTGATGAAGATGCTGACATAATTATAGGTATTATGTTTTGCGAAATAGTATAAGCGAATTATATAAAGTGCCAACGAGATAACCGTCATTTCTTATGATAGAAACACCACTATCAAAAATAATGAGAATATCCATGAGTAAATAATTTGAAAGCAGAAACAAGGTTCATGAAAATCCGGCACATATAAAGCGTCTTTCAAAACTAAAGCTGTTGTCCCAAAACATAAAGAAACATCTCAAGCTGCGACTTCGACTTTGCCGCGTTGCCCATGGAGATCGTTATCTCGCCATCAAGCGACTCCCTTGTCGCGGGAACCCTGCAGGTGTAACAAACATGATCGATTCGCCCGTATCTACTACCCGAATGGGTAGAACAAGTCGCTAAACATGTTTCGTTACTAAAGCAAGCGGCGTACCTTGAGCATGAGCATAGGGCACTTGGCCTTCAATGCCCGTCTTACCGCACTGAAGCACTTGCCCTTCTCCTTTGCTTCTTCGAGCCTCGGTGTAACCATGTTCTTGCTCCCATTACTCCCACTATTTCCTTGCCTTTACCACCTTTGGCACCCCTTTTCTATTTCCATTTTGCAGCGGAAATTTTGGGCCCTTAGATGTGCTAGCAAGAGCATGTGCTCCTTTTCCCATAACTCCTTCCGTGCAACGAGATCATTAAACAACCCGACTAAGTGTAAACTCGGTCTTGCTCATGATCGCATTCACGCGTAGTTCTCAAAAGATTTGGGCGTGTATTGAGGATGATATCGACCTTGGCCGCCGTCGATACCTCCTCCCAGCTGATCAAGACTATCCGTGAGATGAGTCATGTGGAGACATGTTCATGGACGAACTTCCTTCTTCCATCTTACGCCAAGATCTCTCTCGTTGTGTGGAAGCGGATCGTCCGATCCGATCGCCCAAACTTACTCTCGAGACTTGACCAAATATCGATCGCGTCTACCATCGTGATCTTTGCGTTACAAGCCTTTGGACATCGTGGTCATCATATAGCATTTAGCCATATTGTTTGACTTATTCAAAGTGCGCTTGACTCTCGTTGCTCATTAGTCGATCGTCGATGAGGCATCGGGTTTAGGAGTAGTGAGAACAAACATGTGTTCTTGACGATAAGAACATATTCCATGTTTCGTTTCCACTCGATAAAATTTGGACGGATAACGGTTTTGTGCGAGCATATTGATAATCGGCGTAAGAGACATATACGAAGCGATAATGTAAAACACATAAGCATCGATCGCAAATAATTCGTAACAATAATATTGTAACCTTTTGATAAAACAATATTAATTGAAACCTCCAATCGCCCAAGGAATTCCACATGCGAGCCAGCGTGTGGGCGTTTACATGAACCCCTCGACCGGACTAAAATATACCTTTTAGTCGTTTAATTTCAATCCATGTCGACTTATCCTTATAATGAATGAAATTAATGATTGGACCTTACTAGACCACATCACTATCGCGCGAAGGGACTTGGCGGGAAGTTGTACTTGAGGTGATGTCTAAGCATTGACCACAATTTTAACGGCGGAAGATGAATTCTTAGAATTGGTATACTCACTCGGACCATACCGCTTCAATTCAAATTCTTTTGTTATCTCATTTTATATCTATCTCTAGAGAACTTATGAAAAATCGCACATGCAAGCCACGCGTGTGGACGTTTACACATGAAACTCCCACTTCTCAATAGATTTAAAATGTTTTATTTAGAAATCTCATCTAACAAACTTATGATAAGCAGTGCAAGCAAGCCGCGTGTGGGCGTTTACTCACGATCGTCTCACTTTGTTTAGAGATCAAAAGTGGAGGTCTTGACATTTTAATTTGAAAAATTAATTTGTCGGGTTGCTTGCTTAGTCTTTTTATTCAAGGTTTGTCCATGCGGATCACGTAATCTAGCATGCTTTCTATAGAACTCGACATGTAAAACATGCTCAGAAATTCTAAAATATGCTTGATAAGCGCGATAAACCTAGCATGCTTACTATGCGCGTCAATTCGTAAAACACTTAAAGGTTTGTCAGCGTAATTTAAACATACATAACGTACTCTTGCATAATTTAAACATCCACGACATGCATATGAGCGATAAAAATAAAATAAAGCGTTCAGCGGCCCAATCGTGAAACTGCACAATTAAATCTAATCTATTACATAGATTTACAAAGTCGATATTTAAACTCCAGCGGGCCTCGCGTGCACGGGCACGGACGGATTCTACAATTGGGCCTCGCGTGCGGGCGCGGGCGAATTTCGGAAAAGCGGGTGCGGGCGGGTCATTAAAATGTCTTTGAGCGGCGCTGAAAGCAAAAGCCGGCCGCGCCCGACTTCGCCGCACCCGCGCCTGCGCGCGCTCGCCATGGCTGCCTCGCGGTGGCATTCGCGACGCGACCCATCGGCTGCGCGTGCGGGCACGCCCAGCGCCGAGCGTCTGTAGAGAGACGCCGTCGCCCGGCGGCCATACCTCGCGACCGTGAGCGCTCAGCCATGGCGCCGGGTTTCTCTGGCGCGACGCGCGCCCGCCGCCCTGCTTTCGCCGCGGCCGCGCTGCCTCGCGGGTAATCCGCGACCATGCGAGTTCGCTCGCTAGCGCCGGGGATCTCGGCGAGCGCTGCGCTCCCGTCGCCCGCAGCCCTCGCGATCGCCTAGCGACCCGCGAGACTACTTCATGAAACCACCCGAGCGGTGAGAACCTGTTCTTCCCGTCGTTTCGTTCTTCGTTCGTTCGTCTTCGTTCTTCTTTACGGATAAGATTTACATAAAAATCTAATCTAACCACGGATTTTCTCGTGGTGTAAAAACAAAACCAACAAAACAAGCGAGCCACGATGAGCGACAAATCCATAATTATAAAAGCATGCGTAATAATCAGCGTGAATTAATCCAGCAGAGCGAGATTACGATCCGGGCTCGATACCAGTGTAGAAGTAGCGTATGTTAACCTCGCCCGAGATCCATCTTGGGTGTTTAATTCACCATACATTGATTATAAACCTAGCATGCGTCTATATAATTAAATCGCAACACGTTGGGGTTTTCACGTGTTTACCTTTGGATGCGTCGAGGTGGATCGAGCGGGATGAGCAGATCGAGCGGATCGAGACTCGTGCTTTGACCTTACGGGTTGTATCCGGTTGCCCAATCTCCAGCGTCGGTGAGGGCGATCTATGGAGAATGCTTGGAAAATCACTCAATGCTCTCTCAAACTCACGAAATTTTCTCTCTCAAATTGTGAGATGACGAAAATCTTGCTTGTAATTTGTGAGTGTGTACTAGACATTATCTCATACCTTATATTTATAATGCACTACCTTAATCTATATGGAATGTTACCATAATCCTATATGGAATATTACCATAATCTATATGGAATATTACCATACACTTAGGATTATTTCCATACTCTTAGGATTATTTCCATACTCTTAGGATTATTTCCATACTCTCAAGATTATTACCATAATCTTATATGGAAAGGATCTATGCATATTCCATAAATATAATTATATCCTTGTAGGATAAAGAGAATAAAATCTTACCATTGGGAGCAAAATAGGCGCGATTTTCTTACGCTTAAGGGCACAGATGGGCGACCGAGGATCAAATGCGAGGAATAAAGATGGGCCTCAAATAAATTAATTATCTTATGTTCGGCCGAACATAAATTAATTTATAAACATTCGATCATGCCACTAGAAAGAATCTTGACTTACCCCTTTATTACGAAGTTGAGTCGGGCTTGCACTTAGACATTCTGAATCCCGTATTTAAGATATCGAGCGTCCATTAATCATTTATAGCAATCATTGCTTAAAGCGATTAATAACTTCATTTCTTAAGTAGTACCACTCAACCTTATTATTGTGCCAGGCTAACTCAACTGCGGGGTTTAGTACAATAAACCTTTTGAGCTCCTTAAGGGGCGTCATCATCCTTAAGCGGATACGGTGACTCGTCTGAGATAACTAGCGTGACATCAAGATCGCCACCACCCAAGATGCGGAGAATCTTGGGTTAGAACATAACCCTCGCTCATAACAAGTCAAAGTGATGGTCGAACTCATACTCACCTAATACCTTATCGAGGTTTAGATCATCGTAAGTCACCGAGATCTTGGTTCTTCACGACGGTCGAAAGAAGAACACATCTCCTTGTGATCCTTGATCAATCGAGAGGCGCATCCGGCACAAACAAACAACTAAGTCAAGTCACTGCTTATCTATCTTTGCGGACTAAACCGACAACTCGTCCTTAAGTCGTCTCATTTGTGAAACTTTTTATATCTCATTAAGCGACCAATCATACGGACTTACGTGATCTTCTACACATCGTATGATCTAACTTATATGAGATAAGGGACACGGATATATGCGATCAAGTATTCATTTCGAGATAGGAGATTGTAATAGTGGTAACGAGAAACATTGTATACAAGCTCAACTAAAGCGCTTCAAGATATCAAATCCAACAACGATCACTCATTTGTTCATTCATTCATTCGCGCACTATGGGTGGCCACCTACACATAGTCGCCGTGACCGATCGAGGTAGCTAACCTTAACACACGATCACGCGTGTACACAATCCGAGTTAGTCCTTAACTAAGTCGGATCCGATCGATACCCTTTTTAGCGATGGTGGACCAACTCATTCACATACCATTGGATATACCAATCTCGGATAGGATCACAACAAAGCGTAAATATTTGGCGGTTAATAACATTTCATGGAATAATATTTCATAAAGCTTTTGTAAATCATGCTTTGGGATAGATATGCATATCCTTTTTGTTTCAAAGAGCCCACCTGCTAGTTTGAAGCTAGTAAGTCTAAGTGAGCAGGTGAAATTGTCCTTCCTAGCCAGCTGCGTGCGATCAAGCCCTTCATAAGAAAATAGTCTTTCTTAGATTCTTTCCGTCGATCGAAGGTCGTTTATAAATTCGACTTAAAGCTCCCAATTAGGGTCTCTTTATGATTTCATGTGATTGTTTTAAGATAATTTCTATTATCTTACATTCTCAATTCCCAAACTATATTACTTCATTATTTATAGGTGAACTTCAACTTATGAATGACATACTCGAGTCTATCTTGACTCTTAACCTTAATGTTCTTCTAAACATTATTCGTTATAGATTGTCGGTAATCAAGTTATGATTGGTATATTAGGATATTCTCGAGCCATTAACTAGACTTAACAATTGTAGTTACGTCTAGTAGGTTATCTTGACGACTTGTCGTATTAAGCATGTGAATAAAGGAAGCTTGACTTATGATTCAGTGATCACATACTATTATGTAAGTAAGTACTTTAGGAATAGATGAAGTGCTTGAGAATATTAACTCGACTTTTGAGACATAAGGATCGACATCTTATGTTCGAATCTTTGCTTACGTTAGATATTATTTATTCCTCTTAACTGCACTACTACAAAAATCGGTATAGACTACGCGTTTTATGTGTAGTGTATGTGCGTTCGTAGTGTAGAGAAAAGTGGTAGAGAGAAAATAGGCGCGCATACACTCGCTTTTTGTCGTAGTCTATACCAACTATGACTACTGACTTTTCGCACAGACTACGCTTTTTCGTGTAGTCTATACCGATGCAGAACACAAAATTTGCGCATACACTACGCTTTTTGTCGTGGTCTATACCCACTATAGACTGACATGGCACATAGACTACGCTTTTCTGGCGTGGTCATGTCCCACATCACACAAATTTCGCACATACACCACGCTTTTTTGCGTAATCTATACCACTATAGACTACGCTTTTCGCACATAGACTACGCTTTTACGCCGTAGTCTATATACCAACTGATTGCACAAAATTTCGCATATACACTACGCTTTTTATGCGTAGTCTATATGTATTAACTACGGTTTTGAGTTTATTTACTAAGGTTTTAATGCCAAATTTACTACGCTTTTTCTATTACAACCCGTAGTCGATTTAATAACAACTACTGGTTTTCAATTTCAACCGTAGTTAATTTCCTATTTAAACACTGCACAATTAATAGCGCACAAGCAAATGAGATTAAAATATACTTGCAACTACGTTCAAAATCACTATTCAAAAATATCTGATACATTTTCATTCTGACTACAAAATCACTATACAAAATATACAATCTGTTTTCATTACAACTACAAAATCACTATACAAAATACTATGCACATCACATAACAAAACAATAAGACCGTATCCCCATATCACGGTACAAAATAATTGAAAGATCGATAACACAACTAAAACATCATAAGACTATATGTGAAGAAGCATGAAATTTGCCCGTTCAACGCGAACTTCATCAATGTCCTCTTGAGAGTAAGACCGATTTGAAACTATTAACAATTCAAAATAGAATATTAGCACTCTTGTATGAAAAAATGATTATATTAAAGAAATGAAATGTTTATCTTACATGTGAGCGTAAAGAAATGGAACCACTCTTCATAACTTCTTCAATTATATCTTCGTGAGGCGTGGTACAAAGAACCGCATTGCTTGGAATCGGGTTGTCTTGGACACTTTTTAAAATATCAAATATTAGCAACATGTGAGCGTATATGAAATCGACATAAAACAAATGTGATTTGATAAATGAGAATTTACAATTACCTTTTTGGAATTTAGTATTTAAACTATGTACATATGTATGGAATCGGCCCACACGAGAATCTTTGCAACACAAACTCTCAAAAACAGTCTATGGTTGATACCCGCCCCTAACCCACTTAAAAAATACTATGTGAGGATGAGGTTTGGTGGCCCCAAAGATATTTTCTAATTAGTGAGGTTGGGGAGCTTGTATTTTGTAGGGTCGAGGTTCGGGGTAAGGTGTCGAAATGACTTCCATTAATTGCCAAAATACTGAAAAAAATATTACACCATAAAACAAATTAAATTTAAACATCACACTAATTGAAAATAAAGAACAAGAATGAGCGATAATGATTATTATTTTACTTTATACGAAGCGGTGTTTGTGCCACTTTTCTAGAGCTACAGGTAATGAAGTCCCGGTATAAGTAAACATCAAAATCTTACGAGCTCTAGCTATATGGAAAACATTCACAAGGATAACAAACCTAAAGCACTCTGGCCACAATACAACATAGAAATTTTATGTTATAATAATAGCAAGATTATTCTGATTATATCATCATCATAATAGCAAGAAAATTTTATAATGCATGTATTATAAAAAAGCATGGAACATTCGAGCATCTGATTGAACACCTTTGAGAGAACGCCATTCATTAGTGAAATTTCATTACATTTGCAGCTAACCTAGCGGTGTTTCTAAGATAAGGTTAGCTTTTTCTTTCACGGAGGTTATAAAAGTGATGGCGAAAATACGCGAGTTCCATGTTCGGTTTTCCATACATTATAGAAATCATGCACAAGTAGATCAAGGAAATGGTGGTTATTCAATTTGGCCAAGTATAAAGTGCAACATAAGTCAAATCTGAGATGGTTGAAACTCGCGTGAGGAGCAACCAAACATAGATGACTTGATGTGTGCCGGCATGTCATGGGACTGCGACATCACATGAGGTTAACTACCTATCGGTTGTTATCGAATCGAGATTCTAGTTTTAGGTTCTTCATGCTTATGCTTAACATCTAACTCTATGATTTTCGTGTTGGTCTAATACTACATTTCAAATCATTACGAAATAAAAAGTAGCTCGGTTATGACTTATTTTCTTGTGTTCCACAATATAGAAAGCGCTTTAAACAAATAAAGACATTATATTTTCTAAAAAGTTCGAGTCGGCTCCATGAATACAATATGATCATATGGTCAAGCATTTTATTACATAATCCGATCAATTACGCTATAAAGAAAGCAGGATGAAGAAGCGTGTCTTTAAAAGACATGTTAAGCAACTCAAACCTCATTTCAATCTAAGGTTCTTGTGTTGGTTAATAAATTTCATTAAGTCTGCCCTTTCCGCTTTCAAATTATTGTAACTCGATTTCAAAGCGGCTCAACTTTTTCAATCACTTCAATGTCGTGGTGGGCATTAAGAGGATTATTGGAAGAGGCCCTTTACGCATATTACCTCTATAATAAACTAGACACTCACATCACCAAGTATGCATGTGCTATTATGCAAGCATAGAGAGCGCTTAATTTTTAAGACATGCATCCCAAGTAAACAACAATATCTTCTTGTCACTTAGAAAATTAGTGGATGATAGTTCTTTCGAGGAAATAGCGTTCCAAATAGAAGGAATCGATTAATAGCGCCTTCTTATGTATCTATATTTAAAAAAAGAGGTCGATTATAGAACCCACCTTCCAGTATGCTTCCATGGTGTGGACCTTCCCCGAGACCAAGAACTTGACACATGAATATCCTTCTAACAAGATATGCCCGACATACACAACCATGGACATCCGAGTCATAGTTCTCGTTTATAGTCAAAGAAGGACTCGTGTCTTTGCTTTGTCATAAGCATGGATCTAAAACCAAGCGAAAATGTTAGGAAGAAAAGCGATTCTTGGAAAAAACACGTTATAATAGTAAAACTACACTAAAGAGGTGGAGCAGGTAGAGACTTCTGACGTAAGCAAGACCACACTTAAACCCGATAAATCACGCCTAATCTCCTTCAAAATCGAGGCGAGATTAAAGGTAGCGAAGCAAAAGCGCAACATAAGGCTATATTTTCCGAAGGAAGAAGTCATCTTCGTTGCGGACTTATGTCGATCGACAACAAAAGCAAGACCGGTTTGCACCATAAGTAACAAGTAGTTAACGGACTATGTCAAATCCTCTACCCACCCTCCCTAAGTTTGGCGTTTAGCGGGAAGAATTGCGAGAGCATGCACCACGAGGGACGGATGACTAGATCTACCGACATTCCGACTTCTTGCCTACTCACTCACATTCAATCCTCAATATTATCACCATATAGATGACATAATCCCATGATATGGGATTAGAGAGAAATCAAGGAGAATTCTTAAAAGTATTGCTCAACCTAAAAACTAGGGAACTTAAAGAGAATAGGGGCCTTAATAAGTGAAACCTTTGTGGATAACTTTTATTTCTCAAGAAGCATACCACATCAATTAACATTTGTGAAGTTGCAAAACAATTTATCATTTGAAGCACCTAATAGCAAGAATTGAAATATTCCGAAATTCCCCAATATTTCTATTTTTTGGTCACCCATACATTTAGCAAAATTTTGTTACAAATAAGATACCCATATTTTCATCCTTACCTAGAGGAGCTAGACTAGAAAATCAACTTCTGGTCGAATACACTAGAGGAGGCGGCGGATCCTACAATCTGTCTCTATGAAGGCTATATAACATAGAGATCACTTAATCTCCTTCAACAATTGCGGCAATTTATTCTTTGCGAACAAAGTGGGTAAATCGAGGTTGAAAGAAAGGTATGAATGACCATTAATATGGTCTTTACTTCCACAACTAATTTAAAAGCCTTATGTTTTGTCGAACATGTACGGACCTCCAATCCATGGTGAGCGACCTGAACATGCTTTTCTTTTCATTCATCTGAATTCCACAGAGATATCTGAAGGTTGTCACTCACACTAAAGGCTTTGCAATATAGTTCTCTGTGTGGAAACCAAAGATAGGATATGTAATGGTTCCATATAGTGAGAGAACTAAAATAAAGTTATCGATCGATGAGTCCTTACAAAGAACATAATGAGATGAAAGCCTCAAGCAAATATACTTTAACATGTATTTTAGATGCATGATAAGCAGATCTAAGCAGTTAGCGGGACCAGGATGTGACGAATAATATTATGTTACTTAACCATGTCACTATGGAAATTCGGAAGCCACATAAGCCACATAATCTAATGAGAACATCTTGAGATCCTTTAATATGCTTACTTGTGAATCAATTAATTTGAAGAAACATGTATATCATAAGCGAGAATAAAGTTGGTCATCTTTCGGACATTTTATCAAGCAGGTTGGAGGCTGCTACTTGTTAAGTCTTGAATGATCTTTTAGTTTTTGTTCTTCCTCTTTTTGTTGAAATATATCACCAGACGAGAATCTCCACCTAGAAAAGACACATTACGGATGAGTATAACGTTTTCAAAATTTATGTGGAATTTGTTAAGAAAAGATGTTTCTCAGTAAGTTAGCATAAATGATAAAACTATAGAATCATACCTCTGTAAGTATCCAAAGAGGATAGTGATTTTTCTTCCACATACCCACCATCTCTCTCATGGTCGACGCCCGCAAAACAAGGCTTATTTGTGGTTTCAATCATTATTTCGACTAAATTCAATTACTTCTACTTAAGCGAAAACAAATACAAAATCGGCCGAACCTTGGCTTTTCTGGCGTGAAGATAGAGCAAACTCGAAAATAACTTGCGGAGAAGCGTATGCATATCATTGGTATATTAGAGGTTAAAAAGGATAATTATAAAATAATATATCACATAAAATGCGATAAACTAAGAGTAGTAGCGTATGTGGCTTCTAACCTTAAATGAAGTAGTTGCGATAAACAAATACAAGCGATGGCGAGATGAAATTCGGAAGAAGCTAAAGAATATAGATAAAGCGACAAAGTGGCAAGCTCGAGGCCGAGTCGACAACAAAATAATTGAATACGAGAACTATGAAAATTTTACATCTTATTCACGATCCTCATGTCGGAGTCCCCTCTGCATTGGTTCCTCCAATCGCCGCCTTCCATCTGCCGGAACGCCGCTTGGCCGATAACGACGACGGCATCTGAACTCGCCCTTGCATGATCCGCCAATTGTTGCTATCCATCTCCAACCGCTAAAACAACCACAAATTATCGGACTAATTCAAACACCGCCACTATCATCCTCTCCAAACAAAAGAAAAGGCGATTCTTATTAAATTGAGATTTTGGCGCAATTTTGACCTTGGAGGATTTAGCGAGGAGGCGAGAGAGATCGTGGATGAAATTACAAGAAATACGGTTGTGGAGAAATACAATAAATTGAAATGAAATCAAAAATTGATGATTTATAGAGAAAGTGGCGTGGGAGGTGAGTGGGTTTGGGGTAGGGTATCTATCGACCCAGCGAACACCGGGGAAGAAGAAGAAGTATGTATGTTGGAACAATTGTAACTCCAAGACACTTTTTCTTCGCTTTTTAAATCAAAAGGAATTTCCTAATTGAAAAATCTTGTAATTTAGTGTTTTTTTTAAATTTATGACATAGACTACGCTTTTTATTAAAAACACGAACATAGACTACGCTTTTATGCGTAGTCTATACCCACTATAGACTACGCACATAGACTACGCTTTTGTTAGCGTAGTCTATATTCAAAAATTTGCACATAGACTACGCTTTTGATAAAAAGCGTAGTCATACTATAGACTACGCTTTTCTGAAAAGCGTAGTACATAAAATGTGAGAAAAGTGATATTTGTAGTAGTGTCGTCGGAGACTATATAAGTTGTGAAATCACTATTCATTGTCGAGTTGTCTTAACGTTCGATCTAATATCGTATTAGGTTGTCGTTGTTGAGTATCAACGTTGTAACTCGGCTTTTGGTTTCTTTAACTTAGGAACTCACGTTTGAGTATCCTATTAGTAATAGAAAACTCTAATTTGTGTCTAACTTCGATTCTCATTAATTCCTTCTTAAGTTATCGAAATTAGTCGATTTCTTTTGGATTCTCGTACATAAGTATTATGTTGTTTACGTTTGGGGTTTTGTTTGTCGGCACAACATAGACATAACCATTCAACACCATACTAAAGCATTAGAAAACCCTAATTTCTAACATAATGCAAAACCATTGTGTATGTGTGTATAAATGTTTCATTCATTCATCACAATCACAACCATTCATTCCAAGCTTATAAATTCATCACTATCATAGCATCATTACCATTAAAATTAAACTCATACATATCCATTTTGCTATGTTTTCGATAATTAACAATAATTAGCATAAGCATCCAATAAATTCTAATAAAATCATGATATACTCTCATTATACCATAGGATTTAATTATCAACTCAATACCATCAAATAAGATTTTAAACCATAGGTTAAAACACTCCAAGTTTTCGATAATGCTAACTTATGCACATAGGTGTTCAATAAATTCCACAAAAATTATATCATGCTTATACCTTATACTACACATGAAATATCATCTCATATCATTTATTAAAATTAAAACACATGCCTTTTCACTATATATATATATTTCGGCAATTGCTATATATATATACACACATATTCAATAAATTTCATTTCTTCACAATATGTTTGTAATATTAACATAAAACACCAACCAATATTTATAATATGAACCAAATACTTGGAATTTTTTTTGTCCTCACACATATTTTACATATGTGTCAATAATTCCAACAATGCGTATTAGGTTCATATTATTTCTAAACATAACATATCTATCATTTCCAACAAATGAAATCAAATAAACCTTAGATAAATACATATAGTTTTCGGTATTCATAAAAATAGGAGTAGTGTCTCAAAAATTTCAAGATTAATATATGATGTTCATATCATATATTAAACACTATATCTCAACTATTTCTCAACAAATAAAATCAAACAATGGCTTAAAAATACTTAAATAAATTCGCCCATTTTTGAAAAATAGGAGTAGTGTTTAAAATTTCAAGATTAATATATGATGTTCATATCATATATTAAACACTATATCTCAACTATTTCTCAACAAATAAAATCAAACAATGGCTTAAAATACTTAAATAAATTCTGCCCATTTTTGAAAAATAGGAGTAGTGTTTCAAAAATTTCAAGATTAATATATGATGTTCATATCATATATTAAACACTATTCTCAACTATTTCTCAACAAATAAAATCAAACAAAATACAAGAAAATTCCAAAAATATTTTGAAAATTACCATATTTATTATACATGCTCCTAATACATCAACAAGCAACAATATCAAATAATATTCACAAAAGCATGCTTTATCACATATAAAAAGAAATAAAGCATAAATCGAAAAATATCAAACATGCTCCAAAAATTCTAAAATTTTAACTACGGCCTTATAACATTATTCTAAGCATTTTTCATTCATGGCTTGAGAGCATTTGGTGGCTCAAAAGTCACGAAAAAATGAGGAGCAAAACTAGGGTTTACACGGCCCTCTAATTCAAAGGATGATTAGAGGCAGGAGCTTGGAGCAGTGATTACAAAACAATTAATAAGAATAATCGAAGATTTCAAATAATACTTATCGAACTCGATAATCAAACCTTATTTACAAGGCAAAAGTCATTTGGATGTAAAGGTTACAAGTTCGCTTAATGAAGGTTCGATAGTTTGACAAAAAGGTCATCAACATCAACATCTGATAATATTCAAAATATGCGTGAAAGCATGTGAATGCATATATGACAATATGCACCCAAGGGTTCTTTCTTTCAAATATATATAAATACCAAAAGACCTCTGACTACTCAACATCTCCGCTCCATCACCATCATCAGCTCAATCTGCACATTTAAAAACAAATATGCAGGGCTGAGTACAAATAATGCACTCAGTGGCTCATGTCAAAATAATTTGTCAGGTTTAAATTACTCTGCCCCATCACAGTAACACACGAGGTTTTAATTTGAAATACTCGTGTTTACTAAATATTTTCATCATTTTCCATAAATATCGTCACGAGCATTTTCCACATATGTATGATCCATATTCACCACAACAATTCAACCAACAATAATTCTGCTATTTGGAGAGGCCTCCTCTCACAGACGCCATGACCCGCCGAGCACCCTTCGGACACAATACAAATAATCGGTGCACAAAATCCGGGCCATCTCGGCACGGGATACTGAATTCTCCATCATCCTTGGGTACTTCCGAGAATCTGAATTCAAGCATGTCGTAAAGTGGGAGCTACCCGACATTATGCATCAACAATCATGAATTGGATACATACATAAAACATAAACATTTTGGGCGGTAATTAAATAAATCGGTTCATAAATATTTGCTTGCAATAAAGCATCATAAATAAATCATTTGATAAGTTCTATCAATTTGAGTATAGTAAAGCCCACCTTGACTTTTAAACTTGAATCTCGATGCGCGTGTTCTTCTCCTCGTTAGCGTGAGTTTCACGTCCCACCTTACATAAAAATTTAATTTAGCATGTCACGCTTTTCGAGATTTTCAAAGTTCGTTCAACTTTGATAAATAAAATAATTCAAGTTGAAAAAAATCTATACGTAGAAACGGCGTATGTCGATAAAAATAATTCTCGTATATCGAGAGGCGTAATATGATCTATAGTCTCATTTTAACCTTTTAGGTTAAATAATTAACGATATAATAACGTTATTTGATAAAATAATTTCAATTATGAAATCTTTTCTCACGATTGAGATATTCAGATAAAAGTAATACGTTTTTCACGTATTAGCGTATTTAACGAACGTATTTCGTACGTTAATTTTGAAAGTCAACCATTTTGACTTTTCTTAATAATTCTTTAATTAACATATTTTAATGAATAAATTCAATATAAATAGATTTTCAATCGATTTCATTTCATAATGCTTTAATACTCGATTTTTCACGTATATCGATAAACTTGATTAATATTTTCTTTCAATATTAATGTTTTAATACATTAAGCATTATTTTATATTTCCAACGTTATTTAATATAACGATTCATCGTAAACATAATATACTATGTTTAATAATTCTCAAAAATTCAACTATGTCTAAAATAATTTTTAGACATATAATATATTATTATTCTTGATTAAAAAGGAATTAAAATTCCTTATTCTCAACACTATAGCACACGGCTATAACACTAATTTCTCAACTTTGTTCCAAAAATTCCTCTAAATTCATATAGTGTATTATTTTACACTATGATCATTAATATGTATTAATATCACTATAGAAAATTTCGAACACCACCTATACCCATACCATAGGTCACGGCTATTCTTAAAAATTCTCAAATAAATTCCTAAAATCTAATTAAATTATCTGAGGCCCCAACATTAATTTATAACATAATTATAATCTAAAGTCCAACATATGAAACTTTTATCCCAAGGTATAAATGTTCGATGGTTTGGTTCTCACCAACATCACACTAAACATTTTATAAATTCTAATTAAATTACACTATGCTTAAATACTATAGTGTAACATTAATACATCATTACATCAACTAAAATCAACTAAGTCATGCCTTAAAACCACCATGAAGCTCACGGTCCTTTCAAAATTTTGAGCATTAATGCTTGAAAATCCTAGTAATTTCATGTAATATAATATTAATACCCTAGATCACAATTATGTCATTACATTTCACAAATTAAAATGTACATCAACTTAGAATTTACTACACATTTTTGTAGTTTTAAAAACTAAACATAGGATTTTATAAAATTCCCCAAAATCATAATAAGCTTCTACTACATCATATATCATTATTCCATTCCTAAATCATCAAGAAAATTTTGGTAACCATGAACAAATTTCATAGCATGCTTGAATCAATTTTAAACATGATATATGCTTACATAAAATCATACTACACATATTTAATGAACAAGCTATCATGCTAGCATGCTTTCATAATTAATAACCATGCTTGAAACCTAAGATCAAACCATTAGAAATTTAAAAACTTAGGGTATAATCGAAGCTTGTTCGATTCTAACCTTTACGACTTTGATTTTATGTAGGATGATTAAAGATCAAAGCTTTGGAGATGGAAATGAAGAAGAAGCCTTGGGTTTTCTTGAGAATTGCTCTCGATTATGTGTGTGGTTGAGAGAGAAATTGTAAAATGAAAGTGTGAAGTGTTATGTATGGTTTCAAGACTTAATACTTAATTAAATAAAAGAAATGAAAACACATGCACACAAGCTCTCTCTCTCTCTCTCTCTCAACAAGCAAGACACAATAAAAAAATGGAGGTCAAAGTTGCCTATGTCATGTAATAAAATATCTCTTACATGTAGTAACTACATGAATAAAGTTTTCTTGATTAAAACAATTTAATCCTATGCATTTGAGAGCTATGAGCCGTCGGCTATGTCACACACACACAAGGAAGACTAATTTTTCCCATGACTCATCAAGTCTTATGACATAGTAGTAAGTATATCTTACACACCTTTCTTGAACAATTAAATTCATTGAATTTGGGAGGTGGAGCCGTCGATTATATGTGTTCAAGAGGAGAAAATTTTCTGATTTTGGTGTATCATGCATGTGTATAAAATACACTCTATCCCAAATATATTTAATACATCATCAAATGCTTTTCATGGTCGAACAAATCGGCTATTACACCTATCATGTACCCACTTGTTTAATTACTTAGTTTACTAGGATAATGTGTACAACAAATATCACTTTGCATGATTTGATACACAACAATAGCAAATGTACACCAAAAGTTGGCGTGAACTATCCGATGAATACAAAACTCACGGCTATTTCATTCTAAGGGTGGTGTATAATTTATTTCCATGCCAATTATACATATATATCATAATATATGTTTTAGATGATAAATTATATCATAGGAAAAATTATTGGAATTAATCCATAGGTAGAAAACCCAATTTCGATTTAGGGTTTTCGAGAATCATAAATAATCAAAATATAATTCCAAAATTTCTAGCATTAATTCAATGCTAAATAATATTCTAATTATACAAAATAATCATAGGAATTTAAATATCATAATTCCTTGATCATTAGACTTGATTCTCAAGTCATCTCAAACGTTAACGTTTGAAGCGTCTCAAACGTTTAAATATCGACTCATCTCAAAATGGTGAAATAAAGCTATAATCACTTTATTAAATAATTCCAATAATAATGGAATTAAATTCTAAGCAAAACTTAGAAAGTATCACGAGCACATAAATATCGATATGTAATCGACGTAAAAATAATCTTGTTGAAATCGTTAAATATTCGTATTTCTCGATTCACATTTATTTGTGAATAAAACATAGGAATTTATTATTCCAACAATAATCGATATCATTATTCGATATATAAATAATCAAATTATTATGATAATAATCTAATTGGCGAAATTAATTTCGTAATTAGGAGTTTAAATAATCGGGGTATTACATTCCACCCCCCTTAAAGAAATTTCGTCCCGAAATTTACATACCTCAGAAAAGATCGGGGTATTTTTCTTTCATCGCATCCTCAAGCTCCCACGTGGCTTCCTAACGTCCATGATGCTTCCACAAAGACTTGACTAATGGAATAGATTTGTTTCTCAATTCTTTGAACCTTGTGGTCTAGAATAGCCGTAGGTTCTTCATTATAGCTCATATCCGGATTGAGGATCACGTCGTCTTGATGGATCACATGCTCGGATCGCATACGTACTTTCTGAGTTGTGATACGTGAAAGACATTGTGTACGTTTCCCAGACTTGGCGGAAGAGCCAACCTATAGGCGACTGGGCCTATTCTTTCAAGGATTTCATAAGGTCCAATAAATCGGGGTCTTAACTTTTCCCTTACTCCAAACCTTATTGTCCCTTTAGATGGAGAGACCTTCAAAAAGACTTTATCTCCATTCTTGAAATGTAGCTCAGACCTTGGCGTGTCGTAGTAAGATTTACGTCATCTTGAGCTTCTTTTATTCTTTGCCTAATTTGGCGTACGATCTCAATCATTTCGCTTATAGAGTCAGGCCCTAAGATTCTTCTTTCACCCACTTCATCCCAGTAAAGCGGTGATCGGCATTTTCTTCCATATAAAGCTTCGTACGGGGCCATATTGATCGTCGCTTGATAACTATTGTTGTAGGAAAATTCGATGAGAGGTAAAACCTCTTCCCATTTTGCACCTCGATCCAACACTACTGTCCTCAACATATCTTCGAGTGTTTGGATCGTCCTTTCCGATTGTCCATCGATCTGAGGGTGAAAAGTTGTGCTGAAATTTAACTTCGTGCCCAATTCTTTTTGCAAGCTAGTCCAGAATCTTGAAGTAAATTTTGAATCTCTATCAGATGTGATAGTTTTCGGTACTCCATGTAGGCGTACAATTTCTTTTACATACAGCTGGGCTAGCTTATCAGATCCGTGTTTAATCTGAATTGGCAGAAAATGTGCACATTTTGTGAGTCTGTCCACTACTACCCATATAGCAGTGTTTCCTTTTTTAGACTTTGGTAAGCCCGTAACAAAATCCATAGCTATATCTTCCCATTTCCATTCGGGTATTGCCAAAGGCTGTAGCTTTCCGTAAGGACGTTGGTGTAATGCTTTTACTTGTTGACAAGCAAGACAGCGCTCTACAAAAGAGGCTATGTCTCTCTTCATACCTTCCCACCAGAACTTTTTCTTCAAATCTTGGTACATTTTTGTACTGCCTGGATGGGCTGTATAAGGTGTGTCATGAGCTTCACTCATGATTTCATTCCGAAGATTGTTGTTGTTTGGGATACACAATCTTCCTTCAAACAATAAAGCATTATCTGGTGCTTCTTGAAAATTTTTCAGTCCTTCCGTCCTTACCTTGGCTCTTGCTTTTTCAAAATTTTCCTCCATCCTTTGTCCTTCAAGGACTCTTTTCCTTAAATTAGACGTCAATATGAGTGTAGCAATACAACTCGTGATCGTCTCTGGTTATTCAATCAATTCGATATTCATCCTTTCAAACTCACCAATGAGTTTTTCTTCATTTGTGAAGAGACATCCTAATTTGTTTTGACTCTTACGACTCAAGGCATCAGCTACAACATTTGCCTTGCCCGGGTGATAGTTTATACCACAGTCGTAGTCTTTTACCAATTCGAGCCATCTCCTTTGTCTCATATTCAGATCTCTCTGCTCGAAAAAGTATTTCAAACTTTTATGATCGGTAAAGATTTCACATCTTACTCCGTAGAGATGATGTCTCCATATCTTTAAAGCATGTACTACTGCTGCTAGTTCCAGATCATGTGTTGGGTAATTCAATTCATGCGGTCTCAGTTGTCGAGATGCATAGGCTATCACTTTTCCATTTTGCATTAACACACAGCCTAATCCATTTTTGGAAGCATCTGTATAGACCACGTATTCTTTATCTGCCTCCGGGAATCGCTGTCTGAGGCGATGGTTAGCTTTCTTTGGCGTGCGGAAATTCGCCTCACACTCATCAGTCCATGTGAATTTAATCCCTTTTCTGAGTAGCTGGGTTATTGGCCTTGCAATTTTGGAGAATCCTTCAATGAATCTCCGATAGTAACCCGCCAATCCCAAGAAACTTCCAATTTCATTTTGTGTCTTTGGCGATTTCCATTCTTGGACCGCTTCTACTTTGGCGGATCAACTTTAATTCCTTGGTGACACAATGTGTCCAAGGAACATTACTTCCTTTAGCTAAAATTCACATTTGCTAAACTTAGCAAAAGTTGTTCTTCTCAAAGTTTGCGATCGCTACGAGGTGTTCTGTGTTCTTCTTCATTCTTTGAATAGATGAGAATGTCGTCTATGAAGACTAAGACAAATTTGTCTAAGTATGGGTGGAACACCCTATTCATGAGATCCATGAATCTACCGCAGCGCATTAGTCAATCCGAATGGCACAACTATAAATTCATAGTGGCGTATCTTGTTCGAAAAGCGATCTTTGATACATCTTCAGCCGCACTTTAAGTTGATGATAGCGACTTAAGGTCTATTTTCGAGAACACGCTAGCTCCTCGTAGTGATCAAACAAGTCATCTATCCTTGAAGTGGATACTTGTTTTTAAGCGTCATTTTGTTCGGTTCTCGGTAATCTATACACATCCTCAATGAACCATCCTTTTCTTTACAAATAACACGGTGCTCCCAAGGCGAAACACTAGTCCGATAAAACCTAGGTCTAACGACTCTTGGATTTGAATTTTCAACTCTTCCAGTTCTTTCGAGCCATTCTCATGCGGTGCCTTTGACATTGGAGCCGATCCGGTTCCAAGTCAATGGTAAACTCGATTGTTCATCGTGAGGCAATCTGGTAGATTTTCGTGAAAAACATCCGAAAATTTCGTACAATCTCTACATCTTCAACTTTTATCGTTGTTCGATCTTCTCCATTCGGATAAACAAGAAATGCATGGCATCCTTTCTTGTTTATCATACTCGCCTTCAATCTTTGATATAATCGAATTTTCTTTCCCATGCCGATTCCGTAAAAGCTTGTAGCTTCTTGCCCGAAGCGGAATGAAATTTTCCTTTCCTTACGGGATCGTAGCATAATTTTACGCTAACCAATCGATTCCCAAAATTATATCTACATCACCCATGGGTATTATGTTTAAGTTATTCGTCGAACCTTAAGTGATCCTAAGTTCAACTCTAGGTTTGAGCAAATATGAGTATGATCATAATCCCTCCTATAGGTGAAGAGATGTTCATATCCTGGTTTGCTTTCTCAAATCTAAGTTCCAATAGATCTACACATGTTCTTGCTACAAAAGAATGTGATGCTCCGTATCGAACAAAAGTATAACAGGTACGTTGAGAAGTGTTCCCATACCTGCCAGGTTTCCCTGGTTTTGTTCATTTTGCCTCCGGTGCAGAGCATATGCTCTGGCTTGAGCCGGCTGAGGCTGACGGGGCGCCTGTCTCTGTTGATTCTCGCGTGGTGCCGCTTTGTTGGCGTCGCCGATGACACGCCGTTCGGTGGTTGTCGTTCTTTATTCTTCTTGAGGTTGTTGCCCGTTGTTGTTGTGGTGGTATTCGCGATTGAAACCGGATATACGAGGGGTTGGGCATTGCCGGCTGATTTAGCCTTCCCACCGTCCCCGTGCGTATCCCCGGCAACTATTTGCGTAATGCCCTTCATTCGCACTTAAAGCAATTTACCAAATGGCAAACTCCTTTGTGAAACTTTTGGCACTTAGGGCGAGGTTGTCCTTGCACGCTCTTGTGATCCCCCGTCGGGGGTAAAGACCGGTTTCTTCCATCCTCGTCCTTGCGGTACCGTGTTTCCGTGCCACGGCCGCTTGTTATTCGTGATTACCAAAACTTCCCGATTCATCGTTATTTCCAAAATTTTCTTCCCATTTCTCTTCCTTTGTCCCTATGTTCGATGTCCGTATGCGGATTGACTTTTCTTACGGCATGGTCGCCTCGATGTCCAAAGCTCGTCCGAGCTTGATTGTAAGTCGATTTCCATGATGGCTAGAGACATTCTTATCTCGACCTCAATCCGGACCTAAACTTTTCGCCATCTTCATATCCGTATTCACCTGATCAGGGGCATATCGGGACATATCGCAGAAAGTGCGATCATAATCTGTTACGGACATCTTTTCCTGTTTCAGATTATAAAATTCTTGTTCCTTCCTTTTCCGATAACTTTTCGGAACGTATTTCTCATACAGTTCCTCTTTAAATTCTTCCCAAGTGAACTCATTCATCTGATCCTGCAGTAAAATCTTCCGTCGGGCTTCCCACCAAAAGTCGGCGAGTCACATCGGTTGAAGAGTAATGTCTACAGACGTTCTGTTCTGTGTGCATCGAAGAAAATCAAATATCCTTTCCATAGCCCTTATCCATTGCTCGGCATTATCCGGCTCCCTTTTCCATCAAAGAAGGTGGGTTACGCTTAAGAAATAATTCTTGATCCTACGATCGGGTGGAGGTGGTGGTGGTGGTATATTAGCGGTTTGCAGTGAATTCTTCCTCCGCCTCTACCTCTTCCCCTTCACCTACCTCTTTGTGCGAGGATCCCGTCTTGGCGGCATTCTCATTGTTTAAACATACAATAAATATTGAAAATCATTTTACAATTAACATATACAATATCATCACACAATTTCTTTTGTAAAGCGACTTTAAACCAAGCTATCCATCACAATAATCATTTACGCGAAAAGCCCACTTGGGTTATCATATATATACATCGAAAATTTTTGCCTCAAAGAGGACTATTTCGCATACAAGATTGATACAAAAGAGATAATGTACAATAGATGGCATCTCAAAGCTTAACCCGCATCCAACAACATACGGGATTACAAGATAATACAAAGTACAAACGTTCACTTCCCTTTCAAAACACAAAGCAACCTACACACATACTGGACTATATACATACGGACTAAGCTCTAGGTAGGCTGGTCATCAGGTGTATCACTCATCGTCATACCGATCCTCCTCAGGATCCTCCTCATCGTCTAAATCATCATCGGAGTCGTCATCCGGGTCGTCCTCATGGCGGCGACTGGATGGTCCCGCCATCATCCCCAACCATAGGAATGTCGCGGATCGGTTGAGGTCATCACGGCATCGATACTCTCATCCCGGCCGCCCGTCGGTGCAGCTCATTTGGTGGTCTTGGGCGTCATGGGCGGCAAGGTTGGGAGCGGTGGGTGTATGGGGTGTCCAATCGACATAGGGGGAAACACTGGCATCCCCAAGGCTCTAGGTCGAGACGCCCTCTCTACCTTTGCAAGCCTACCCTCGTCCTCCAGGAATCTGGGTACTACCGGGTCCACTCGACGAGGTACCTCCAAGTAAAGCCACTCGGGTGACTCGTCACGCCACGTATATTCCCTCGGAGGGAGGTACGGTCCTCTCGGTGCTACCCCGTAGATACTGAAAACGTACGTCAAATGGCTTACAAATCTCGGTAGATCCGCTATCAAGTCATAGTCACCCCCATAACGGTAGATATAATCTCCTGACACTTCCAGTGCATAATCTTCCCAATCGATCGGCAACCGCATCAATAGGCGCTTCACGCCATCGAAATCAGTCACTCCATACTCGTGCGCCTCCTTCCAATGACGAAGGTAGTGCATGAGAAACTCTTCGAGATCATCCCCAACACATCGGTAACCACGGCACTGTGAATAATCTCTCACTGGGTGGCCCTCGGTCCTAGCCTCCGTCTAGTGGTGTGTCGAGTCACGCCATCGTCACGCATAACGATCAAAAGTCAAACTAAATAAAGATATCCGATACACGATAAAACTAAACTTAACGCATCTATAAAGCAAAAGGATAAACGGGCAGTGTCTATAAAGCGGATAAACAATCCAAACACCTCGATAAGCGGATAAATGTTATACGAAATTGTTCTCATATACAACACACGTTGTAGCTTTCCTACCATACTAGGAAACTTGTTATCTAGCAAAGATAAAAAATCTTATCACATAACTAAATTCTAGTTCTATAAAACTATGAGCTAGCTTCTGCTGGCTCTCGTGATTTCTGGAGAAGGAAACAGGGGATCTTCCCTTCATAAGAAATATAGTACAGTTCGTTAGGAGTACGTAGGCGAAAACCATGCACAAATCAGAGTCCGAACGAAAGAGAACGGATCCAAACAAAAACACTGCGCAAAGCAGTTCACCTTTGCCGAGGTGAAAAATTCCGAGGTGACGAGGTGAAATTCCGAGGTGAAAATTCCGAGGTGACGAGGTGAAAATTCCGAGGTGAAAATTCCGAGGCGAAAATTCCGAGGTGACGAGGTGAAAGTTTGACCAAGTCAACGCCGAGGTAAAAAAAATTGACCAAGTCAACGCCGAGGTGAAAATTCCCGAGGTGACGAGGTGAAAGTTTGACCAAGTCAACGACGAGGTGAAAAATTGACCAAGTCAACGCCGAGGTGAAAATTTCGAGGTGACGAGGTGAAAGTTTGACCAAGTCAACGACGAGGTGAAAAATTGACCAAGTCAACGCCGAGGTGAAAATTTTCGAGGTGACGAGGTGAAAGTTTGACCAAGTCAACGACGAGGTGAAAAATTGACCAAGTCAACGCCGAGGTGAAGTGACCGAGGTGAGCTGACGAGGTCAAATGCCTTAGTTTTTATTTTGAGCCTCCGCCCAGCTCAAATGCCTTAGCTTTTCTTTTGAGCTATCCGCCTAGCTCAAATGCCTTAGCTTTTATTTTGAGCTCTCGAGAATGTCACGCCTCCCAAGGTCGGCATTTCGAGGTCGGCACTTCGAGTTCGGCACTTCCGAGGTCGGCACGATTTTTTTTTTTTTAACCTTCTAATCCCATAATGGAATGAAGTTCTTCAAATCCATTTTGCTTTCGCTCTCGAATGGGATGAAATTTGTACATTCATCTTCTATGTTCTTTCGTAACTCGTGAACATGCTTCTTATTACGTCTATGTTCCATTCGGGATGACATAGGCATTAATCAAAATCAACATTGAGAAATAAGAATAAAATTTCAAATATGACGAACATAGTTCGTTCTAAACGTACGCATTTCTTGCGAAAAATTTTCAATCAATAATCAATAAATAATCATGGTTATTTACAACCTTTTTCATTTCATTTGTCGATAATGTTCTATCAACACAAATCATTTGTCGATAATGTTCTATCGACAACAAATCAAATTCATAATTCATTTGTCGATAATGTTCTATCGATACAATCATTTGTCGATAATGTTCTATCGACACAAATCATTTTCATAAATCTCAAACTTTTCGTTTTCAAAGATGAGAAAATAATTTACCTTTTTCCCGGTTGAGCTGGATGTGATGGAGTGTTGAGCGTAGTCAGATGATTTCTAGAAGTCTAGTGACTTCATCTAGACTTAACTTTTGAAAGAAAGTTTAGGGTTCAAAGAGCAACGGCTCTGATACCATTCTGTCACAGCCCCTCTAATTCAAAGGACAGATTAGAGAGAACCGGAGCTTGGAATAATGATTACAAAACAATTAATAAGAATAATCGAAAGATTTCAAATAATACTTGTCGAACTTCGATAATCAAACCTTATTTACAAGGCAAAAGTCATTTATGGATGTAAAGGCTACAAGTTCCTTTAATGAAGGTTCGATAGTTTGACAAAAAGGTCATCAACATCAACATACAATAATATTCAAAATATGCAATGAAAGCATGTGAATGCATATATGACAATATGCACCCAAGGGTTCTTTCTTTCAAATATATATAAATACCAAAAGACCTCTGACTACTCAACATGTCCGCTCCATCACCATCATCAGCTCAATCTGCACATTTAAAAACAAATATGCAGGGCTGAGTACAAATAATGCACTCGATGGCTCATGCCAAAATAATTTATCGTGTTTAAATTACTCGCCCATCACAAGTAACACGAGGTTTTAATTTGAAATACCGTGTTTACTAAATATTTTCGTCATTTTCCATAAATATCGCCACAAGCATTTTCCACATATGTATGATCCATATTCACCACAACAATTCAACCAACAATAATTCTCTACTGGGAGAGGAGGCCTCTCTCGAGGCACGCCACGACCGCCAGTACCCTTTCAAAGACACAGTCACAAATAATCGGTGCACAAAATCCGTGCCATCTCGGCACAGATACAATTCTCCATCATCCTTGGGGTACTTCCAAGAATACAATTCAAACATGTCATAAAGTGGGAGCTACCCAACATTATGCATCAACAATCATGAATTGGATACATACATAAAACATAAACATTTTGGGTGTAATTAAATAAATCGGTTCATAAATATTTGCTTGCAATAAAGCATCATAAATAAATCATTTGATAAGTTCTATCAATTTGAGTATAGTAAAACTCACCTTGACTTTTAAACTTGAATCTCGATGCAGCGTGTTCTTCTCCTCGTTACGCGTGAGTTTCACGTCCCACCTTTACGCAAAAATTTACGTTTAGCACGTTGGCACACTTTTCGAGATTTTCAAAGTTCGTTCAACTTTGATAAATAAAATAATTCGAAGTTCAAAAAAATTCTATACGTAGAAACGACGTATTTCAATAAAAATAATTCTCGTATATCGAGAGAGACGTAATATGATCTATAGTCTCATTTTAACCTTTTAGGTTAAATAATTAACGTATAATAACGTTATTTGATAAAATGATTTCAATTATGAAATCTTTTCTCACGATTGAGATATTCGAGATAAAAGTGTACGCTTTTCACGTATTAGCGTATTTAACGAACGATTTCAGACGTTAATTTGAAAGTCAACCATTTTGACTTTTCTTAATAATTCTTTAATTAACATATTTTAATGAATAAATTAATATAAATCGATTTTCAATCGATTTCATTTCATAATGCTTTAATACTTGATTTTCATGTAAATCGATAAACTTGATTAATATTTTCTTTCAATATTAATCTTTTAATACATTAAGCATTATTTTACATTTCCAACGTTATTTAATATAACGATTCATCGTAAACATAATATACTATGTTTAATAATTCTCAAAATTCAACTATGTCTAAAATAATTTTTAGACATATAATATATTATTATTCTTGATTAAAAGGAATTAAAATTCCTTATTCTCAACACTATAACACACGGCTATAACACTAATTTCTCAACTTTGTTCCAAAATTCCTCTAAATTCATATAGTGTATTATTTTACACTATGATCATTAATATGTATTAATATCACTATAGAAAATTTGAACACCACCTATACCCATACCATAGGTCACGGCTATTCTTAAAATTCTCAAATAAATTCCTAAAATCCTAATTAAATTATCTGAGGCCCCAACATTAATTTATAACATAATTATAATCTAAAGTCCAACATATGAAACTTTTATCCCAAGGTATAAATGTTCAATGGTTTGGTTCTCACCAACATCACACTAAACATTTTATAAATTCTAATTAAATTACACTATGCTTAAATACTATAGTGTAACATTAATAAATCATTACATCAACTAAAATCAACTAAGTCATGCCTTAAAACCACCATGAAGCTCATGGTCCTTTCAAAATTTTGAGCATTAATGCTCAAAAATCCTAGTAATTTCATGTAATATAATATTAATACCCTAGATCACAATTATGTCATTACATTTCACAAATTAAAATGTACATCAACTTAGAATTTACTACACATTTTGGTAGTTTTAAAACTAAACATAGGATTTTATAAAATTCCCAAAAATCATAATAAGCTTCTACTACATCATATATCATTATTCCATTCCTAAATCATCAAGAAAATTTTGGTAACCATGAACTAATTTCATAGCATGCTTGAATCAATTTTAAACATGATATATGCTTACATAAAATCATACTACACATATTTAATGAACAAGCTATCATGCTAGCATGCTTTCATAATTAATAACCATGCTTGAAACCTAAGATCAAACCATTAGAAATTTAAAACTTAGGGTATAATCGAAGCTTGTTCGATTCCTAACCTTTAACGGCTTTGATTTTATGTAGGATGATTAAAGATCAAAGCTTTTGGAGATGGAAAAAGAAGAAGCCTTGGGTTTTCTTGAGAATTGCTCTCGATTATGTGTGTGGTTGAGAAAGAGAAATTGTAAAATGAAAGTGTGAAGTGTTATGTATGGTTTCAAGACTTAATACTTAATTAAATAAAAGAAATGAAAACACATGCACACAAGCTCTCTCTCTCTCTCTCTCTCTCTAACAAGCAAGACACAATAAAAAAAATGGAGGTCAAAGTTTCCTATGTCATGTAATAAAATATCTCTTACATGTAGTAACTACATGAATAAAGTTTTCTTGATTAAAAAAATTTAATCCTTTGCATTTGAGAGCTATGAGCCATCGGCTATGTCACACACACACACAAGGAAGACTAATTTTTCCCATGACTCATCAAGTCTTATGACATAGTAGTAAGTATATCTTACACACCTTTCTTGAACAATTAAATTCATTGAATTTGGGAGGTGGAGCCGTCGATTATATGTGTTCCAAGAGGAGAAAATTTTCAGATTTTTGGTGTATCATGCATGTGTATAAAATACACTCTATCCCAAATATATTTAATACATCATCAAATGCTTTTCATGGTCAAACAAATCGGCTATTACACCTATCATGTACCCACTTGTTTAATTACTTAGTTTATGGGATAATGTGTACAACAAATATCACTTTGCATGATTTGATACACAACAATAGCAAATGTACACCAAAAGTTGGCGTGAACTATCCAATGAATACAAAACTCACTATTATTTCATTCTAAGGGTGGTGTATAATTTATTTCCATGCCAATTATACATATATATCATAATATATGTTTTAGATGATAAATTATATCATAGGAAAAATTATTAAAATTAATCCATAGGTAGAAAACCCTAATTCTCGATTTAGGGTTTTCGAGAATCATAAATAATCAAAATATAATTCCAAAATTTCTAGCATTAATTCAATGCTAAATAATATTCTAATTATACAAAATAATCATAGGAATTTAAATATCATAATTCCTTGATCATTAGATTTGATTCTCAAGTCATCTCAAAACGTTAACGTTTGAAACGTCTCAAACGTTTAAATATCGACTCATCTCAAAATGGTCGAAATAAAGCTATAATCACTTTATTAAATAATTCCAATAATAATGGATTAAATTCTAAGCTTAAAAACTTAGAAAGTATCACGAGCACATAAATATCGATACGTAATCGACGTAGAAATAATACTGTTGAAATACGTTAAATATTCGTATTTCTCGATTCACATTTATTTGTGAATAAAACATAGGAATTTATTATTCCAACAATAATCGATATCATTATTCGATATATAAATAATCAAATTATTATGATAATAATCTAATTGACGAAATTAATTTCGTAATTAGGAGTTTAAATAATCGGGGTATTACATTAGGATGGAAGAGGATGATGAATACTACCTTTCTATGGTCTTAGAATAATTATTTGAGAGTTGGAATGGTTTGAAAATGTCACGGCCCAACTTCTTAAACAAGAAATTAGACTGCGACTAATGACTCATCATGAACTATTAAGACTTATGACGATATCAGTGGATCAACAAATTTGTGACGACAATGAACATGAAGACTAATTAAAGAGTGTTATCAATTGAGATGTAAATGTTGATCCAAATAGTGTAATTAGGTTCCAAAGATTCAAGTGAATGCAAGAACTTACGGAATATAATGATCAATCAACAATAAATTTCTATCGCGAAAGGGTTTTATTTCTACAAAGACAACAATCGCATAACCACTTTTCAAGTCGAGTATGGCAATGAAAGGGTAGTTGAGTTACATGTGTGAAGACATAATACTCCGGGCAACAAAGTATAACAATTTACATAAGATTCCTACTTATCATCAAGGCATGAAATGGACAACGATTTTCCAAGACAACTTCCAACAAAATAAAACTAAAAATCTCAACTTCAACAATTTCCAAGAATCATAACTACAATCCGATCAAATAGACCTCAATAACCAAGGATATAACGAGTTCGGTTTCAACTTTATTCACAGATCAAAATGACCATTCAAACCAAGAACATTCTCAAACATAATATAAGAAGAGTTCGACTCCATTTTCAACAACATTGACAATAAGTAATTCAGTTATAAGGTTAATCACAACATAACAATAATTACGAACAAAAACCACAGTGTTCACTTCCAACTCCATCTCCGAAATCAAGCTCAACTGCATGTTTAGAAATACATGCAGGGCATGAGTACATAAGCACTCGGTGGACACATGCGAAAACTAATAAAACTTTGCTCTTAGAGCTATAAGATTGACTTGCCATAATCTTTGCAATACACTGGGGTTTTAGTGAAAACCATGTATTAATTTCAAAGTAAACAATTTCGCTTTCATTTTCATAACTTTAAAACAATGCACATGTATGATCTTTGTCTGCAGACATCTTTCTTCCCATATCCATGGATTCTGTCTATGTGTTGAGAAGTAGGCCTCCTTCTCAAACACGTTATGATCCGAAGGTCGCTATCCGACGTCGGTAATTTCTTTCATTATTTCTTTCTTTCTTTCTCTTTCTTTCTTTCTCTTTCCGTGGACAGGCAATGCATCATGCTCATGCTTAAACATTTGGCAAGTCAATGAATTTAGAAGTCATGCAGTATACATAATAAAACAATATAAATTAGCACGTGCTATTATTTAGTTCGAAAGCCCACCTGTCGTTTTTAGTCGGTAAGCTTAATTAACCTTCCTTTTTCTTCTTCCTCTTCTTCCTTAACCGCCTTCCCTTTTCTCGATGTACCTTTAATTATTTGATAACATTAGTATTCATATAAACAAAATTTCTTGTCCATCAACATCTATAAATTCCTCTTATTCCTTTTTCATTTCTTATGTTTTGTTTAGACATTTTTGTCTAAACTCTTATCTATAAGAATTTAAATCTTTTCGGGTCATTGCATCCTTTATTCATTAAACTTTTCACATAACTAAGTCATAAGCTATCAACTTTCTTCAATACTAATATTTTTCTTACTATTAGTATACTTTAGGTATACAAACCATTACGAATCACTTAATATCATATAACATAACCTATTTGTCATTAACATTCTATTTCAACATAATATGTTCATAAATTTCAACTTTTTACATTTTTAGTTCTAACATCCTCCATTAAGCTTCATTAGTCCTTATTTACATAATATGTTTAAAATTCATAAGATCTATAAAGAATAACATAAAAATAAATTTCCTTTTTTCTAAGTTTTGAAAATTTCACCATTATATACATAAATTATAATTTTCTTCAACTTCTTTTCAATTTCTCATTTAAGTATCATATGTTAGCTTAATCATCAATATTAACATCATATATTTACTTTAACATATATATAGAAATTAAGCACCTAAACTAAAATTTTCAATTTCAACATATGAATTTAGAAAATTCTAGTAAATTCATAGAATGCTTAAATTATCATATTAAACTCATATATTAAGTTAAGTGAAGAAAATAAAATCAATATTTCACTTTTTCAATATTTTCAAAATTTTGAATATATATATATATATATATATATATATATATATTCTAACTTTATTTTGTTATCTTTTCTTTCAATTTATTAACCAAGCATGCTTTAAACACATAATCATAACTTATTTCTAACATAACATCAATAATTCATCACTTTAGCCTAAGCATATAAACTAGGGTTTTTCAATCTCAATACAAATCCTACAACTATCCCATCATTAATTCATCAATTCAACACTAATTTATTAATTCTTCACTATAATATCAATATTCATCCATAAATATCACAAAATCCATAAAATCCTACAACTAACATGTTCACTAATTTCATAAATATATAACAAAATTCATGCTTAAAGATTGAAGAGATATTAGAAATATACCTTGTTTAACCTTGGAATCAAGCTTAGAAAGGATTAATGGAATAAATTAGCTTATTGAATTTTTTTCCCAAGTGTGTGTAATGTGTGTGTAGGAGTGAGTTTAGAGAGGATTTTTGAAGATTTTCATAAAATGCACAATAGTGTAGGTAGGTTATATTTATAGCAAAAATTATTTTAATTTCCATTTTGTTAAAAGACTTGATTATTCACTCATTTCATTTAATACATATACTTGCTCACCAAGTATATTTAATATACATGCTTAGTCATTATGTTCTAGAGCATTTATAATTACTAAGTATTATTTTTATTCTATGTAATATAAAATATATATATGTGTAGATATTTCATTTTATACTACTAATCATACATATATAACTTAGGTTCTTAATTTCCTACTTTAGAACCTATTATACTTACACATTCATATAATTATGCTTACCATATATTATGGTAATATAATGCCTAAATAGCGAAATTTAATCTTTCCTAAAAATTATAGAATTTATTTGATCATTAAGATCAAATAATCAATCAAAACATTATTTTAAATTCTAAACAAAATCTTTCATTCAAAAAAATTTTATAATTAAATTGTTATTATTATTTTTTTCTAAGTGACATTATATTTTAAATCATAAGCATATCAAATTTCTTTCTTATTAAGGATGCAATGCCTGTTTAACCTTTTAATCACTAACTAATTAAAATTTGGGGTATTACGTGAAAAGGAGGATTAAAGATCAAAACATGAAGAACAAAAAGAGATTTGAATTAGAGAGAAATTTGGTTGAGGAGTGAAGGCTGCATTATGGACGTCCCCCTTACTATATTGGCAGCCTAAAGGGCTGTCATTACCCATTTGGGGTGGTCTTGGTGGTAGTTGGGAGAAGGAATGGTCAAATTACCCGATTTGGCATGTTAATACCGACTCTTTAAGTTTTAACGCGCTTTCGATTGATTTCTCAGAACCTTAAGGTTTTATTTTCTTAAATAGCCTTTGAAAGACTTATTTCAATGTTTATAATAATTTCATGAAGTTCGGACGGCATCCGATGAGTCAATTCCGAGTCATCGCGAAAAAAGCGTTCGACGATTAAATTATGCTCATTCGAAATTCTATTGAATTCTTGAGCTTTCATAATTTATTTGAGTCTTATAAATCATATTTTATTGATTTAGACCCTTGGTTCGAGTTTCGGATCGTTCGGATCAATTTAGGGTTTTCCCGGTATATTTTCCCGGCGTTCGGTTAAGTTCTTCATGAATTTCTTTCAGAAATTGATTCTTATAGTTTCTAAATTCATAATAATATATTCCTTCATGATTTTGATTGTTATAAAAAATTATCATGATTAGCATGGACTGAAAATTATTCCGGCTCGTGAATAGTATTTTTAAGACTGACCGGGCAAGTATGTCCGAAAATTCTCATTCTTTGGCTTCTCACATGTTTTCGTGAGAGGATTCTAGAAATAAAATCCTTTTGTTAAGATTCATTCTCGATCTTTCATTACGTGTTCGAGCTCTTCGAAAATCCTAATCCGGTAGGACTAGTCACTAGTTTTGATTTCTCCGCCGATCTCGAATCGATTCTAATTTGTTTCATTGGTTACCTTAAACATAATTAAGGTCTAAGCACCATAAATAATTGGTTTAAGAATCACTAATAAAAGTTTTAAATTTTTCGGTTATTACAAACATACACTCCTTCACGCCCAGAATATCAACCTCAGATATCTTAAGCTTAGACATCCCGAGTTTATCCTCTGTGATAACTTAGATCCCTTATTAGAAAACCACTCTACTAAACCCCCAAAATTTAGATAGAAGTTTAGGTAAGTAAGCAATGAAGTGTTAGTTTCTTTGAAAGCTTGGTTTCTAGCACCAGTAAGCTAGAGGTTAAGTCGATTGCGTCCGTCAAGTTCGACGGGATACCGTAAAGTTACCTCGGTGTCAGGTTTAATCTTCACCCATAAACAAGACTAATCCAAAGTCGGTGGATTGATTGAAAATCATCCGTGGATATAAGAGTTGATCTCTCCGAACCACGTAAAACTCAACCGTTATTTACTTTCAACTCGCTTTAAAATTACATGTTATTAAACCGACATCGAGACAACATTGTTTTGAAACTCTCTAGCTATTAGTATCGTTCGACATCAAGATATATAAACCTAAAACCGACTAATCAATATTCGACTAAGTGTATAAACTCGAGTCTCGCTTTTATAAAGCAACCAAGAACCACCACATTCCGCATGTATATCAATTATCAATCTAATCGACTTTGCCAGACGCCAAGAGGTTTGATAACCGATAATCACTCAAAGACAATACATTCCCTAGTTGAATCGACCAACAAGATCGACACCAAGACGGGACTTTCGCCATTACTCGACCGAGCCATGTCAAGAACAAGTCGGTCTTGTCACCGTAATATTTGCCTAACTAATGTATCTCCTCATACACCAAGACATATCCAACGAGACCCATCACATTAATAACTAATATCTATTAGAAAATTCAAGTTAAATATAAATTCATAAAACATGTAGCCGTTCTTCTATAAATATGTTTAGATTAAATTTTGGTTTTCGACGAGTTCTTTTTATGATTTCACAAATAAAGTCAAAATTAATTAATAATTTGACCAAGTTTTTAGTTTTCTTGGAAAGATCTCATGAAACTTGCAAGTTTTATGAATAGATTTCATCAAACTATAGACATTTGTGACCAAACGCTGAAACCCCAAATTTCAAGGTTTTGACCAAGAGCTAATATTTGACATTGTTTAATTTTTTAGAACTATCTTTTCCACCGCTTACATAACTAAGATGTACTTTTTTTTTTTTTGGTATCATGGGAACCCGCACCGCTACCTTAGGCTTGACTGGGTAAACCTCATGGTCTCCTGCAATAGCCGCAAACCACACAGATGTGTAAACCACACTTGAAAACCCAGGTGTGACAAGCTCAAACCCATAGAGGTATTTGGTGGGGTTCAACATGTGACCTCTCACCATGCGAATCCACCTTAATTAATCGGGCCGTCCAGGGACACTAAGATGTACTTTTACCAAACATATAGTAGTTACAGCATAAGATTGAGCTGGATTACACCCAAAAAATTCTGTATCTTAACATCAAAATAGATATCCCAACTAAGCAAAGCATTAAAATTTATAATTTTAAACCCTAAATTAATTAATTAATTTATTCTTCTAACGGAATTTATGCTCCCAGTACCTGATCGACACTATAATAATGAAACATCAGGGAGAATAAAAGTGAAACGACAGTAATTTATGGTCCACCAATATATATATATGTCCATCAACTTTATTGATCACATGAAAACAGCTACAATAAAGTAAAAGGGAAATTGGGAAATATTTTGAAAGCAAAATTATGGTTTACGAAGAGGTGGGTCGTGATAATCATGCATGCTCCCGTGAAAAGTAGGTTGCACCATCAATCCAATCATTTTGCTTCAAACATTATTTATGGACCCCTCACCAAATCTCCTAATTTATCATTCTTTTTTTTTTCAAAAGGAAAAACTCTTTCTCATGGAGCCACCACACCCGAATCCCATAAGAATGTGAGGGGATAAATCACAGTGATTTAGTGATTAAGAAGTTATGATGACTTGCATAGTGTCCATAAGGAACCACTTTAAAAATGGTGAAACTTCCACACTGCGGCTATTAGAACTCTATCTTTGATCATTATTATGTTAGTTCTTAACCAACTGGGCAAGTCATCAATCATTTTGGAGTTTTTTTTATAATACTATTATTCGATTATATGGTGTTTAAATACTCGTTTATGAATTTGTTTTCTCTTAAAGAGATATTATGGTAGATGTTAGTTTACTCGATTCATGAAGTAGTACAAATTAATTGAGCTGATCATTAGAATTGGCGGATAAATTTTTCTTGAAATGTCGTCTCGACTCTTTCTTATTGCGTTCATATGCACATGTTTTATTGGTCTTGTTGAGATTTTCAAATCCATTATTTTCAATAGATCCAGACATGTTGATTCCTAAATAATATTGCCATAGATTGGGTGATTTTGATTAATTAAGGGTTGGCAAAGCAAAGTTACAAATCATAATAAATTTGATTCTTGATTTTGATCAATACGCTCTTTGATATTTTTTTAATTCATGTGAATTCACAGCAGCTATCTTCAATACACACTAGGTATATCTCACATTCATATAGAATAGTCTACAAACTACACATGACGGATAAATTACACTTGAAAAATCAGATGTGACGGACTCAGATCTCATAAAAGTTTATCGAACATGTGACCTTAATTTTAACCATAAAAACCCATTTTACCATTTTTCATAATCCCAAACAAACTAACTCTTTGATTTTTTGATTGAATCTTGTGTTGACATATACTACATGTAAATTTATTGTGTTGTCTAATTCCATAATATGACATTTAATGCACGTAGTGTATATTAGCAACCAATAATAAAATAAGAAATTTAAAGAGAATGATTTTAGAAAATTCCCTGTAAGTTATGCATAAACATTGGCTAAAATTACGGTAGAATCGGTGGAATGGTTTTTAAGGTGCTTTTGACTTTATTCGTGTTATTTAGCTATTATGAGCAATTCTCATTTTCTAATCTCCTGGCGTAGATATAAGAATCAAGTAAATTGTCATGTTTAAATTAGCAATTCATCGCTCATTATTAGAAAAATGTTATGTTACACGAAACTGTGTAAATAATGAGTTTTGAGGTGTCGTGTGTTGACTTAGTGATATAGTGGTTAATTTCTGAGATTAGGTTTCGAATTCGAATCTACCGTGACGCGGCTTTTAAATTTTTGTATTTAATAATAATAATAATAATAATAATAATATGATATAATTTTTATATATAGGAGTGATAATATTGTGAATCTGTATTGTAATTATTATATGCAAATGATAATGATGATACATATTATATTTTGAGAGGAATAAGGAGTGCTTAAGTTGATACGCATAAGACACTCTTGACTTGAAAGGAATGCATCCCACAAAATACTATATATACTACCATATTTGATAATTATGCATTGGTAGGTATTTAACAACAAAATATACTAATTTCTTTTGCATTTTCCTAAAGGGCATCTTTTTGCATATTTTTAAAATCTTAATTTATTTCTCGAACGTTCACAAGAATTTGTCAATTATAAGAAATAAGTTGTTCCAGTTTTTAGAAATTGAGCAATCGATCGATAAAGTAAGAACATTGATTAAAAAAAAGGAATAAGTATATGATCTAAATATAGAATATTTGGTGCTGCGCGAAATAGTTATACAAAGTTCTTCTTTTTTGAGTAAATACAAGTTTTTTCAATTTAGCCATTTAAAAATTGGATAGTGTCAATAATCTAGTAATACTGCATTAGTTTACAAATTAATCTTGCTTAACTCTCTCTCTCTCTCTCATTCTCATGTACATAATATGTACATAGATAATTGGACATTTTATCATTTTCAACATTTTTGCAAATTAAAGGATTTATCCATTTTAAATTGAGTTGCATATTACATAACAAACCTTCACCATAATTAAGGAAGGGATAGTATTTCCAATTCTAATTAAAGAAAGATTGAATTTATAATCTTTTCTTAATAATAAAAGATTTTATTTTCCATAAGTTAAGATAACTCACCACTAAATATTGCATTGAAACAACCCATCGTGATTTCATCATGTCGTTATTTTTTTCAAAATTTGAGTGGAAATAAAATCAAGTTTATGCTTAATTAAGAAGCATAATGAAAATATTAAATTGGTTAGAAACACTTACATAAACTAACTATTTCGCACTAAAATATAAATTAACTAGACCACATAAATTAATAAATATTCATTAACGTAAGCCTATTCAAAATAAAATTAGAATATATATCTTACTCTATTTAATTGAGATGCCACTTTTTCAAATTTTACTATTAACAAACAATAAGATCCATGGTTAAAGGAAAAATATATAAGAGCCACTAATTAACAATTAGATGAGATATATCAACGGTTAAAGAAAAAATAAATATAAGATATCGTATAATATAAGGGAGACACGGTTAAAGAAAAATATAAAATTAACTTAATTTGAGTGACTTTTTTGTTTTTAAGGAATGAAATCAACTATTTAATTTCTAAATTAATTGTATTCAAAAAATAAAAAATTACAAAAATAAACTCATATTAATTTCAGGCCCAAATTGTATGAGGGGTAAATTAGTCATGTCATTGAATAATTAATACTAAAAATACCCCAAAAATTTAAGGGGTAATATATACATAATATGTATTATATGTATATTTAGCATTTTTCCTTCCTCTGGAAAAATGAGGAAATATCACTGTAGCAATAGTGCTGCATAGGACCATTGGCGCCTTCTAAATAAATCATTGTATGCAATAATATGCAAATTATATAGGAAAGATAAATCTACGCAAACAAATTTATGAGTCAATCCTTTAACTATGGGAAAGAGAACAACAAATTAATTCACTCTTGTAACAATAATATACCATTAATTTTCCTAACAAACATTATGTCATTGAAATAATTATCTAATCATGCAATGGTATATATGACAAGAATAATAATATTAATATTAATAGAGAGGTAGCATTTACTAATTAATGAGCATGATCACCAACTTTACTGGTTGCTCTTAGATTCCAATCTTCTTAGCATAAAGGTTTTTGGCTTCATTACAAAATTTAAATAAATATTCGAAGAAAACCAATTAGTTATATGCTTTCTTAATGGAGTACATGATTGCATGTCGTTGCCATCATCCAAAATAAATAATCATAAAAAGTCTTAAATATATTCTATAGTTCAGTACGTACCCCAAAAAACTTATTATCAATAATGAAATAAAGAAAATGTTTATTGTTTACAATGCATTTAAATACTCAATCTTTAATTCAGCATTAATTTTTATTTGTAAAAAAATGTTAAACACCGACGATCTTCAATGGACAGTTGCAAAAAGTTTGTATAGCTATTAGTTTTAAAAAGAAATTGAGAATCATATAGTTATATTAATTGGTTGAGATAATGAGATTCATATTTGTTAAAATTTCAAAAATAAAAACTTAAAACAATATTGTAATAAATAGTGTTTATGTATAGAATAGAAATACTTTGTAGAATTACTTTCTCATACTAATGAAAACAAATAAATAAAAGTAAAAGGAAAAAAAAGTTTTAAAAAGGAAAAGAAAAAGAGGAAAGAGTAACCTAGACTAATAAAAATTCAACATAGTTGTTTTCAAAGTTTGTAAGAAGATATCTTTCCTTCCCGTTGGCTTCTGATTTACAGCAGAAAGAGAATAAGAAACGAACAACTCTACAGACACAATCTCTCTCTCTCTCTCTCTCTGCAACACAATATATATATATATTCTTCATACTGTATATATCTAGAGAGAAAGAGTGAGAGAGAAAACGAGGGGCAACGGACACGGACATGCAAAGCCCAACTGCTGATGATCAATGTCCATCATCAACTCCTACTTTTGACCCACTCCAATCCCATGAACTTGCCGCCCTTTCTTTATTACCCCATCTTTCTTGAATTCAATCATTCCGTTCCCTGCTTGGCATGGCGGAGATAGAGCTCGACGCCGTGCTGCAATTCTTCAGGCAAATGGTCTATCGGAGTGCGAATCGGCGCTCATGGAAGACATGATGGAGAAAAAATCTCAAGTGGGCTCTTCTGCTTTCGAGACGTTATGTTTCCCCTTGGTGCCGCCGCTGAGGATTCCGGCCACCCGGAGGCCGCCACCGCAGTTCGCCGATGGTGGTGTTGGGAGCCCTAAGGGTTCTTCTGATGATGAGTTTGTGAGTTTGGGTTCCTCCACTACCGAGCTATCTTCTTCTGGTATTAAAGCTTTCCTCTTTTTCTTTGTTTTTTTTCTTTTTTAGGCGTAATGACATGTTCAATCATCTTCTTATGTCTCCTCTTTCTGTTTGAGAATTCGAATTTAGTGTAAAGTTGGTTTCCTTTTCCCGAAATATTTATGTAGCATTTGTTGGTTTTCCAAATTTGTGTGGGAGATGATGTCGCTACTCATATTGATTAATCTCTGCTGCTCTTAGTTACAGGAGATGTCATGATTTATTTTCTGTTTTTTTCATGAATATTTTCTGCTTTCATTTCCACTTGTTGGTGTTGATTCTAAGATAAAACATCTCTTTCAGCATGGTAATTTGGCTAATCCTGTTTGAAGAAAGTTACTGTATTTCTTGTCAAATGAGATTTCTTCAACATGGTGAATCTTTTCTGATTCCATTAATATGAAAGCAAATTGTAGAATTGCATACATCTTTATTTTCTAGTCTGTGTTTTGCTAGTAAAGGTTATGTAAATCGGTATTTGATTGATAGCTAAGCTTCCTTCAAGCTGGATATACCTCATATGGCTTGTTTAGGCTGTCTATTTGTCCTGAGTCTCTGTGTTAATATTCATTGTTTATGAATCCCAGATTTTACGAATCCATATGGCATTCACACCACACGACCGGCTTCTCAAGCTTCATCTGATAGGATGTCCCAATTTGGAACTGCTCGAGATTACCCTGATTTTGATATGCAGAATGACCTGTTCTGGTACAAGGAGAACGATGAAGACTATGTTATGCCGCCACACTTTGATGGCAGAGATTTTGATGGCTACCCCAGTGAAGACAAGTTTGTCATGAGTGTGCAAACAGAGGAGCCTATTGAGGATGAAACAAAGTATAATATGATTTCTGAAGGAAGAAAACGATGGGCATTAGCTCCTTCCGAGAACTTGAAGTGTGAACTTGATCATAATGATTGTGATGAACTTTGTGAGAACTTTCAACTCGAAAAAAGTAGTAAAAAGTGTGAAGAACATTGGAATGATTACAGCTGTTCAGTTCCTGGTATTGAGACGGTTTACACAGGCGATCACCACACCACAAGTGACACTAATTTCTCCAAGGAAGGGAGCCCTGCAAATATTGGGCTTGTAGGCTCAAAGGACACCTACAATTTCGATAATGTTAAGAAAGAATCTCAGCTGAATGAACACGACAACTACAGCTTACCTGAAGCTGTGCCAGAAGAGGATGGTGCAATCTCTGATGGGCTTCTGACCTATGACAGAGAAGATGATTATGAAATATTTGACCTAAGAATCATACACAGAAAGAACAGGTTGGTCTAGCATATCTGAGTAGCTTTTTCTGAATGTTGAATGCCAATGAATGAAAACAATTATAGTTCACACAAAAATTCTTATGCCTCCTGCAGGACTGGGTTTGAGGAGAACAAAGAGTTTCCTATTGTTCTGAACAGTGTCATAGCGGGTCGATATTATGTTACAGAGATTCTAGGATCTGCTGCTTTTAGCAGAGTCGCCCAGGCTCATGATCTTTATTCGGGGATGGATGTTTGCTTAAAGATCATTAAGAATGACAAGGACTTCTTTGATCAGAGCTTAGATGAGATCAAACTTCTCAAGTTTGTCAACAAAAATGATCCTGCTGATGAGCATCATATTTTACGTCTTTATGATTACTTCTATCATCAGGTATGCACAAGAAGTTTTGTGTCTTAGCAGGCACGAAAATCCTTATTTATGCAATTTATAGCACTGATCATTCCTATTATGAATGCTATGCTATGCTATGCCTTCTGCTAAAGTACTGTGACTACTGTTGAGTATCTAACAGGTCATTCACAGAAGTGAGGAAGATTACGTTAAAAGAAATTGTAAAACATGCTTAGTCATAGATTTTAGG
Organism: Salvia rosmarinus; assembly: GCA_036937905.1. Lineage (NCBI taxonomy): Eukaryota > Viridiplantae > Streptophyta > Magnoliopsida > Lamiales > Lamiaceae > Salvia > Salvia rosmarinus. The sequence continues at coordinate 32,801,354 of CM072820.1, read as the reverse complement.
CTAGTTAAAGAGAATGTGTTTGCACTCTAAAATGGAGAAATTGTGGACAAAGCTACAAAATGTTCTATGGTGTAACATCAAGTGATAACCATTCGGTAGAAATTGTAGATATAGGTGGATGCTGTCAATGTGGATTTTCAATCTTCATTATCTAAGTGACAAAATCAAAGGGATTTTAGTTGTGCATGTGTGAAAAAGAGAGAGAGAAGCCATTATATGTGTCTATTTTATAGAAGTGCTATTTTGCCCTAGAGAACTACTCTGTTCATTTTGTTGATTGATTGTGACTTTCTTCTAACACAATGTTATGTGTTAACTTTCATCTGTTTCCTTAAATCTCGATGTGTCCTAAGTAACCTACTTGGTGACACGATGACAATGACACTCTTATAATCAATGAGGCATTCTTTAACGTGTGTTACTTTTTTAGTTCCGTACTGACAATGAGGCTATCTGGGTATAATCTGTTTGCTTTGTAACTTTTCTGAGAAAAAAATTGTATTAGTTGCAAGCAAGCAATAAAAACCTGGACTAGCCATCCTAGATCTGCATCTTTAATAAATCGGCCATGTTCACTACACTGATAGACATGAACTGAATGATGGTTAAAACAGAAAACGTTTCTTGCCTTTTCCTCATTGCTATATTGTCAAATCCTCAATCTGATTGTTTCATATTCTTTCCGAAAACTAAGACTGATGAAGTGATCATAGTCTGACTATGAAGGAAACCGTGGTTCATTTCTTGCTTTTACATTTGTATGTTTATGGGAATTAGTTATACTTGTAGATTAATTACTAGACAACTGTCTGTCAACTCAAAGTGACGGAGACAATCTAAACGTGTGGTTCAAATTCAAAATAGTTTACTTCAGAAAATGCTTATCAACACCACCATATCATGCTTGCTATGCAATGAGAGTAAAAGATTAGTGCATAGGAGAGAGAGAGAGAGAGGGGGGGGGGAAATGTCTGCACATTTGCTATTAATGTTGTCTGTTTAGAGTTTCTGGGAGTATATATTAGATTGTTCGATTGTGGAAGTACTGAATCCTGAACTTGTTCCTGATAATTTTGTACTGTCTGTATCATGTTATATGACAGGAGCATCTATTCATTGTTACTGAACTTCTGCGAGCAAACTTGTACGAATTCCAGAAATACAACAGGGAATCTGGAGCAGAACCATATTTTACAATGCAAAGGCTGCAGGTACTACTTTTCCAAGACCTTCTTTTAATTATCTGCATTTCAATTAAAACAAGTAATCTGGTGAATGAATTGTGGTTAATTACTATTTGTCACCCAATTCTGTGTATTTTTTACTAAATTGTAATTATCCTGGTGAATAATGAAAAATGCATATATGGTCTAACAATTGGGGGGGGAAAATGAAAAAAATGCTGTTTGCCGTGCCTTTGTAGGTAATGATTCAACAATGTTTGGAGGCATTAGTGTATCTACATGATTTTGGAATCATTCACTGTGATCTAAAGCCCGAAAATATTTTGATCAAAAGCTACCGGAAATGTGAGATTAAGGTTATCGACCTTGGCAGCAGTTGCTTTCAAACAGATAATCCATCCCTGTATGTACAATCCCGTTCATACAGGGCTCCTGAGGTCATGTTAGGCCTTCCTTACGACCAGAAGATTGACTTGTGGTCGGTTGGATGCATCTTGGCTGAGTTGTATTCTGGGGAGGTATGTATGTTCATGGCTACCAGATGATGATTTGGGTTTGCTCGTTTAGTTAGACATTATGTTTTCGTGTGTGCCAATGTGGTGCTGCAGGTGCTTTTTCCAAACGAAGCAATTGTATTGCTTCTGGCACGCATGATTGCAATGCTTGGTCCGATTGATACGGAAATGTTACACGATGGCCAGGAGACGCATAAGTATTTTACAAAGGAATACGATCTGTATTACATAGACGAGGTATGTGGTTTTTTACTTGCTATATTGAGATTGGAGGCTAGTTTGTCATTAAATTCTTGAAATCGCCTTTGCTCTAGAATCATTATGTTTCATAATATCTCTATTTTGTTTGAAAAAGGGCTCGATTATACATTCGTTTGACAATGTTGGCATAAACATGTATGTGGCAGGAGACGAATGAGGTGGAGTACATAATCCCAGAGGAGATGTTGTTGGAGGAGCATCTGCAGATATCGGAGGATCCCATTTTCCTTGATTTCATAAAGTACTTGCTGGAGATGAATCCAGCAAGACGGCCTAGCGCTATGGAGGCGCTGAAGCACCCTTGGCTTTCCCAAATACGATAATGAGAGCTCAATCTGTCATGAGAGCTCAATCTGTCATTGCTGATTTACAGTGGTGAGTGTTTTGTAGGAGGTACTGTAGATGTTTTATCTTCAAATGTATATAACATTATTGTCCATTACCACCGTTGTGAAAAACGTTCAAGGCGAGGCGCTATCAAAAAGTATCAAGGCTTAAGCCTTTTCCGTTGTCCGTGAGGCTTGAGCCTCAGAGGGCCAGGCGCACGCCTCAGAGGCTCCTCGAGACTTAAGCCTCACAAGTATCAGTCTTTTTACAGAATTTCAAGTATTTTGGGCTAATTTAGAACCCAAATAAAATTAAATAAAAATTATATACTTGTTAAGTCTAAAATTTAAAGCCCAATATTCAATTAAACATTCAACCATAACAGTAATTATATTTAAAAGAAAAAACAGAGAATCCTACAATGTCTCCTCAAAAAACAGAAACATTCTCTCTTCTCTCATCTCGTCCGCCTCCTATTCGCACCACAATCAAGATTAGAAGATGAGGATGTTGATGAGGATGACTTTATTGCTTAAATAATTGAATGTTTGATGTTTGGTTTGCTATTTAATGTATTTTATGAATATTTTTAGTCCGAGGACCGCCTCGAAGCTTACGCCCGCTTGCCAAGACAAAACGCCTCATTTAAGTCTTAAGTTTTTACAACATTGTCCATTACTTGAGCTTACTCCTTACATGTGAATGAATCGGCCTCGTTATGTTGATTTGTTTCAGTATGCTATCCACAGTTTCTACATGGCTGCAGCATTTTGCTACTTTAGTCTAAAAGGCAAAATCTTGTGTATATCTGAATGATGTTTATAATTTAATAATCTTCAATAAGAATTTATTCATCGATTTCTTATTAATCACAATTAAAATTTAACTAACGACAATTATATTGAAACAGTAGAGTCAACGGTCGAAGCTGTAAATGTATGACGATCAAGTCTTCGATTCCAAGTCTTCTATATAGTGCAGACAGCAGACTTGACTTGTATGGTCTAACTTGTTTTTTTTCTTTCCTTTCTCCTCACGTTGTGTCACACGTCGCCTGTTTGACACTTCCGCCTCGCACGGCCCGTTGCCTAGATGGGGCAAGTCGTGGCGAGGATCAATGGTGAATGGCGAGTGTGGACTCACGGGGCGCATACATGTGCATACTCTGATGATGGGCACCAACATGGTTCCGCCAATCTTGAGAAGGCGGGAAGGCATTGAGCAAGACGATTGTCCGAAGGCGTCGGACAAGCTGGTTGGGTGCTGATGCCGTTCCCCTGATGAGCCCTGGCAGGGCGAAACCAGTTGTTGCCCCGAATGTCCCAAGTGTGGGAAAACCTCACGCCGAGGCGTGGGGAAGCGATGAGTATGCGCCCGTGACAGTTGGTATCAGAGCGGACCGGCGGGAGGGCCGTTTCGTATGGGCGGAATGAGAAGCTACCCGCCGGGGCGATCGCTGGGCGCGATTGGTTCTCTCGGGTCCCCCCACGGGGAAGCCCTAGGTGCGGGACTCAAGTGTCGGAGGCGAGAGCGCCTTGCGTTGTTTGCTCGCGGGCCAAGAATGGGCAAGTGCGCGAGAAGCCCGGCGAGACGGAGAATGAGTTCTCCAATCGGGTGGAATCCCATCAACAAGGAAGGAAGGAGTCTTTCCTGGGAAGCACGTCGTGTCCGGGGACGTCCACGTTTCAAGTGGGGAGAATGTCACACGTCGCTGTTGACACTTCCGCCTCGCCGCCCGTTGCTAGATGGGGCAAGTCGTGGCGAGGATCAATGGTGAATGGCGAGTGTGGACTCACGGACGCATACATGTGCATACTCGATGATGGGCACCAACATGGTTCCGCCAATCTTGAGAAGCGGAAGGCATTGAGCAAGACGATTGTCCGAAGGCGTCGGACAAGCCGGTTGAGTCTTGATGCGTTCCCTCGATGAGCCTGGCGGCGAAACCGATTGTTGCCCGAATGTCCCAAGTGTGGAAAACCTCACGCCGAGGCGTGGGAAGCGCGAGTACGCGCCGCGGCGATTGGTATCGAGCGGACGGCGGGAGGGCCGTTTCGTATGGGCGGAATGAGAAGCTACCCGCCGGGGCGATCGCTGGGCGCGATTGGTTCTCTCGGGTCTCCCCACGGGGAAGCCCCAGCTGCGGGACTCAAGTGTCGGAGGCGAGAGCGCCTTGCGTTGTTTGCTCGCGGGCCAAGAATGGGCAAGTGCGCGAGAAGCCCGGCGAGACGGAGAATGAGTTCTCCAATCGGGTGGAATCCCATCAACAAGGAAGGAAGGAGTCTTTCCTGAGAAGCACGTCGTGTCCGGGGACGTCCACGTTTCAAGTGGGGGAGAATGTCACACGTCGCCTGTTTGACACTTCCCCGCACGCCCGCTGCCTAGATGGGGCAAGTCGTGGCGAGGATCAATGGTGAATGGCGAGTGTGGACTCACGGGCGCATATGTGCATACTCGATGATGGGCACCAACATGGTTCCGCCAATCTTGAGAAGGCGGGAAGGCATTGAGCAAGACGATTGTCCGTCGGACAAGCTGGTTGCGTCGATGCCGTGCCTCGATGAGCCTGGCGAGGCGAAACCGATTGTTGCCCGAATGTCCCAAGTGTGGGAAAACCTCACGCCGAGGCGTGGAGAAGCGATGAGTATGCGCCCGTGACACGTTGTAATCGGAGATTATGCAATCCTAGCACTACAGCCTCTCGTGAGGTGGTCTAGCTAGTGTTGAAAAAGTGAGTTCGTCCCAAATGTCATTATCTTAGATAGGATTCTGCAACATCAAATTTTACCGAAATTAGAGGTCGGAATTATAGGTTCTAGGATTGTTCGAACTCATATTATCTACACGCTAGTACTTTCCATGCTTAATATTTTGAAAGATTAAATATTTAATAGATTAAATTTATGATAAGATACTTTTATTTATCAAAATTTGTTTACTACAAGAGATTAGTAGAAGATTAAAATTGAGATAGATAACTTTATCTTTGTTTGGGGAATTGCTCCAATCTAATCTATATTGGTTGGATTAAAATTAATGAAGAGCAAATTAGAGCAACTCAAATGATTAAAATAATCTCAACCTTTGGGTTATCTTTAAAGGTTAATTTTTAAAAGTAACTTTAGATTAGATTTGATTAATTTTATCTGTTTAGTCTAATTGTATAAAGTAAGCTTCCTGAACATTAAGAGGAAATAAATATTGTCATTAAAGAAAATAATGTTTGTTTTTAAAAGATTAAGAGGAAATAAATATCGTCCCTGAGACAGTACGATGGTTAAGGTGAGTTCCTCGTGGTAGAGGTCGCTGTGTTTGAACCCCACCAAACGCCCTACATGGGTTTAAGTCACACATCTAGTTTTCCAAGTGTGGTTCACTGTCCCATGTGGTTTGCAGGCTATTGCACGGGACCATGAGGTTTACTGGGTGTCCAAGAAGGTAGCATGGGCTCCCATGATATAAAAAAAGAAAAAATATTGACATTAAAGAAAAATAATGTGTTTTTTTTTAAGATTGGGAGGAGAGCATGAGATATGTATCATTAATTGACAAAGAGATCGGAAATAATATTACAAACAATAATTGGCGGCACATGAGGATCTAAGGGTAATAAATAAATGTTATTGTACCTGAATTTTCTGGGATTCTTCGATGCAGTCAAGATTGGAATAGAAGATTAGGATCGTTTTAGCCTCTTATATCTGATATTGATATTTTACATGGTGTGTCATCGTTTGCTAAATTCAGCCAATTATTGGGCTAAAACAATTAAATATTGCATATCTTATTCTAAAGAGGAAGCTCTGTCTATTGGAATCCTCACATTTAAATCTCATAAAATATGAGTAGATAAATTGCAGATGATTCAACGATTAACAAAATTATGAGTTATAGATAAGACTGTTTCGACATTTTATAGCCTACCCAAAATAAGGAATTCAAAATAAATTGTCTTCTCAGATAGACAAGATCTGCTTTCGACATTTTTAAAATTCATAGAAAACACCTAGTATTATCTTCTCGTAAAGACAAGGTAAAACTTATGTTTCTTACAATAGCTTAAACGACACAAGATTTAATAAACCACACTGAAAAATCATATGTAATGTGCTTGAACATGAAAATGCGATAGTGAGGTTTGAACTCATGATCTTTAGCTATATGAACTAACTTTATCATTAGACCGCTCAAAAGGATCCATTTTATTATACTTATACGATAAATAGAATTTATAAATTGACGTAAAATTCAAGTGATCTATAAATAAAATAGATAATAAAAATTATCAAAACATATACAACTTACTTTTCATCCTTATATTTATATATCTCAACTCTCATATACGATACGATATCATAAAAATAATTTATTCGAAGATTTGTAAATACAAAACCATTAATAATCACATCAACATCAATATTTTCTAACATATTTTGGACCAAATGAAGACATATATATCTATAAATAAAATATGGAAAGATTTAATAGTTTGATCATTTAAAAAAAATTATTTAAGTTATAGTATAATACTTTGGATCTAAACAAAATTATATAAATTATTTTTTGAATTAATTTGGGCCCCCTGAGATTATGGGCCCTGGGCGGTCGCCCAGGGTTGCCTACCCTCAGGGGCGGCACTGGTTATAGACATGCAAGTGGGTTTATTCATAATAACGTCAATGACACAAATCTTTATTTAATTAGAATTTAATGTTTACTATGATACATATTAAAAATAATATAACGAAATAGTTCAAATAATACTGTTACATTATTAATAAATAAGTTTAGTATGTTCGTGAGCGTGTTGGCCTAGTGGTATAATGGTTAATATTTGATACCAAAGATCTCGAGAGTCCACTGTGACGCATATGGGTGTAAACAAACCAAAGCGATGCATCATCGCATAATCGTAGCTCTGTAACTCTGAAAAAGTGGAATGACGTGTCAGATTGCTTCGTAGATACGTTACGGCACATGTTGGTCAAACACTCAAGGCAAAAGAAACTCTGTGTTTCTTCAGTTGATGAGACTCCGTGTTTTATCAGCTTTGACTTCAGGTTGGGCCGGTTTAGACTTCTCCGTCTTTTATCAGCAGTCTGGATTTTCGTCTTTTATCAGTTTTGAACTCTTGATTCAGCATGCAACAACAACTTTAATGTAGATATATAGTCAGCTTTGATCTTCGATCAACCAGCGTTAACTATAGGTAGCGCGCTGACCGCCAAGACTCACTTTGACTTCCGCTCGATCGATCGATCACCTTGCCTTCGACTCCATCTTGTCAGCCGCGTTGGGTCTTCAGTCTTCGGAGTCCAGTCTTCAGTCTTCAACTATACTCATGTATCAGCTGTCCATCAGTCTCGCTACCCATTAGTCTTCAGTCTTCCGAGTCCAGTCTTCAACTATACTCATGTATCAGCTGTCCATCAGTCTCGCTACCCATCAGTCTTCAGACTTCCATTGACCTTCTTTCAGTCATTCTACTTCAAAGACGCGATCCTTCATCGACCTCTTTAGTTTATACGACATCGATATTTATCAATAAGACTTGATCTTGTACTATTTCAACCCCATTAATCTTGGGTTTATCCAAGCCGGTAATTATGCTAAACCTGAAACATAAACTTCCAACTCGTAAACAAGTTAGCAGCACCTGTTACTTCAACAAGACAGTTATCAGAGGTTTTGGGATATAATCAAAACACATAATTAAGATTAATACATTCCCGATACTTAGGAATTTTCCGAACAGTACTTTTGAGTTGAGGAAAGAACGATGATATGAATTGAACCATTAACCTCACTCTTTATACATAGAAGTCTCATCGTTTGGAAGTCCTTGAATTTTTTTTACTAATTTTTATAATAAAAATTGTAATTTCCTATTTTGGTATATCAATCATTTTCCCTCTTTTTTTTAGTCATGCATTTTGTTTACTCGACAAAATGTGCCTCTTAAGATTTTTTTAAGTAAGAAAATGAACATGTAAGGTTGAATCGATACTGATTAATATGCTTGTTTTAAACTAGCTCAAATTATGCTAAAATTCTTTGTGCTTCGTTAAAAATTTGTCCTTGAGTTGGATGTTGCAAACAAACAAATGATCATATTTTAATGTATGTCTAATATATTCTTAAACTTTTATGAATGAAAAATTATAAATAGAAAGTATCTTACTACTACTAATTATGATAACATATACATGGTGTTGCGTAATAGTGAAGCGCTTAACGTCTGTTAAAGATTTCAAGTTTGAGTCCACGTTACATAGTTTTTAAAATTTATTTATCTAAACAACATCAACAATAGAGCCAAAAATTGGCCCGACCCGTGGGCCGCCCGGTACCAAATTGGGGTTGGGTTGGGCTCAGAAAATAGTGGCCCGAAAAAAATCGAGCCTAAAAAGCCCGCCCACATAGCTCGGGCGGGCCTCACTGGCTTTGGGGCTAAAAGCCGGGTTTTCGGCTAAAAAGCCCCACACATTTAAAGTTTTAATATTTTATATTAGTAGTAAATACTAAATAGTAAATATAGAAAATAAAATGAATGACTATTAAAACTCCTCATTTCGTCCATCCTCTCTATTACATTTCTTTAAGGTCGATGTTTGTTGATGATATTTGTAACTTTAAGTTTATCTTATTTACGTTGAAATTGATATTAGACTTATTAGTAGATTTAATTTATTTTATTTATTTTGGAATTGATGTTAGTAGACGTAATTTATCTTATTTACTTTGAAATTGATGTTAGTAGATTTAATTTATTTATTGTTATCATATTTTTTTGAAATTAAAAATAATATCTTATTAAATTAAATATTGGACGGGTTTGGCCCGGTGGCCCAGATGGGGCTGGGCTGGGCTGGGCTACCACATTTTCAGCCCGATAGCATTTCGGGCCGGGCCGGCCCGACCCGCCACTTTTGCCAGCTCTAATCAACAACAACAACAATAACAACAACAACAACAACAATAATAATAATAATAATAATAATAATAATAATAATAATAATAATAATAATTACAAACCTTAGGGGTGTGCATCGGTCAAAAACCGAACCGAACCGAACCGAACCGAACCGATTCGACCGATCAACCGAAAAAAAATAATATTTTAACCGAACCGAACCGATTTGGGACTCAAAACCGAACCGTAACCGACCGAAACCGAATGGATTCGGTTCGATCGGTTTCGGCCAAACCGACAGTGCATTCATATGTCAGATGTTTAACTAAGGATACAATATCAAGACACGTTTCATAACAATTCGAAAACAAAGATGAAAATATTTGTTCAACAATAACCAAGTAGAACACGCATCCAATAAACAAATCATGACATACATTATACATCTTTTTCTCTTACTATTAAATTAGTGTATATTTTTACTAATAAACAGAAGAAAAAAAAAAGGTAAATTGAACACAAAAACTGAAAACACTAACCATGGATGTCGACAGACAATACGTCGTCGTCGTGTGTTGAGAAAGAGGACAGAGGGGACGGCCGAATGGGTGCGCCACGTCGGCGTCGGAGCTTACGCTGCGTGGCGTTGGACGCGGCAACAGAAACCACCGTGATGCGTGGCGTCGCATGCTATAGAAGGTGCGGCAACGTCGACGTCGGAGAAAGCGAGGTGAGATTCGTGAGAAGATGGGGGAAAGAGAAGAGGTGAGATTCGTCGGAGGAGCGGTCGCCGTGGAAGCAGCTTGCTTGAGTTCATTACATTTGGAGTTCAAATGACTGAAATGAGGCACAGCGGCGCACAGAGCAAACCAAATCTCAAATGAGAAACCCTAAAGTGAATAAAATAATATATATTATATAAACTATGAATGGTGTTCGGTCGGTTCGGTCAAAACAGAAAACCAAGACCCAAAAACCGAAAACCGACCGAACCCATTTCGGTTATCAATTTTTTAACCGAAAACCGACCGAACAACCTGTTTAACCGATCGAAATCGACCGAAATACATCGGTTCGGTTCGGTTTTTCGGTTTCGGTTCGGTTTTGCTCACCCCTAACAAACCTATTAAAATCAAGGTAAGAACTCTAGTTTATAGGGCTGTGCATCGGTCGGTTGGTTCGACCGATCGATCGAAATTCTCCAAACTAAAAATCAAACCGAAAATATTTTTTAAACCGAACCAACCAAACCGAACAAATTTATAATTTTCGACCAATCAAAATCGAACCGAAAAACCGATTGGTTTCGATCGCACGTAAAAACCGCTCGAAACATATTTTATATATATATATATATATATATATATATATATTTTTTTAAATAAATATATTTTTATCCTAATTATTTAATTAAGATATTAATTAATTATTATATAAAATATATAAACATAATAATTCGATTCGTTTGTTATCGACCAAACCTAAAATGTAAAATCGAGAATCGAACCGAAAATCAATTTTAATTAAAATTTTGAATCAAACCGAAACCGACTTTCTTAAAAACAAACCGAACCGAATCAAAATGTAATATCCCAAGGTTTTAAAACTAAGTTACGATAATATAAGTCAGAATTAAGAGTAATTTATCAAGCTCAATTTTCGACTATCCATAATACGAGGATTTTCATATTATATTCATTAACGATTTGTGAATTAAGGAATATATATATTATTCCTTCGAGGGTATTATTCTAACGTCGATTAAATTTCGATAGGTAGTCTTACGTTATTTTCTAAGCGACGAAGCTTAGAATTTAATTCCTTATTATCAAAGGAATTAATAAGATTATTACGACATTATGTTTAACATTTTTGAGACGATTCGATTATCAAAGTTTTGAGATGATTCGAATGTAAACGTTTTAAGACGATTCGATTATTTAGTATAACGTTTAAAGAATTAAAATATTTAAAGTCCTATGATTATTTTATGAAATAAGAGCATTATTTTTATATAATCATTCATTAAAATAATTTTAGTTATTAAAGGAATAAAGATTTGATAATTTATTCTTATTTCCTAACTAGGGCTCGAAAATTTCATTTTAGTACATAGGATTGTTCTTATTTATTTTTCCTATGATTTATTCTATTATCTAAGACCTATATTATGTCACATTGCTATTAAATGAAAAAAAAAGTTATGTAGCATATTTTCCTATAGTGGCCGAAAATTATGTACTATAGTGTGAAAAGAAGAAAAATTCCATCTCTTATGATAGTGATGTATAATTATTATGATGTTGAGATGTTATTAATGTATTGATAAGGTGAATGATTCAAAAAAATAAAGTGATGAGCTTTATTAAGGTGAAAGTGCCGAAGTATGTGCTGATCGCTTACTTTTATAACACTAAAAAGTGTAAGTATATAGGTAAGTCGAGTATCGTATCCACGAGGATTGTAATGCTAAAACACGAAGCTAGCTCAACGATAATTCATCATTATTCAAGCACGTAAAATGGGTGAAAGGTTTAAAGGGCTTTTAATTTAATCCAAAGCGGATGTAACCAAGCGTAAAATAAAATAAAGCAATAAACACCTGGATGTTAAAAACAGATAAGGACGACTAACCCTAGGGATGCATTAATCCTATCCACAACGTATGTTTATCCTTCCTATTAGCCAATTTTAATCCGCATAAGATGGAAGATCACATATATAACCGACAACTTCATTACGACAATTGCGGTTGTAGATTACTAGTTTTCCCCACATCATACGCCTCTAGGTGAAAACAAGCAACCCAAACAGATCACAAGAATATGCTTCCTACGAATATCCTATCTCAGCTATGACTCAAGGCTTATTCGTATCATGCATTCAAGATCGATTGACAATTAATACAATTACGTAATTAACCGACAACTAGATATGCATCAAGAATCATGAATCAATGCCTGGAAGGTAAATAGCGATAACAGGAATCACAACATATAGGATCGAATCATGCAAACCCTAGGATTAGAACGGAAATCTAGCCAGACATAATAAACGGAATAAAATATGATTTAACCATAAAAATAGAAATTAAATGCATAAAACCCGTGATGAAGCGTTGGATGAACAATGGTTGGTCTTGAATCCAATCCCAAGCGAAAGAACGGAAAACAACGGAAAACGATCGGACAAAACGTTCCGATCGATAACAAAGCGAAGAACTAAACTAGAACAATGCAAGAATTAAATCTAGAACTTAACGGAAGCGAAAGAAAAGCAAAAACTGAGGAAAAACTGAATAAAAAGCTCTCTGGGGCGTGTCTGGGTCTGAGGAGGCGCAAGGGGGTTGATCCCCTATTTATAGATAGGGATGGAAACCCTAATTTCTCTTCTGGCGCGCCGTCTCGCGACGCTTCCTCATGGTCGCTAGCTCGATCACGAGGCATCTCCGCGCGATCTTCTTCGCTCGTGGTCGCCTCTTGCGCCGAGATGGTTGGCTCGCGGCCCGGCTAGCGATCGCTAGCCATGGTCACGAAATCGTCTGAGAGCTTCTCGGCCGGGCGTGTTTGCTCGCGTCGCGACTTGCGACCGCGTCCTCCTCGGTGCTCACTGGGTATACTCACGACCAGCCTAGCGACCGCTAGGTTGGTCATTGAACCGGCGTAACGTGGTTTTGGCTCGTGCTTCGCTCCTTGCTTCGATTATCAACATATAAACCTACAAAACGTTAAAGGAGCACCCAAGAGCGATCTTCTAGAAATAGATAAAACATTAAGAATCGATATGTAAAGCACATTAAATGATCTAAACTCATCTTTAATTATCAACAATAACGTAAAACGCGCGTTTATCATGCAAGTGGGAAGAAAAGATAATTCAAATTATGTGAAAGTGATGTGTTATGATATTGAAAATGAGAGGTATTTAATGTATGTATTTGATAAGATGATTATTTAATAAAGTGGTGAGTATGGTTTAAGGGTGATGGACGACAACTACAAGTGGGAAAGAAAGAAGAAATTTTCATTTAGCTTGATAATGATAGGTTTGATAATGATATGTATTTAATTAGAATAAGATAAGATATATATATATATATATATATATATATATATATATATATATATTAAATGGTTTGATAGTGAGAGGTGTTTATTTCTTTTATGAGATAAGGTAAATATCAATCTCATGCCTCCTATTGTTGATCGAAAGTGAGGGAAAAATGACATAATGTAGCTTTATTTGTAATAATGTATTATTTATTTATTTATTTTATTTTCTTAACTTGATTACTAAGTGAGAAAAGATCAAACACATTACATCCTCTTCTCTCTCACTCCAAAGTGCCGTGAGCTTAGGGAAAAAAAGGGGAAGGAAAGTTCTTCAATATTCTCTTCAATCTTAAGTTAGAAAAACGTTTTTCTTCGCCGATCGATTCCGATTAAAAGATTAGAAATGTTACAAGCTTCTTATATATACAAAAAAATTAGAAATCCAACCATGAAATTTTAAGTTATATGCTATTGTTATTTTATGTGAAATTTGAGAAATTTTATTAAATGTTTAAGTTGTTAATTAAATATGTTTATATGATGTTTATAAGCATGTATTATGAATTTGGTATAAAGTTGATCATGTTATGATTTTTCTCATTAGGACCGAAAATATATAAGAATTATATGTTATAAAAATGAATTTTAATTGTTGTTTTGAGCATGGATTGATGATAGTTAGTATTGTTTAAGCATATGTGATTTAATTCATAATTTTTGGAAAATATTATGAATTATTTCATGAAATTTTCGAGAACTATAGGGTATGAGATATTGATGTATGATTTGTGTATGTTGGATATTATGACATATTATTGATGTATGATGATAATAATATGTAGTGTGAATTAATTAGAATTTTTGAAAATTGTTTATCAATTTTCACAAAGTTTCGAAAACTATAAGTGTGATGGAAAACTAGGTTTAGCCTCGCCTTGAGGATCTATCTTGGATATTTAATTCACCATACATTGATTATATTCCTAGCATGCGTCTATTTAATTAATCGCAACACGTAGGGTTTTCTCGTGTTTACCTTTGGATCCGCGGGGTCGAACGGAATGAACGGATCGAGACTCGTGCTTTAATCTTCTGGACTGTATCCCGGTTGCCCAATCTCCAACGTCGAGTGAGGACGATCTATGAAGAATGCTTCGGAAAAACACCCAATCTCACTATGGCACAATTTTCGAGAACCTCACAAGCACTAGGAGGTGGACGAAAATTCTAGGTTTTAATTGTGATGATCAACCTTGATTCTATCTCTTACCTTATATTTATAATGCATTACCATAATCCTATAAGAAAATAATCTATGCATATCCCATAAATATAATAATATCCTTGTAGGATAAAGAGAATAAAATCTTGCCTTTGGGAGCTTTATGGGGCCGATTTTCCTCTAGCTAACGGGCCTGGATGGGCCAAATTGTGGATCAAATGCAAGGAATAAAGATGGACCTCAAATAAATTAATTATCTTATGCTCACCAAGACATAAATTAATTTATAAACATTTATTCATGCCACTAGAGAATAAATCTTGACTTGCCCTTTATTACCGAAGTTGAGTCGGGCTTGCACTTAGACATTACGAATCCCGTATTTAAGATATCGAACGTCCATTAATTATTTATAGCATTCGATCGCTAAAATAATTAATATCTTTAATTCCTTAAGTAGTACCACTCAACCTTATTATTGTACTTGAGCTAACTCAACCGCAGGGGTTTAGTACAATAAACCTTTGAGCTCCTTAAGGGACGCCATCATCCCCAACGGATACGGTGACTGATCTGAGATAACTAGCATGACATACAAGACCGCCACCACCCAAGATGCGAAGAATATTGGGTTAGAACATATAACCTCACCCATAACAAGTCAAAGTGATGGTCAAGAACTCATACTCACCTAATACCTTATCGAGGTTTAGATCATCGTAAGTCACCGAGATCTAGGTTCTTCACTACGGTCCGATAGAAGAACTCATCTCATCGTGATCCTTCAATACGCCGAGACGCATCAAGATAGACAAGCAACCAAGTCAAGTCACTTATCTATACATGCACTTATACCGACAACTCGTCCTCAAGTTGTCTCACCGTGAAACTTTTATATCTCATTAAGCTCGATCAATCATACGGACTTCGTGATCTTCACACACTATATGATTTAACTTATATATGGGATAATGGGACACGATATATGCAATCAAGTATTCAAATCGATAGAGATTGTAAGGTAACAGAAACATTGTATACAAGCTTAACCAAAACCGCTTTCAAGATACAAATCCAACAATCTCCCACTTATACTAAAGCAAACTTTAGTATACAATGTGTCTCTACTAGCTATTACAAACAAAACCATCACTTTGCTTCTCCCACTTATACAAAAGTTTCCTTTCTAAGTGGGTGCCATCAGCGCAATCCAAGTCCTCTAACGTGTCCATCGTAGACTTTTGCGGTAGCTCTTCGTGAATGGATCCGCCAGGTTATCCGTCAGATCAATCTTCTCAATCAAGACGCCACCGCCTAACGATTTCTCGTATGACATGGTACTTTTCTCTATATGTTTGGTCGCCTTGTGGGTCCGTGGTTCCTTCGAGTTTCACATCGCACCGAGTTATCACAAGAAACTATGATACTTGGGCAAACCAGTACCACATCTAGATCCATGAGGTAGTTCTTGAACCATATGACCTCTTTAGAAGCCTCAAGCGGCTACATATTCGCTTCCATGGTAGAGTCCGCAATGCATCGCCGCTTTGCACTCCGCCAGATACGGCCCTCCCAAGGTAAACACATAGCCCGAGGTAGACTTTTTCTCATCACGGTCACTTGGAAATCCAAGTCTCAGATAACCCAAAGGCATTAGACTATCGCATGGTAAACTAGCCTATAATCTCGAGTCCTTTTCGTGTACTTGAGTATATGCTTCATCGCAGTCCAATGGGCTTGTCCAGGTTAGATCGATATCTAGCTACTATGCCCACCGTGATAGCAGATATCGGGCCTCGTGCATAGCATTGCGTACATGAGACTTCCTACGGCGGAAGCGTAAGGAACTTATCTCATTTCCTCTATCTCCTTTGTAAATCATAGGTGATCCTGCGTCTTAGATAAAGGAACGCCATGTCCGAAGGTAGCAATCCTTTCTTGGCGGTCGCGATACTAAAACGAGTAATCACAAGATCAATGTAAGACGCCCGAGATAAGCTCAATATTTTCTTCTTGCGATCTCGGTAAACCTTGATCCCAAGAATGTACGTGCATCTCCTAAGTCTTTCATTTGAAACCGATCGATAACCAACTCTTTACGTCGATAACAACTTCACGTTGTTGCCAACTAGAAGAATGTCATCTACATAAAGTGCAAGAAAACCACATCACCGTTAACATCTAACCGATACACACAACTCTCGCTAGCAACTGGGTAAATCCATAAGACTTTACCACCTCGTCAAAGCGTAAGTTCCATGATCGGAGGTTCGCTTAAGTCCATAAATGGACTTCTTAAGCTTCCATACTAGATGCTCTTCACCTTTACCACATAACCTTGGGTTGCTCGCATATAGATGTCTCTACCTTCCTCAAGGTAACCGCTTAGAAAAGCGGTTTTAACATCCATTTGCCAAACCTCTAGGTTCAGTGGGTGCTATGGCCGTAAGAATTCGATGGACTTGAGCATTGCTACAGCGAAAAGGTCTCATCGAAATCGATGCCCTCAACTGAGTGTACCCTTTCGCCATAAGTCCGCTTTAAAAGCGAAACCCTCCATCGAATCTCTTCCTTTTGGATATCCACTTACTACCTATGGCTTCCTCGCCATCCGGTAGAGGTGTCTTTCATATACATCCATAGCCGTTATGGACTCCATTTCTAAGTCCATAGCGGTGTGCCATGATCTTGCATCAATGTCTCAGATCGCCTCCTCAGTATGTCCATGGGTCGATTATCACTGCTCGCTTCTCGACTAAACCAAGATTCTCCCACGAACATAAATCGATCGGGTTGACGAACAACCCTCCTACTACAACGAGGTTCTACAGCACAATGGCAACGGTGGGTGCAGAACTTGTGGTTCTCATCTTGCACAACATGCTGGGTAGGTACCATTTCTACGATCGGTATCTCCGGTGGAACTCGACCCACTTCAATTTCTTGAAGTATCTAGTGTCGATCCTCCCACTAGACTCGACATCTCGCACTTTCGCCTAATCGGTGGTGGAATACGATCATCTTCTAATTCTCAAGAATGATTTCAACTTTGGATTTATGATTTTTCATGTAGTCCTCTTCTAAGAATCGAGCATTAGTGCTAATAATGACCTTCTGATCCTTAGGACTATAGAATAAACCACCTTTCGTTCCTCTAGGATAGCCAATAAACAGCCTTGCGTCGGATCTAGCCTCCAACTTGTCAGCCTTCTTGTTCAGCATGTGTGCTGGACTGCCCCATATCCTTATGTGGCTTAAACTGGGCTTGCGCCCAAACCACAACTCGAAAGGGGTCTTTTCGACTGACTTGGATGGTACTAGATTTAGCAAGTATGCCGCCGTTTCTAAGGCATACCCCCAGAACGAAATAGGCAATGTTGCATAACTCATCATTGATCTAACCATTTCCAAAAGAGTCATATTTCTTCGCTCTGACACACCATTTTGTTGTGGTGTGCCCGGTGAAGTGCGCTGGGATGTAATCCCACACTTCACTAGATAGTCCATAAACTCGTTACTGAGGTATTCGCCACCGCGATCAGACCGCAGTGACTTGATACTCTTACCTAGCTTCGTCTCTACTTCCGCCTTAAACTCTTTGAATTTATCAAAGCATTCAGACTTGCGGTGAAGGTATATGTATCCGCACCTTGAGTAATCGTCAATGAAAGTGACAAAATACTGCATTCTCCACGAGCTTGTGTGGACATCGGTCCACAGTCGAATGGACTAACTCTAACATTTCTTTGGCTCTATAACCCTTCGCTTTGAAGGGTCTAGTCGACATCTTACCTTCTATACAGATTCGCAGATCGGGAACCGAGTAACCGTGATATTACCCAACGCTCCATTCTTAGCCAGGCTTTGGATCCTATTTAGATTGATGTGACCTAATCTAAGATGCCGAGAAAAGTTGTGTCATCTTGCTAAGAAAACTTTCTCTTTTAGGGTTCAAGAAAATGCAACATAGTTATAGTATTATGTTTTGCGTAAATAGTATAAAGTTAATTATATAAAGTGCCAACACGTATAACTTCGTCATTTCTTATGATAGAAACACCACTATCAAAAATAACGAATATCCATGAGTAAATAATTTCAAAATGTAAACAAGGTTCCGCCAAAAATCCGCACATATAAAACGTCTTTCAAAACTAAAACTGTTGTCCCAAAACACAAAGAAACATCTCCAACCGCAATCGCCTAGCAAGGATTAACGTGTACATTAAGATAATTGTACTTCTTTGAAAGGTTTGCTCACCAGCCACGGTGACTATGTTCGAAAGGTTTGCTTGGCGGTCGGCGATACGTGGAAGGAGGCCTTCTACTGGCGCAAGATGAGTTATATGAGATGTGATATGGATCATACAGATGTAAAATATGTCCGGCTAGACAAAGTTTATGGAAAATGACGAGAAAATGTTTAGTAAGCACGAACATTTCAAATAAAACCTCGTGGAGTTATTGATGGGCGATGTAATTCAAAGTTATGAAAATATTTTGGCATAAGTCCACCGAGTGCATCTTTGTACTTAGCCCCGCATGTTTGTTTTAAATGTGTAGGTTGAGTTGGTGATGCGATGGAGCAAAGTGTTGAAAAGAGGAATCTTTTGTCACGATAGTAGAACCTCGAGTGCACATCGTCATATGTATACTTCACATGTTTTCCGCTGCCGAACACTAAGTTATATTTTGAACAGAACTAATTTCTTCAGATCAGTTGAACCCTTTGTTAAAGATCGATGGTCTAATCTCGTATGTAAATTATGTGCTTAATCTTAAATGCTTGAAGTTCTAGAAGTCTTCGATACATGTCTCACAATCCGATATTTCATTCTCTTTCATGCTTCTTAATTTCGCCCAAGTAATAGTCCATGCTAATCCGTCCTTTGGAATAGTGTATGTTACAAAAATTATTGATTTGATCGATTTTTCGGTTCGAATCGATTCATAGACACCCTACTAATTTGTCTTGCATGAAGGTTGCGTGGACATCTATTACCATAGTAGGAATATAAAATTTATTACCTCTTAAAGCCTACGTTTCTTAAAACATTTGTTGTGACATGAGATGAAGTTTAAAGAAAATTCAAATGATTTAGTCGATATAGGGTAATGATCCTCTGTTTTCATTAATAGTAACTAGACTAGACTGTCCTTTGTTTCCTCCACTCAATGATGCAAGTTCATTTATGACGAGGAAGGACATTAAAGACTTTTCCATATCTTGGCATAAAGATAATTTCTTTGATGCAAATTTTAATAAAATTATTGTATATTTTATTAATGAAATAATAGTTTTATATTAACATAATATTAAATTAATTAATGGTTGATTATGAGTAGTAAAATATGTAAATAAATAAATGATGTTGTTCGTAGTAATATATAACGATAATGGTGGATCATGAATGGTAAAACTATAAATAAATAATATTATTCAAGATAATAAGTATAAAGAATTTTATGGAATTATTTTCTTAAATGAAAAGAAAATATATTTGGATAGTACAAAAAATTAAGAATAAATTTTAGATCGAAGAAAGTACATTTAAACTCTTTAAAACTTTTACGAACTACAAATAGAAATTTAATTTTCAAGAGGAAGAATCCAGTTAGTAAGACTAAAACTATTATAGATCTTTTATTATCAAATTACCATAGAATTTCGAGAATAAATTCCTTGTAAAAGAAAAGCATAACTTAATCACAACTTCAAGAATAGTTTAGTCTAATGAAGATTTGCATATAATCATCAACTTTTCTGTTTCAAATAAATTAGGTAGGTGTTTAAAATTGAAATCAGTCCTTAAATAATTTTTGAACTTTACCTTTCAAACACCGTTCCTTACAAAATATCCTAATCTTCAACTTCTGGTACATGGAACATTGATTTCTCTAAATTCTTAATTACAAAAAATATAATTGAATAAATAGATTTTAAGACAGTGTGATGGTTCCTTTATCTCGAACATTAATAATAAAAATAGAGTAGTGCTAAATGTATATAATATGTACATACATAATACCCTTTATAATTATAGTATCAAGATCATTTCCAAATTACCCCTACTCAATTTTCGGTAGTTATATATTATAAAATTGGAATGTTTTTATTTTCCTTTTTTACTCAAATAATTTTAGAAATAAATGATTAATTTGTTTCATGAATAATTATCACTATGGAAATATAGATATGCATCAATTTATACCATTATATAGATTTGAATACATATAGGATATTTATTAATTTTAATATATTTTAATTAGAATACAGTTATATTTTTATATACATTATAATGTGTATATTCTTTCACTAGAATTATATCCTAAATTTGAAATTTAACACATTATAATATTCATAAGAATAGTAAATAAATATATTCAAATTAAAATATATTAAAAGTCGATAAATAATTCTTTATGGTTACATGTCAATCTATTTTGGAGTCAATTTTATTTATTTATCTTTTACCTTTTCATTTGCCTTTTAATGTATTCGCTTTTTACTATGTAATTAATATTATGGTTATGCTTCACAATTTAACTAAAATATTGCCTTTTCATTTGCATTTTCATGTATTCGTTTTTACTATGTAATTAATATTATGGTTATGCTTCACAATTAAACTAAAATATAATATCGCTTTATGTTTTAAAAAAAAAATAAAATAAGAACAGGATGATGAGGAAATCTCTTTGTGCATCATAAAAAAAAGGATGATGAAATGTATTTTGTATTTATCTTTTAAATTTTTCAAAAAAGAAGAAACGTGAAGATGAGGAAATCTCGATGGGGCATAGATCAATAATGCATAGAATGAATGGAATTAATTAGTTTAATTTAAATTTCTTGCCAAATATTCCATGTGAGTAAATTCTCTTTCTCTCTATAGAATTTGAGATTGGTTTGCATGCATTCATTTAGTTTTCTCCAAATTATACTATGTATTAAGGAAAGATTATGAATATATAAGATTGAATTTAAATGGTCTCTTCCTTAATGATCGCAAAGGGTAATTATGAAAATTAATAATTCAATTAAAATTGGATAAACCCCTTAATTTTTGAAAATATGTAAAATGACAAAAATATCCAATTATGTGTACACATATGATGTACATTTAGATTTATCCATAAAAATATAGTTAAAAATGAAAAAGAAATCCCACAAAATTTAAATACAGTAAGATTATTACATTAAGCTCCAACTGTCGTCATAATCTGTCCTTTTTGTTTCAGTTATCCAACTCTCGCTCCTAACACGTGGCAAACACTCTCTCCCCTTAGTTTTATGTATCTGGACTTTGATCGCAAATAACCATCGCCTCCATCCTGACCACTCCTCTCCGTCGCCTCCGAAAACACACACAACACACACTCTCAGTCTCACCAATACCGCCACCAGCCGCAAGCAGACGAAACGACGCGGTTATCAACCGGCGCAATCTGGGCGGTTACAAATCAGTATCCCGCATATTTTGATTGTGATGGCGGAGCTGGCGGCGGCTGAAGTGTACGCGCCGCGGACGCTGCAGGTGTGGCGGACGCTCCTCAACTGGCTGGCGCTCTTCTTCCAGATCTTCGCGCAGATCCTCCGCGGCACGCCGTCGTTTACTCAGGTCCTCTCGTATGTTGGCCTGCGCCAGGGGTTGTTCCTGTCCTCCGCGCCCACGCGCCGCCGCAGTTCAAGCCTCTGCCGGTGGTTGAGCTTCCCGAGTACTCTGAAAAGCCTGAGGAGGCACCGCTGACGAGTCCTGGCGCGGTTCCGGTCCATGATGGTGGAGAGGGGACGGCTGATTCTCCGCCATTTGGGAAGCTAACGGTAACTTTTCTTGAATCTAGTTAATTGGAGGTATTTTAATTTGATTGTGAATTAATGACGGACGAATATAAAGTTCGTTTCTCTAATTATTCGCGGTTGACTTTGAATACATTACTGGATACTTTTAGTTTTGTTAGACATTTCAAGAAAAATAGAAGTGGGATTTGACGAAATGATTTAGCATTTAATTTGCTCCTTTTGATTGATTTAGATTTCTTTCTTGTTTCTTTTGATTTAGCATTTAATTCTCCACCAATCTTGAAATTGACCTTTTGCTTATGGTGCTATCTGTTCTAACTAAACAAATTGTATTGCACTACATCATTATTTGTTTGAACTTTGATCTTGTGATGGGTAGGATGAAAAGTATTTTTAGATGAATTCGTTAGAGGATTTCTGTGTCTAGTTTGGTATATGTACTTAAACTCCAGATGGTTTTAATCTTGTAAAATTGCTGTCGGAGTATTCACTAGGAGTTTACTTCTGCAGATGTCTTTTCTTACCAAGCCAATTTAGGCAGGTGGCTGCAGATTTAAATAATTTTTTAGTTTATTAAGGTACTGCTTTAACAATTGTGTGTTAAAGTATTATGGGTCAAATTTTTTACGGTGTATGGGATGGAATATGTGCATAAAATTACTTCTTTAAAAGTACTGCTATTGTGCAGTGTGTAATTCTGCTTACCAGTAGATTATAGAAATGAAGTATGTGTGAAGAAAATGTATGTTGTGCAATCTCACTCATGTTGTATATTTTTCCAAGTTACTGTCTGTGATTTACTACATTTTATTATTTCCTTGTTATAGAACTCAAAATATCGGTGTCTCTTTTCAATAAGACTTCATATGTCCACGAAACCAATGGCATCTGCAATTATGCATAATTTAGTGAATTGAAAATTTGTCAAGAATCTTATTTGAAGCGAACTAGTGTAGCAAAGATATCTGATATGAAATACCTGAGGACAAGCTGAACTTCAGAAACTGAGTTATTTGCTAAAGACCAAGGCTAGTAATTATGGTTGAGCACAGTTGGGAGAAGTTAAAAGCCATGAAAGAGCAGGCCAACGAGGTAGTTATTTAGATATTAAATAAGTCAAGTGCAGCACCTCATGCGTAGGAAAAAAAAAGAAAACTTGGGATGTCGGAAGACGTTAAAACCCATGAAAAGAATAGGTCAATAAGGTTCTGGAGTAGAAATCAACCAAGTGAAACTGCTTCCTGTGACAGACTTGGGATATTATTTGAATGAGTGAAGTCACAATTTATTACTTAGTCAAAGATTATAAAGCTGAAGGATGAGAATTTTTGACAAGCATAGATCTGTTGCATTTCTTATATGATTTTTAAAACTATTTCTATGTCAGGCTATGAGGGATAGGACTTCATATTTATTTCCATTTTGATTAACTTAGATCTAAAATGGAAAGTTCGCTAGAAATAGGGTTGGAAAAGTCTTCTGTCTATAAAAAAGTTAAAAACTTTATGGGACCTTCAGTTTCTTTTCCCTGTTTTACTCAATGTAGGGGAAGAAAAAAGAACTAAGTGTCCGAATTTGGTCTCCTCAAATCTTGTACAAAGAATTTTTTTGACCTAAATGCTGTTGCTAAGCTATTGATTTAAATGGATAAATCTGGAAATTCGTAAAATTCATGGGCTACGTGTGTCTTGTGAAAATTTTTAATTTCATGAGGAACAATTTTGGCATTTGTTGCCATTGTTTTCAATTCTTAGTGTTTTCATGTTTATATATGCTTTGGATGAAGGTTGTTCTTGATTTGGATGAAACTCTGGTTTGTGCGTATGAGACGTCAAGCTTGCCAGCAATGCTACGTAGTCAAGCCACTGAAGCTGGTATAAAATGGTTTGAATTGGAATGCATATCTTCTGACAAAGTAAGTTTCTGGTTCTGTTGACATGATAATTTAGTGATTAAGCTACCTACAATAGTTCTCAATATTTTTTGTTGATTTGCACTACTTATTTCTTGATGGAACTCCTAGGAATTTGAAGGCAAACCAAAAATCAACTATGTGACAGTGTTTGAACGTCCTGGACTGAAAGAGTTTCTGAAACAACTCAGTGAATTTGCTGATCTTATATTATTTACAGCTGGACTTGAAGGTTTTTGTTACCTTGCGACACCATGGTTTTCTTGATCTCTAGCTGCAACCTTGTATATATGATATTTTACATGTTGGATTAACATTCTTTTGTGTTCGCAGGCTATGCTAGGCCTCTTGTAGATAAAATAGATTCCGCAAATCTATTCAGCCGCAGACTTTACAGGCCTTCTACAATTAGCACGTAAGTTTTAAGGTTTTTAAGTATTTATCGTTTTTTAACTTTTTGAAGATACTGAACATTTGCAATTTTTGCTGCTGTTAGATCTGTGACCCTGTATCTTGTTTCCTTTCATTGTGGAAACGCATAGCTAAGTACTAATATGGGTCCTTGGTGATGTCTGTAAATGAAAACTTAATATATTAATATTCCACCAATACACCCATTGGGTACCATTTCATAACCGAACTCTGTGGCATGAGCCTGATGGTGCTAAGTAGATATGCTAAAATGATGAAATAAATACAGACTGATTTCTAGTGTATTGTTTGGTGTCTGAAATATGTTTTTCTACTGTTGCGGAAGACTCTTTAGTAATTCTTGGTATGCTTCAATGTTATAGCTGTCTATATAAGTTAAATTAGTATTCCTTCTTTTATCTACGTCGTATAAATTTCCTCATTTTCATTGTTTAGTGCATCCACTGCTTTCATATGTTGGCGTTGTTCTTCATTACTTCATCTGAAACATTTTGTTCCATTTATTTCTCTCACAATATGTTCTGTAAACTGAAGCTTCTAGAGCCTATGAACCTAGATGAAAAAATCGGTTTGCTTGCCATCCTTTGTATCATGGTCCTTCTCTAGTACGATCCATACATCCTCTTCCCTATCAGCTTCTGCTTGTGTTTATAATATTTTTGAAAGAGCAGTTGAGCATTTTTTTTTTTTTTTTTTTGAAGTGATTACAGTGCTTCCTCAGTTACAAAATAATGGCCTCCTATTCTGGAAATAATTATTCTTTAATGAAAAGATGGACTGTTTCTTTTCTGTACTCTATTCTTATGGTTTCCCCCTCATCTGTTATGGATCAATCACCATGCAGCAAATGAAGTGTTAAAACCTGTTTTGCTGACCCAAAGGCCACTTCCCCCTTTTCCCACCAATGAGAACCACAACTTTTCTATTTGAGATGGTTTTAGAGAGTTAAAAGTCATAAACTTTATTTAGATTTTGATCTTGGTGTATATAGTAGTACCAATCGGATTTTTAAAGAAATCATTATCACACTTATCCCAGGAAATGTTGAAAAGAGGGTGAATTTATGATGTAAATGTGTAGTGACTAAAGTGTCTAGCTTTTGAAAATGCCAAAATATGAAGATATCTGATATAAGGTTCAATTAGTTGGAAATATCTATGTTCCAGAAATTGGCAAGCATAATCACATGGAGATCCTGCGTTAGATATAAAGAACTTTCATGTACTAATATCTAATCTATTTTGAACCTCATTTGGGTATTCTATTTCAATTATGATCTGAATTCTGAAGTGCTAATATTTCAGCTCAACAATAGAATGTAAAACAAGATTGACACAACTTTTGACTGATTGGTTTAATTACATTAATATTCTTGTAATATTTAGAATTCTTTTGATGAAGTATTCAATTTTTGGTAATTTTGAGCTGTTGTTGCAGTATGATGTCCATCTAATAGCTATTATTTATGATATTTCATTACCATGTACAATGTGGACTTCAGTTGTGGCTGAGAGGACTATAATAATATATGGCCTTATGTTTTCTCCATATTTTACTGGACTCAAACAGCCTCCTCAGGAACGGTCTGCGAACTACCAAACAACCTGATATCTTTTTGCCATATCTTGTATCTTCCAAGTCAACCTACATGAATGAGAAAATAAGATAAAAGAGAATATACAAAGAAAATGGAAATTATCATTATTATTTGCAGTACAGTAAAACAGTATTGATGACTTGCATAGTTATATCTTGATTGCTTTTGTACTACAAGTTCATCTATCAGAACTTGGCTATTCAGTTTCTTATGTTTTGCATAAATCACAGGGAGTACCGTGAACATGTGAAGGATTTATCTTGCTTGTCAAAGGATTTCTGCCGAATAGTTATTGTTGACAATAATCCATTTAGTTTCTTGTTGCAACCACTAAATGGCATCCCATGCATACCATTTTCTCCTGGACAACCTCATGATGAGCAGGTAAGAATATTACTCGACATAAATTGGTAGTTCCTCTCATTATCTTCTTTCCCATCTGAATCAAGGTGCAAATCCACATACATTACAGCTTTTGGAAGTTATCCTTCCTTTGCTCAAGAATCTCTCTCAACAAAAGGATGTACGGCCTATTCTCTATGAAAGGTTCCACATGCCCGAGTGGTTTCAGAGACATGGAATTCCTACTTCAGGATGGACATAGGATGAAACTGATGACCATGTTGCATGTCTTTATGTATTATAATGCTTAGGATAATTATTCTTTTCACAAGGCAGTGTCTTTTGTATAGCATTTTTCGGTGCATCGGAGCAGCCATTGATGAAGTTCAAACTTATCAACAAGTCTTATCAGAGGAGTTCTCTCCCGAGCATGATCGGACATTGGACAACTGTGAAAAGTAAGTTTTTCGTGTAACGTTGTTCATAGATGCAAAAAACTGATGGTGTATCATCCTAGTATTGTATACCATTGATGATACGATCTGTTATTTGCAGTGACAAGCCTCTGTTGCTTCCCTGTATAATAGGTTTGCAGAATGTGAATTAAATGTTTGTTTCAACGTCATTTTGAGAAGTGTCTCATGGGTTTCACCTCGCCTCAACTGAGAATTTTATAGCTGCTATTGTGGTCATTTCTTTTCTTAAGTAAATGAGTTTTGCTACACCACATATCGCTGATAAAGCCAGGATAATACTGCTTCTTCATTATGCCTGTATGATAAAATCTGTTTCTGTTGCCTTGATGCCTATCTTGATCTGGTGTTTTATCATCTGTAACCCAGCTTATGTCGAGTCGATAATCGACCGTCATAGCAACACTTGACCTTGTCATCTTGCTGCTTATGTTTCGTAAAAGGGTGACACCCCACCTGAAGCCCTATAAAATGGTCCTTTATCTTCACTTGATCAAATAGACACCATATGGATTGTTTATATTAGGAGATCATGATTTTGTTTGAAGTAAAGTTCCATGATGGGGTGTGGAGAAAAGTTCCATGATTTTGTTTGAAGTAAAGCAGCAACCCATGTTCATAAAGGCTGTGAGAGAGAGAGAGAGAGAGAGAGAGGCTTTCCTTTAGTCTTTCTTGCTTTTAGACTTTGTTGCTCCCAGTCTGCTCTGTCCTCTGACAGCAACCCACTTTCTTGTTTGGAAATAATAGTATTTCTAACAGCACATCATCCAATTTTGTAATATCTCAGTATGAACTTCGATAGGCATCTCAAATTTTTTATTACAAATTCTAGAAAAGTCTCCTTGTGGACTACTTGTTGGTCTATTGAACCAAACGCCATTGTCCATTTTGTAACCAATTTTTGTTGCAGCCGATTTCTAAAGATCCAGAAGACAGCTTCAAGTCAGTGAAACAAAGATATGGTCGAATCATCCTGCTTACCGTAGATAGTGCCAACTCGAAAATAAGAGTGATTCCCGAATATACGAATAAATGATAAAATGATGTGATGCATGTGAGTTTACAGATTGCTGATTATATAGAGAGGAAACGGCCATCTGTTTCTGAATTCTCACAATTACCATTATGAATTACGTCACTCTTTTCACACTTGGATTGGATGCATCCAAATTTGGTTCGATCTTCCTTTTCGTCTAATTCAACACCAAAATGCTTTGAGGATTTGAAGCTAAGACAAATAATGTTTTGAGGTAGTATCTCATGCAGACGTCCGTATGTGCGGGCAATTATATTTTCTTCAAGACAAATGGACATTTCTTCAATATAAATGATATTTTGAATTGCAATATAAAAGAATAATCTTTTCTTGAATAAATGATCTTTTTGAATCGCTCGCATTGCATGCACGAATGGTCAACAGTTTTTGTGTAATGCTTTTGGTGTACTAGAGCAGTAGCTTGTGTTAGGTGATGTGTAGTTTGGGTTCTATAGGCATCTACAGGAATTAAATTTGGGATGTATGGTGAGTCCATCATAATTAAATCCTAATGAATTATAATTATGATTAATAAATCCTATTTAAGTATTAATAAATCCTAAGATATTATTAATACTGATTGAGAATTGTTAAACATTATCTGGATTAGTGGGAGTGCTTGTCTTTCTCCCTAACTCCTATGGGTTTGATGTATTGTAATATCCCGAAGTTTTAAAACTAAATTACGATAAGAAATGTCGTAATTATGGTTTTAGTTTCGATAATTGAAATATTAATTCGTCAAGGCTCGATTTTGACTATGCATAACAAGAGGATTTTTATATCATACTCACTAATGATTAGTGAATTAAGGAATATAGTTTATAATATTCATTCAAGAGTATTATTCTAACGTCGATTAAATTTCGATAGTTAGTCCTACGTTATTCCTAAGTAATGAAACTTAGAAATTAAATTCTTTATTAATGAAGAATGAGTAATGTGTCTACGAATTTATTACGAACATTTTAGAGATGAATCAATTAGCAATATTGACACGTTTAGAACGTCAACATTTGGAGATGAATTGAAAACTTAGTCTAATGATCATGGAATTATATTATTTAAATTTCTATGATTATTTTATGCAATAAGAGCATTATTTTTATATAATGCTTCATTAAAATAATGCTAGAAGAATTAGGAATAAAAGAGGAATAAATTGTTCCTATTATAGGGTTAGGGTTCGAAATTGTGAAGTTTGTGACATAGGATTATTTTTATAATTTTTTCTATGATTTAATTTATCATCTAGGACTTATATTATGTCACATAGCTATGAATTACAAGAAAATAATGCTACAAAAGTACCAAAAATTGCAAGTGTTTAAGTTTGAATAAATAAAATTCCAATCCAATTGATGATGTTATGTGATAATTATGTTAAGGAGATATTATTAAGGATAAGATAAGGTGTATTATCAATTTGCACAAGTGGGATGCCAATTGTAAACAAAAGTGCCGAAAATGTGGACTTTGGGAGCTAATATCATACTCTTATTAATGATATGTTATAATTATGATGATAGGATATTATTAAGAGATAAGATAGAATATGTTATCAAGTGGAACAAGTAAGTGAAGGCATTTGTATTGTAGTGGCCGAAAATGAAGACTTTCTGAAGAAAGAAAATAAATCTTCCAACCTTGATAATGACATATTAATTCTTAGTGTAAAAGTTTGACTTTTCAATTATGATATTATCCTAAGCTAATACTAAAGTATATGATAGAGTAAATAAATAAAATTCATTCCCTAAATAATGAGCTAATGACACTGCATATTTAGTATAAAGTGATGATTTCTTGATTTTATGATAATTATGGTGATATATATCAATTATGTGGTATAGTGACATATTTAATAAGGCTTTGAGTTGGATAAAATTTTTCTCTTCCATGCAACTTGAGGGCCGAAATCTTTGACAAAATAAGGGAAGTGTATTAGTTGTAATTTATGTAATAATTACATACAAGTGGACAAAGTCTATAAATATGAGATAGGATCAAACGTTCTCTTATTTTGCTACCCTAAGAACCGAAAATAGAGAGTGAAAAATAGAGAGAGTTCATCATCTTTTCTTCTCAAATCTTAGATCGAAAAACGTTGCCGTTAGAAATCGACTCCGATTAAAAGGTTAGAAATCGTACGAGCTTTATATATATGCAAGAATTTTGAATTCCATCCATTAAATCTTATGTTATGAGCTTATATTATTTATGATGAAATTTTAGGAAATAGTGTTCATATGCTAAGTTGTTTAGAAATTATGTTTATATGATGTTTATAAGCATATATTATGAATTTAATGCAAAGTTAAGCATATTATAAAATGTTATGTGATGACCGAAAATATGTGAGTAACATATGTTGATGAAAATGATTTTAATTGTTGTTTTGAGCATGAATTAATCATAGTTGGTAATGTTTGAACTTGTATGATTTTATGTAGAATTTTGAAAACATTACTACAAGTTCTTAAAATTTTCGAAATTATAAGATGATCATATGTTAATGTATAATTCATGATTGAATGATATTATAGCATATTAATGATGTAGATTCATAATATGTTATCAAGTATAATCACATAATATGTTCTAAAAGTATGTTTTAGACATACTATGAATTTATGTGATTTTAAAACAAGGTATGCTATGTCTACGTCAAAATATTTTATTAAGTGACGTAAGATTGAAAAATGAAGTGTTATGTTGAAATTAAATCATACTTATGTGTATTAATGAGCATGATTGTTGATTAACGAGAAAATTGAGATTTATGATAAGGCGATTAGAAATCGACAAGAAATTAAGTGTATATATGTATATTAATAGTTATATATAAATGTGCAAAATATATGATTTTGAAAGTCAAATAATTTGACTAGAGTGTGAGCGTATAAAATATGTCAATACATGATCAATGTGATGTTGTACGTCTAGCAGAAATATGATTTACGTTGATTAAATACATTAAGACGTGTAGTACGCATTAGAGATATAGAAATACCTCTTATATAAGAATCGATTTCATAATTGAAGTCATTCCATGTAGAAATATCGATGTAAGTTCGACATTTGACCTAATCGATTCATAAGAAGTCGTAGACGATGATTCGTCTCTATCGAAAAATGAGAAGTTATAAGTTAGAATATTCGATGAAAAGACGTACTAAATTATTTAAAAGATACGAGCTATGTTAGAAAGTTATCAAATCTTATTAGACTTTGACGTTCTTGAACAACGTGACCGACGTACTAAAGTAGTTTCTTATGTTAAGGTGGGACGTGGACTTGAGCGTTGAGGTAGAAAGATAATCGTTGAGAAGCATATATATACGAGGTGGGCTTTTCTCTTCAAAATATCAAATGCTTTATTTATGATGCTTTCTTCGAATTGAAAAGTATTTATTTACAATGCTTTCAGTTGAGAAATGATGATGAGATGTTATTTAATTACCTACTCAAAATGTTTATATTTTATGTATGGATCCTATCAAGTTGTTGGTCAGCCAACTATGAAAGTGAATAAGTTGTTGGGTCGCTCCCAACTTATGAGAAAATTGATATCGGATCCTATGCCGGAGGGACAATTCCTGACTAGGATTAACGTGTACACTAGAGGTATCATCTTTGAAAGAAGGATTCTCGGCCGTCACGTAGTCCAGTGGAAGGAGGTCTCCTTCTACGGCGCAAGATAATGTTATGAGATATGAGAAAGGATACGGATCATACATACGAGAAAATATGTCTTGCCAGACAAAGTTTATGAAAATGAAAGAAAATGTTTAGTAAGCGCGAGCATTTCAATAAAACCTCGTGTGTTACTGATGGGGCAGTGTAATTCAATGAAAATATTTTTGTCATAAGTCCACTAAGTGCATTCTTGTACTTAGCCCTGCATGTTTGTTTTTAAATGTGCAGGTTGAGCAGATGATGGGATGGTGAAGTGTTGAGCAGTCGGAACCTTTTGTCGCTGATAAGTAGAACCGTGAATGCACATCGTCATATGTGTAATTCACATGTTTTTCCGCTGCTAAGAACACTAAGTTATATTTTGAGTATTGAAACATATAACCCACATATCGCTTGAACCCTTTGTAAAGATCTGTTGGTCTAGTTCCATATGTAAATTATGTGTGTTTTATCTTAAATGTCATGAAGTTCTAGAAGTTTCTCGATTTATGTCTCATAGTTTGATATCCTATTCTATTGGCATGTTCCTTAATCCCATTCCAAGTAGTAGTTCCTGCTAATCCGTCATTAGGACTAGTGGGCTGTTACATGTATTTGATATGATATACCAATAATATTCTTACTTATTTTAATTTTTAAAGATAATTTAGTAATTTTATATACATGGGTTTGGTGTATTTGATATACAATAAAAGTCATTTTGTATTTGATATTCTTAAAATCGTGATAAGATTAATCAATTCATCACATCTATATTTGTAATTTAAATTTAATATTTTTACATGTATTTCACTTAGCATCCTGCTAGTACATAGAAAATAGGTTCAATCTTTAGACTTTTTGACTTTTACCCTTTACAAAAAGGACACCGCACAATGTTTTTCTCAAGAATTTTGTGCTCTACTTATTTTGAGTCCTCCTTTTTTCAAGAAAAATAATGTTATCTCCAAAAGATGGCATTATCAATGAAAAGACGAGGAAAGTGTAAATGAAGATATTAATAATTGGTCAAGAATTTGAGTAGTTGTGACCTTTGAACTGAACTAAAATTCTAAGAACTTTCCTAGGAAATTTAAACCACACCTTGAAAATGTGCTTTAGTAGTCGCTCTCCAATTGAACTTTTCACCGCTTTCATAACTTTGTCAAACACGTAAGTATTATTTTGGGATAATTACAGTTCGTGTTTCTAATTTTGATGAATTTTAAAAAAATATCTTTAATTTTAGTTAATTAAAATATCTTCAATTTTGACCAAATTTTAAAAAATATATTCGACTTTAATTAATACCTCTTCAACTTTTACGATATTTTGAAAAATATTTCGAATCCAGAGTTACCGACGACGGAATGCTGAGTCATTTGAGTTATAACCCACACGAGAATCTAGCGAACTGATGTAGCATTCCGTCTTCAGAAACTCGGAATCGAGATATTTTTCAAAATATCGTCAGAATTTGAGACATTTTAATATATTAACTAACGTTGGGGACATTTTTCAAAATATCGTTACATAAACTATAATTACCCCATATCATTTTCTATATAAACATTATTGATTGATATTATTTTACGAAAATAGTATTACATAAATTGAGGTATACTTAAATTTTTCTAATTCAATCTTAACGGCATATAGCTCCCAAAATATAATATTCTAACCTTCAAAATATTATGTTTTTGTACTTGATATTTCAACAGTGTAACAAATCTGAGAAAAGAGTAAATTTTCTGCACTTTTTACTTGTTCGGTCTTATATGAAATTTAGCCCAAAACAGATATAAAACAAATTGATGTCAGATTTATATATTTATTTTTTAAATTGATGTTTAAAATTAGTTCAATTAAGTGGGTCATGTTCAATCTGCAAGCATTCCCAAGAGCTGTCTAATTTGCAAATGTTGTGATTTTTTGGCCAACAAATCTTGTCGTTTAACATGTCGAAAGCTATGTCGTCCATAAAAGAAATTTTGGTCGGGCCTATTAGCTTCTGTACAACACTAAAGGAAATATAAGAATTATTTGTGTGCGTGTGTTGGCCTAGTGGTAGAGTGGTTAATGCCTGAGATCAAAGGTCTCGGGGTTCGAGTCCACCGTGACGCTGCCTTTAAATTCTGTATTTAATGACAAAAAAAAAAATTAATGTTAGATGACACATAAATCGTAGAATTTACAACTTTGACCAAAAATTGTGGCTTTAAAGCAATTAACCTCTATTCATTAATGTGCTAATGTATGTAAGTAACCAAAAACAATAGGAATGAGAGTTTTATAGCATACATGATAAAAACATGAGTTTATAGTAATTTTCGCTTAAAAGACAAAATTATCCTTGGAAAAATTTCAAAAAATAAGAATATTCTCTCTCTCTCTCTCTCTCTCTATACTTCTCCTCTTCTCTCTCTCTCTCTCTCACACCAAACCCACTTCTCTCTCTCACTCACTCACTCACTCACTCACTCACTCACTCACGGCGCCTCCTCAGCAAAACCGTGCACTAAGCTTCAAAACTCCTACGAAAACCGTAGCAAACCGTGCACTCTCTCTTCAATCATACATTAGCACAACATGAGTGATACGGATACAGATCCACGATACTCCCCGGACGCGGCCGAGCAAGCGGCGGCTGAAGGAGAGAGCTCCACGACGGAAGAAGCCTCCTCACCGGAGCAGTCGCCGCCGCGCACGCAAGCACGCCGTCGACCTTTTGCTTCGGATCGACGAGCTTCAACTTCAGGAACCGATTTAGGAGCGCCACCGCCTCCGGTGAGTAATATGACATTTAAAATTGAATTTTATTATGATACACGATAGTTTTCATGTATGACACGATACTTTTCATGTTGTTTGTGTGTTTAGCAACTTAGAAATTGAATTCAGATTGCTATGTTGTTGATATTATGTGAAAATTAGTGGTTCGTCAAGACACGGTGCTAACCGTGTACTGATCTCAGTACACGGTTAGCACCGTGTACATGATTTGTCCTTGGAAAACTTCAGTACACGGTTAGAACCGTGTAATGTTCTTCAGTACACGGTGCTAACCGTGTACATTTGTGCATTTACAGCCTTCAGTAATTATTTCTAACAACCTTTGACCGTGTATACTGATTAATCTTGTGCATTTACAGCCTCGTTATAGATGGTTACGACCGCATATACAAGGCTATGCCGGATGCATCAATCAGTACATCCGAATTGATGTGTTAGCCGAGGTGAGGACATGTCTACAGCAGCGCAGATGTATTAACGTATTTAGAGAGAGCTGCTTTGGGCATCTTCTTGGTCTCAGGAGAGGGGAAAGCGCAAATAATGCGCTGCACAATCTGATGTCCCGACAGGTTGTGGATCCTAGTTTTCCTGAGTTCGAGATTTGGTTCCACGTTTGTGGAACCGATATACTATTTGGGATGCTTGAGTTTGCTCTAGTCTCCGGATTGCGCTTTGGACCGTCTTCTTTTTGATCCGAGCTTGAGGCACGATATTCCCTGCACAAAGATGTTCTATAGGTTATTTCGGCCTGAGGACTCTTGTTTGAGTTCCGCAGCCGATTCATCATACAACGGTGGGTGATGATGCCGAGACTACTTGAAGACGGCTTTTATATTAGTAGCATATCTCATCGTCCTTTGCCTCGATAGGAAGCCATCGAGCCTTGGGTTTGGGCATTGGGCGAGGATTTGGATACGTGGGAGAGTTTTCCTGGGGTTTCTATTCGTCCGGGTCCTGTCACGGGATTGATGTGCTCAAGAGACACCCGAGCGAGGTGGTCGCTTCGAGGAAGACGTACCATTTCTATGGTCTGTTTGGGCCTTCTGATTTGGTCGTATGAGGCCATCCCGGACTTAGAACGTATGTACTGGGTGCGAGACAAGTGAGATCTGGTTGCCCGGATGCTTGATGTGGGCTACATGGAAGTCCCCGAGCCAAGATATTGGTTTTTTGACGGCGGTAATTTTAATCTCATGTTTAGTATTTATTATATATTTATTAAAACATTATAATCAATAATGTGTATGTGTTTTATTTGTAGCGTTTATGTCATCTGTCTTTGGAGCCGCCGAGGCCGAGTTAATGAGGCATATTACTTGAGCCTATTCGAGGCGATCCGATGGCTATTCGGTTTGTGGGCGCGAGGCGGCGTGAGAGGAGCACATGATGAGCTGCGCTGAGCGCGGCGGTGCACGTGCTGGCGTGAGAGAGAGCCCTGCGGAGGGTGGCGAGCATGTCCCGTCATGCTATGAGTGGAGTGGCGGGTGGGAAGTCAAGTGCCAAGATATATCTCGGGTTGTTGAGCCTAGTCGACCTGCCGTATCTCGATCGCAGTCGAAGCGTCGCAGACACTCATCGCAGCATGAAGATGAGTCAGAGCTAGACCATGTGTGCTGTGAACATGCCAGGAGTGTTCGACTAGACGAGGCCTCCATTGCTGCTGTGACTGAGACTGTCCGTCGTGCCATTGTGGACGACGATTCGGAGAGGGGCCTCGTAGCTCGAGTGGCTCGACGTGTGTTCGAGCAGTTGGCGGATTTCTTCGGGCACAGATCTTCGAGACGTAGATCTCGTACCCCTATATCTGCACGTGGGAGCTACGCCGGCTATTCAGAGCATGTCAGTCAGAGGCGCTTAGTGTCCCAGCATGAGGAGGTACCTCGCAATAGCCACTAACGATCTGCTACACTGTAGGTCGATCCAGAGGAGGGGCCCTGCACTAGTCACCGATGATCTGCTTCACGGCAGGTCGATCTAGAGGAGGGGCCCCGCACTAGCCACTGACCATATGCATCACGGCAGGTCGCAGAGGAGAGGCCCCACACTAGCCACCGACGATCTGCTTCATTGCAGGTCGATCCAGATCAGGGGCCATCACTAGCCACCGATCGGGTCGTCGACAGTCTAGTCACGCCAGCCAGCGGAGATCGGCAGCTCGAAAGCCAATCACGCCTCACGGTAATGTATCGTCTGATAGTGGGGATGCTGCATCGGAGACCCCTGCATTGGAGACCCCATATCCAGCTCCCCCAGATATGAGAACCCCTCAGGGGCGACTAAGGTGGTATGAGATCTTTAGGCGATCAGCCCGGATCGTATGTCGTGGCTCATTTGAATCAAGATATTATGACTCGTGCAATCGTTCGATCGGATCACCGACCCACAAACCGAGTTCACAAAGTAGGTACTTTATTACAACATTTATTCAAATTTTGTTTTATATTTATAATTCAATTAATGGTGTTCTTTTTTTATTTGTGTGTTAGGTTATGGAGTTGTACTCCTTGTATATATATTGGAAAATAATCACCCCACATCATCCTACCAATGCATTATTGCCCGGGATCAATGAAGTTCGATGCATTATAGCACCGATTGGATTTTATGTAAGTTTGAAATGTCCTTCTCTTTATTTTAACTCCTCCAGTTTATATAAATTATTCCCGACTAAATTTAATCATTTATGCAGCAAGCGCTTGTGCGTGAGTTCGCCCGGCTTCATCCTACTGATCCTATGGGCTATCATGTGGTATCAAAGACCACCTATCCACGATGGCAAGTACCCGATGACTTGATAGCGATGGAGCAATGGGTCGATGCAGAGCATAGCAGACCGTGGTTGTGCGCCGATATGGTAAGTTTATTTCCTCATTTATATTATTTTTCTATCTAATGAATGTAAACTTTAAAACTATCAATGTTGCAGATACTAGCCATCTGTAACGTCGGGGGAAACCACTGGGTCACAGTTCGCGTATCTACTGAGATGTGGACTGTTCCGACCAAATTGTTCTACTAAGTCGCTCGCAATAGTACGAGGTCCCTATAGTGTGGTAAGGTCAACCCAAGTCGAATCTCTCGAGGAAGACTTAACAGGGCTTATGATGTGTTACGATAAAAACAGTAAGTCTAAATCCTAAACTTGATTGGGGGATCTTAACTAAAATTGACGGAAAATTAAATCACGCAAACGATTCAAACAAATGTTCAAAGCAGTTCAATAGCAACAGGAGTAATTCAAGATAGTGAGAAAGACTAGGGTATCAGGGTTCTTTGCCTTGATTAATTGATTTATGCTTGCTTAATAAATCTAACTACTCATGCAATCCTCAAACCTTAATCCAAACACTCAACTTTCGTTCCGTGGATTAAACCTAGGTTATCAAATTTCACAAATACATAAACTATTAGAGTCCCGTTTCCGGTAACCTCTAATCCAATTGATTCCTATGATGCAACGTATCTATCTCTCGATAATACACGAAACATAAACAATTAAATGGTGATCAATCACTTAACAGTAAACCCTAAGATTCAATTGGTATACTCAATCAAAACATATAAACAATCAATCAATTTGAATCACCCAACCCTAGAAGAAGATTAGTTCATGCTCATCTCACGGATCAAACAATTGAAATTACTAGAAATTATTATTCAATAATTCAATGGAAGAAACATGAATAATAATCCTTACAATCGCAAAAGTCGTTGATGAATTTCTTCAATCAAAGTCCTTGAATCAATCCAATGGAAAGGAAAATACTTGGAAAATAATGGAGGAAAAATCGTGCGTGAGCTATCTCTAAAATAAACCGACAATAATAAGAATGGAGGCCGGGGTTTCGATGTTAAATCAAGATTTATAACGCAGATTTTCGCACGCAGGCGTCGGACGCGGGAGTTTG
Source organism: Salvia rosmarinus (assembly GCA_036937905.1). NCBI lineage: Eukaryota > Viridiplantae > Streptophyta > Magnoliopsida > Lamiales > Lamiaceae > Salvia > Salvia rosmarinus. The sequence continues at coordinate 32,762,905 of CM072820.1, read as the reverse complement.
GATTGAACAGCCGCAGCACCCAAGCGTCGGACGAACGCCACGACGCGCCAAGGTCTGGACACACGTCAGCGCCGGCCGGGAATCAGCGCCGGTTAGGCGAATCATGCGGAGAACGCAGCGTCGAGCTGGAGTGAGCCGCCGAGGCTCGAGCGGGCGCTAAAGGAGATGCCTAGCGCCGGATGGAGAAGGGCGGGTGAGCGAGCGACGCGGCGTGTGGTGTCTTGGGTTGTGGCGGCGCTTGCGGCCGTGTCGCGGCGCAGACGGGCGACAGGCGTTGGCGCTGGACGAGGCAACGTGCGAGGCGAGCGGGCTCCTCGCCGGATGGAGGCGTGCTGAACGCACACCGGGAGCCGAGGTTGGGCGACGGGCGAGATGCGACGCGGGCGACGGGCGAGGCGTTGCTGGGCGCTCGGGCGCGACTTTGACGTTTCGCTCCGTTCTCTCGCGTCCGATCTCCGAATTGCGATCCGTTTGCGCCTATGAACTCCTATCGCGATGCTCTTCAATCAACTTCCTATTTTAATGCCATTTTTCTACAAAACATCGAAACAAACGAAGTAAGTCCGAGTCGATAAATATTAATCAAACCAACGACATAAATAGGAAAAATCACTGAAAACGACATGTAAAACAATACCAAGAATCGGCACAAATTCATACCAAACAACTCCCCCACACTTATCCATTTGTTTGTCCTCAAGCAAAGTCTATACTAGTAAGAGTAGGGAAGATAATTCATGCAACTTCACTCCTAGTCTAATCAATCAAACCTTATTGCTTTCCCCCACACTTGGTGTTTACGTATTCAAAGATAATGTGAAATAAATCTAGGACGGCAATTGATTTCCAATAAATAAAAGGGTAACCTCTGCTCAGACCCAACTCTCTGCTAGGGGTGAACGAACTAATGTGGTCACCTTTAGCAACAAGTTCATTTTTAAAGCATAAAGAATGTTTTAACAGATTTTGGGACAATGTTCGAAAGGTGAACTCTCGATGAACTCGAGTTTCCTATCGTGGTTTCCCATGTCCATTTCTCAATTTACGAGAAAGAGGGACAAAATCTCATCCTCCATTTGAACAATCTCAACAAATAACTGGAGTTTTCATTCTCCTCATTTTCTACTCTTTTTCACACTCTGTTATATATATATATATATATATATATATATATATATATAATGAAACAAGTATGTAGGTAACCACAATGTTAACACTACCCCTAACATTAGCCGGACAAATCACATCAATTTTCCCCTATTCATTTTCTATCAATCACAATCTCGTCAATTCACATTACACTCGAATCATATATCACCAAAACTCTCGGAAATTTAAAATCAGTTTGACCAATACTACAGATTTTAGTTGCACAAATCAAAATCCTAACTTACTCAAGATATACAATACTTGATTCCAAGAAATCAAAATAAGCACAAAGGCACATAACCAAGCATACCAATAGATAAGATAAGCACACAAAACCGAGTAATCATCCCCACATTTTAATTCGAGCATTGTCCCCAATGCTCAAAACATTAATAACACAAAAGACCAATAGAGGATGATACTTCACGATAATAAAATAGTGTGCGCCATGAATTGGAGCATCACGGCTTCACCACATGGCTTACAATGTCCCAAAACTCAAGAATAATTAATCAAAAACGCACACACAAAACCAAAACAAAGGCGAAAACACAAACACAAGCAAAACCAAAAGAAAACAAGAACAAGCGAAATAAACGTGGGTTGCCTCCCACGAAGCGCTAGTTTTAACGTCGTCAGCCCGACCATTGGTTCCTCATTTTGTTGAATTTTGTCGAGCTAGAAGCTTCGATCCGACTCTCATTATCCAACGCGCCTCTGCTAGGCGATAACCATATTTCGGTGAGTAAGGTGGCGGCTCATTCCACTTATCCTTGAATTGTACTTCACCCCGATCTTTCTTACACTTAGCTTGGAGTGTGGGGTCAGTCTTCTTGCTGTCGATTTCTTTATGACTTGATTTATTGTCAACTTCTTCCTTAGACATCTGTACCTGCAAGACCTTATTCTCGTCCGAAATATCAAGTGCAATGATAGAAAAACATGATGCAGTAGTAGAAACAGTAGAACTATCACTCGTACTACTAGCACGGAATGTCTCCGTCGTTCCCAAAACAGTCAAGCTTATCAATCCTTTAGTAAAATCAATTAAGGTATTTGTTGTAGCCATAAATGGCCTACCTAACAACAACGGATGTCCATTCTCATGTTTTCCAGTCTCTTCTCCCATATCAATGACAACAAAATCAACTGAGACTAAAAGGTTGCCCATTCTTATTAAAACATCTTCGATCACACCCTTCGGGTACCGAATAGTTCCCTCAGCTAATTCTAATCGCATGCTGGTTTGTTTTAACTCCTCAAGTTTTAATGAGTTGAACAGAGAAAATGACATTAAGTTAATCCCGGCACCCAAATCAAGCATCCCCGATGCAGATTTTCCATTACCAAAAGCAACATTAAGAGTAAAGCTACCTGGATCGCATTGCCTTGGTTTGGGTTGGTACGGAATAGGCTTCTTCTTCTTCTTCTTCTTCTTCTTCTTCTTCTTCTTCTTCTTCTTCTTCTTCTTCTTCTTCTTCTTCTTCTTCTCAACTACCACTTTCTTCATATCCCCCGTTTCCTGCCTTTCGACTATCAGACGGCTCGGAAATGGAACTAGTGGCTTGTAAACTCTGTGAGGCTTTTCTTCTTCCACTCTGGTCTCATCATCAACCTCTCACTTCTCATTTTCACTTCCATAAGCAGTAATAGCCTTGGCATGCTCCGATTGGCTAGGAAACTTTCCATTTTGGTCTCTTCTCACTAGCTGTTCAACAGTCCCAGCCATCTGTCCCACTTGAGTTGCCAACTGTCCCACTTGAGTTTCCACTCTTTTCAAAGATGCCTCCAAAGACTCAAATCTCAAGTTACTTGCTTGGATAAACGTATTTAGAGAATCCTCAAGCGATGGTTTATTGGGAGCATCAATTTGTTCTTGAGTTTTTATCTCGAACTGGTACCGTGACTTGATCCCCTTGATTTTGACTCCAAGAGAAGTTAGATTGATCTCTCCAACCGGGGTTGTAAGAATTTGAGAAGGGGTCATATCTGGGCCTCGACGGATAGCCTTGCTGATTGCCTCTTTGGTACCCTTGTTGGAACCATTGCATAGCATTAACTTGCACTTCTTCATATGCCATCTCATTGGTTCTTTGGCACATGTTGGCTCCATGCCCCGCTTCTCCACAAATACCACAAGTTTCCATCGACATCGCTTGTTGCTGTTGGAATTGAGGTGATGTCGAGGCTCGGTTGTTCTCAATAGTGAACTTGGCGGTGAGATCCGCCGATTCTTGTGTCATTTCATAGTTGGGTGTCACCTCTTTTCGCTGCAGTAGGTCTTCGTCCTGCACTTCTCCTTTGCGAGTTTGCAGCTAGCGTCTCCAAAATCTCGCTGACATCATCAGCAGTATAGTTTCCAATGTCTCATCCAGCCGCATTATCTATCATGTATTGAAAATCCATCGTCAATCCATCATAGAAAACTGATTGAGGAGCTCAGCGGGGTAATGGTGATGCGGGCACTGCTGTGGTAAGTATTCCCGCCTGTCATGCGGGTGACCTAGGTTCGATCCCCGGCAATGGCGCCAAAATTTATTCCGACCAAATTGTGCTACTAAGTCGCTCGCAATAGTACGAGGTCCCTATAGTGTGGTAAGGTCGACCCAAGTCAAATCTCTCGAGGAAGACTTAATAGGGCTTATGATGTGTTACGATAAAAACAATAAATCTAAATCCTAAACTTGATTGGAGGATCTTAACTAAAATTGACGGAAAATTAAATCACGCAAACGATTCAAACAAATGTTCAAAGCAGTTCAATAGCAACAGGAGTAATTCAAGATTGTGAGAAAGACTAGGGTATTAGGGTTCTTCGCCGATTAATTGATTTATGCTTGCTTAAGAAATCTACCTACTCATGCAATGCTCAAACCTTAATCCAAACACTGACTTTCGTCCGTGGATTAAACCTAGGTTATCAAATTTCACAAATACATAAACTATTAGAGTACTGTTTAGGTAACCTCTAATCCAATCGATTCCTATGATGCAACGATCTATCTCTCGATAATACCTAAACATAAATAATTAAATGGTGATCAATCACTTAACAAGAAACCCTAAGATTCAATTGGTATACTCAATCAAAACATATAAACAATCAATCAATTTGAATCACCCAACCTAGAAGAAGATTAGTTCATGCTCATCTCACGGATCAAACAATTGAAATTACTAGAAATCCTTATTCAATAATTCAATGGAAGAAACGTGAATAATAATCCTTACAATCGCAAAAGTCGTTGATGAATTTCTTCAATCAAAGTCCTTGAATCAATCCAATGCCAAGGAAATACTTGGAAAATAATGGAGGAAAAATCGTACGTGGGGAGCTATCTCTCGAAAATAAACTGACAATAATATGAATGGAGGCCAGGGTTTTCAGTGTTAAATCAGTATTTATAACGCAGGATTTTTGCACGTAGCGCCGGACGCGACACGCCGGAAACGGGAGTTCTGGATTGAACAACCGCAGACACCCAAAGACCGGACGGAGTACGTCGGACGAGCCAAGATTCTGGACACACGTCCGGTCGGTTGGGAATCAGCGCCGGTTAGGCGAATCATGCGTGCCGAGAACGCCGTCGAAAGCTGGAAGCGAGCGCAGTCGAGGCTCGAGTGGGTGGCGAAGGAGATGCCCGGTCGAACGGAGAAGGCGGGCCGAGCGGGCGACACGGGCGTGTGGTGTCTTTGGGGCGTGGCACGCCTGGCAGCTGGCGGCGTGTCTTGGCGGGCGCGGCGAGCGGCGGCGGGCGTTGGACGTTAACGCGCGAGGCGAAGCGCCGGGCTCCTGCGCGGACGGAGCGGCTTGAACCCGTCTTTGGGGAGCCGAGGTTGGGCGCGCGGCGAGATGCAACGCAGCGACGGGCGAGGCGAGGCGAGTGTTGGCGTGGGCGCCGGGCTGTGCGTGACAGCGTTTGCTCCGTTCTCTCGCGTTCGATCTCCGAATTGCGATCCGTTTGCACCTATGAACTCCTATCGCGATGCTCTTCAATCAACTTCCTATTTTAATGCCGTTTTTCTACAAAACATCGAAACAAACGAAGTAAGTCCGAGTCGATAAATATTAATCAAACCAACGGCATAAATAGGAAAAACCACTGAAAACGACATGTAAAACAATACCAAGAATCAACACAAATTCATACCAAACATGGACTCTTGAGGTGTACGACTTGCTGGCGCACAACCCTGAATCTCGGGCGTTGAGGCGTTACCAAATGTTGCCCATTATTCGGCTTTTCCCTCGACTGAGGAGGGTGGCTGGATATTGGACCAACAATCCATTGAGGACAATACATAATAAGCATCGACATTGGCGGAGGTGCCCGATGATGATCGTTTAGGTACCTCGGTGAGTTGCGGTGTCTTTGCATGCCGCTATATGTATCGCCCGTCACGGTATGCTCGAGAGGTTACGTCACGATCCGCGCTCATACAATCTCGGTATGAAGATAGCTCAGATATGGTTTTGAGTCATGTGATGTAGTTTCATTGACTTTTTGTATTTGTGACGGATATTATAGTATTTTTATACGTAGTAGTGATATGTTTGTGATTTACGTTGGATTTTGTTGGTTTTTATTAGATTGTTGTTGGTTTATATTGGATTGTTGCTGGTTTATTGTTGTTGGATTGTTGTTGGTTTGTTGTTGGTTTATATTGGATTGTTGTTGGATTGTTGTTGATTTGTTGTTGGTTTTATATTGGATTGTTGTTGATTTGTTGTTGGTTTATATTGGATTGTTGTTGGATTGTTGTTGGATTGTTGTTGGTTTTATATTGGATTGTTGTTGGTTTATATTGGATTGTTGTTGGATTGTGTTGGATTGTTGTTGGATTGTGTTGGATTGTTGTTGATTTTTGTTGGATTGTGTTGGATTATTGTTGGTTTTGCACGAGGGTACACGCCCGTGCACGGGCGTGTCTGGGCGTGTATGGGGGTGCTGGGTACACGCCTGTGCACGCGTGCGTGTACCTCGTGTACCGTGCATGCCCTTTCTCGTTATAATCCAAATACAATAATAATTCAACATCCTAAACGAAAACATTCATAAAATCCAAAATAATCAATCCAAAACAATGACTATCACTTCATATAACTAATATCCTTACTCAAGAGGTCGTTGAGGACACAAATTCCTTGTATGCTCTTTCACGACAAATACTACATTTTTCCTACGTCGTGTCCTTTCCACACATGTTTCATCACTAATGGCAATAAATCTGTGCATGAGCGTTTGTTGTGGCCTTGACCCTTGCAACGTGTGCATATTTGACGACATGATCTGTGACGAACCTCAACAACCGATTGCATCCTACTCAATCTAGGACGCTTGACTGACGTGTGATGATTGGAGGTCGAATAATGTAAGTCGATGTAAGTCGACACAGTCAGTACAATCCATGCAGGGATGTGATATGATGCAATTCGATAAGAATAAGTCGCCGCAAAAATGATCGCCTATAATATCGATCCACAAAGTCAGTGACTTGTAAACGAGCACGCCTAAAAAAAAGAAATTAATCACAAAATAAATTAATCACAAAAGAATTAACAACAACATATGAGTTGGACTTTAAGTTTAGATAAATACCGTACCTAATAGCAGCACAAGCGTGCGTGACAACAAGGGATCTCGTCCAAATCGAACTCACGACATTCACATGTTCTATTCTGCAAATCAACCACGTAGGATGTGTTTTCCTCTTCGACTTTAAACATGTGTGTGGCCGTTGAACGAACAACCAAGCGACGTCCCTTTTCGACAAAGACATGTAGCTTTGAGCGACTACTTGATCAACTCATCGGACCTTTATCGCACTAGCTCGTCAGACGTCAAACCATTTCTCGTAATAGATCGAAAAGTCTCAAGCAACGAGCAAACAGTAGACGCCGAGCCCACAACAACCGACTATTGAAACTCTGCCACGCGTCAAGTCATGAAACTATAGCGTCAGACAGACACTTCAACCTAGACTACCTATGCTCCCCAATGGAGAGTAGATGATGGTGTGTTGCGGTTTAGAACATCCATGCAGAAAAATATCTCTCAAATCCTCTGATCGATAGACATATGCAGCTGACTTGATAACTATACAAACATGCGACCCAAATCACGCCATATTCTTCTGCAAATGGTAAAAGCACAACACATGCGTGACGTTCGGATACACAGACTCCACAGCTTTTTCGATGCCCTTATGTTGATCAGATACAACTAAGAGATCATCAGGATGACCAATGCACGAACGCAACCGAGATAAAAACCAAGTCCATGACTCCTCATCCTCAATCGGACCTAACCCAATAGCAAGCGGGAAGATTCCTTCATTTCCATCATTCGTAACAGCGACAAAACAAATTCCTTGGTTCTTTCCCTTAAGATGAGTCCCGTATACAACGACGATCGGCCGTAGGTAATGCTTGAAAGCATGCAAACTCTGTCCAAGAGCAAGAAAAAAATATCGAAATTCACCATCATGAGCTGTCTCAATATCATATAGTGTCCCGGGATTAGATTCTCTCAACAGATGCAAATATGATGGAAGCAATTGATAGAATCGTTCGAAATCATCATATGTCATCTCTATAGCGACGTTTCTTGCTCGGAGAGCAAAGCTGTAATCCATCTCAATGCCAAATTATCGATGCATCTCTCCAATCATCTCTTTCGCGATTACCACACCTTCATCGATCAATTTTCGTGCAAAATACTTGCCAACAATCTTAGGTGCACCGTCGTGGAGCAAAGGCGATTCAAATCCAAGTGAGAAGTATGACTATTGTTCAACTTAAAAACTCTCCATATCGTTGCCCTCTGGACGGCTCGTAGCTTAAAAGGACAACCGTTGCCATGCTTGCAAACATACCCCAAACGTGTTTTACTTGACCGATCGACCACGATTCTACATGATTCTCCAAGTGGTACAATCCCACCACTATCACCAAGTCATCTTCGCCTTAAATATCGAATCAACACATAATTGGTGGGTATGGGCTACACAAGGTTCGACCCAATCTAATGGCAATGCTTTGTCACAATCAAGTAGTGGAATAACCCGCTTGCGCAACTCATGCGCTATATCATCCTCTCGGTTCATGAAGTTGTAGCATGAGCCTCACCATCATCTTCGCTGTTCGGAAGTGAAGTCATACCGTCCAATAACCTTATCAAGATGTCTGTTTGTCGAATCCAAGCACCAAATTGATGAGCTAATGAATCAAATATATCTCTATGTCGGTTCGTGTCTTCTCTTCATCTGAATACACCACTCGCCTTCCTCCTCATTCAAGACAACGACTCATCTTTGTGTATAGTGAACCAAGACATCTTGTAGTAGACTCGGACAAGACTGTAGATCATTGTGAACCATATAATACTGGTGTCTCTGTGTGTACCGTGACTGCAGATTGCTTGCCTTTTTTAATCACATACACAACTGGATCATCCTTTTGTTCCACAATCAATCGAAACAAATCAGTGTCAGTTTCCAACGATACTTTTATTCTTCTTCCATCACTAGCGCTCATCGTACAGAAAAGCATATAATCCAATCCACCATTGTTGCCTACTTGCTCATGAATCTCTCCTAGCAAATTAGCACGTGAAATCTGTTCTACAACCATGTATACGAGAACCTCGTCGACGCCTGTGTACTCTGCTCTGTCCCAACTACCACCATGACGTATAATAAGACGATGCCAAGACATCTGTTGCAAAATCACATATAAAAGATAACAGTCAGTAACATAGGATGCACGGGATGCGATGTGTGTAGATAATGACCGGCATTGGTCGTGCACAAGCTTGTACGGCTGTGCACGGCCATGCACGGTCGTGCGCGATGCGCGATCCATGCATAGTGGTGCACCGTGCGCACGGACCACGCGGTCGTGTAATGTGCGCGACCGTGCATGGCGTGTAAAGTGCATGACCATGCACGGTCGTGTACCGTGCACGACCGTGCACTTATAAACGCACTGATGAGTTCTGTGCACGGTTTATGCGTTCATAAGTACACGGTATAGCCGTGTATTGTACACTGATTCGATGTTCGCAATTCATATTTTAAATTTAACTAATTAAATGATCCTAAATATTAAATTAATCACTTTATTAACATAAAATCAAAACAAATAACATATTTGACGCATAATACTTGTACCGTGTACAACCGTGTACTCAAGATGCAGACATGCACGGTTTTTGAGCCGGTGGTTCGCCAGTTCGCCCGCGGTCAACTGTTCGCCCAAACCGCGGTCAACGGGCCTGAACCGAAACCGTGAACTAGGCCTAGGGCCGGGCTCGGTTCATCTGAATCGGCCCGAACCGACGGGTTTAGGGTCGAACCAAGCGAACTAGGGCGAACCGGCGGTTTGATACTTGTTGCATATTTGATTGAATTTTCAGAAAAATTGAGATAGAATTGGAGATTTTACCCTTCATAAGAGTTGAAGTATATCGCGATACGAGTTCGTGAGAGCAAACGGATCGAAAATCGGAGCTCGGACGAGAGAGAACGGATCGATACAAAATCGCTGCGCGAACAGGCCGAACCGCCGGGCTCGGCCCTAAACCGGCGGTTCAAGCCCGAACCGGGACCGCCGGGCTCAGGCCCGGCCCTAAACCGCCAACTAGTTTGTAGGGCCGGGCTAGGGCCGTCACATTTGGAACCGCCGGACCGCCGGGCCCGGCCCTAAACCGGCGGTTCCGGCCCGTCAACATGTCTAACTCAAGAACGTATTTTTTTTCTTCAAAACATTAAAGTTATCATTCCAGTAACATAAAATTATTAAAAATATATATATTTAGGCTGTAAATAATCAACCGTGTACGGCCGTGTACTCAAGAACATGTAAAAAAATTCTATACGTATATTAATTTACCTTAATCCAGCTAGCAATGCTCGATTTCCACTGTTTGATTGAAAAAAAAGCAGGTAACAACTTGTTCTATTAATTATTTTCGTCTATCTTCCTCTCTTTGAAATTGTAATGTTACAAATGAATTCGTTTGTGATTTGAATTCAATGTCTAGCAATTTTACAAATTAAATGTTTACCAACCTCTTTTTACAACTAATATTTACCAACTTTAGTTTAATTCCATTAAATTTTTTGGCAGAACTTATTTGAGAGAGAGAGAGAGAGAGAGAGAGAGAGAGAGAGAAGAGCATTCGATTCATTCTTATTCTTTTAGCGGAGTTATTTTTCGGGCAGAGAGAGAGAGACGAGAGAGAGAGAGAGAGAGAGAGATGAGAGACAGATGATAGTTATTATTTTAAATAGTGGGTCCAGGGATAGTTATGTCTTTTTAATCCAAAATGGCTATAAAACTCATGTTTTTATGAGTGTGAATATAAAACTTATCCCACTATTTCTTTTGGCTACATATAAAGTTCCCCCTTCATTAATTGGCTCATTAAGAAAAGCAAAAATATTTCCCTATGGACATCCCAATGATTAAAGTGGATTTTTGTGGCCGAAAGATCATATGTTCTAACCTCATCAAACATCTTTATGAGTTTGAGTCTATCACAACTGATTTTTCAAGTGTGGTTTACGGAATCCCACCAAACGCCTCTATAGTTTGATTCTATCATACATAATTTTTCAAGTGTAGTTTACAAAATACCACCAAACGTTTCTGTGGGTTTAAGCTTGTTACACAATCCCATCAAATGTCTATGGGTTTGATTATGTCACATATAATTTTTCAAGTGTGGTTTGCAGGCTATTTGCCAAGTGTGGTTTTTGTCCATCACACCTGATTTTTCAAGTGTGATTTTTGTCCATCACATCTGATTTTTCAATTGTTTTCCAAGTGTGGTTTGCAGAACCCTACCAAACATCTCTATGAGTTTGAGTCTATCACACAACCCTACCAAACGCGCCTGACACACAAGCCCACCAAACACATCTATGAATTTGAGCCTGTCACATATGGTTTGAGTTTGAGCATGTCACACAATCTCACCAAATACCTCCATGGGTTTGAATATGTTACATTTGATTTTTCAAATGTAGTTTGCAGACTATTTGCACACATCTAGTTTTTCAAGTGTGGTTTGCAGACTATTTGTACAAGAACGTATCATTTACTAGAACGTAAGGCTTATCCAATGCGCACTGTTGGTAGCGATTGCGGGTTCCCCATGGTAAAAAAATAGTATTATCTTCAATTATTTAATTTGCATGGGATTGTGTAACAAGCTTAAACAAATAGTATTATCTTTTGGACACGGAAAGCTGTATATCCAACGATATTATCACCGGCGACCATGATTAAGAGGGTGTTTGGCTGAACTTATAAGCTCCCCAAAACAGCTTATAAGTTATTTTTCAAGCTTAAAAAACAGCTTATAACCTGTTTTGGGGGAGCTTATAAGCTCAGCCAAACACCATATAAGTGTTAAACTGACTCCCTAAAAATAATGGATATTCGATATTTTTTCGCATTATCTTGCTATATGTAGTCAACTACCTATCTTTGATCTTATGAAATTAAATTTTGGTCTTTTCATTATCAAGTGTATTTCTGTTTTTTGTTTTTAAATAAAAAAAAGTAGGAAAACGATCGGTCCCATATAACTAGTTTGTTGTATTAGTAATCAAACACGTTTTCTACTGAGAAATTCATTTACTTTAATAAACACAACTTCCACCCACAAGTATAAAAAAGTTTAAAATCTATCCATTTTTTGTAGGAATGGATAAGTTTGCTTTTAATAAACATGAAGAACCAAACTTACCCGTCTATGTTTTTACTAATAGAATCGTTAGTTACTATTGATTCAATGAACTTTAGTCGAAAGAACATGCACGTAAAATAGTGAATTTATTTTTAATATTGAAAAAGACTAAAATTGAAGGAATTTGGGAATTTCTTCCCCGAATTCAAGAACAAAACTATATATTTAAAAAACAAACAAAATAAATAAAATATTATTTAGAAGTGCAAAGAGTAGAGATTGGCAAGGATTTAAACTTTAAAACTCTAATAAATTCGGAGTTTGCATTTGAAAATCCAATTAACAAACAAACGTCTCATGTTTCAAATCTTTTTAGTCGTTTCTATTTGGTCAAAAAAAATTTGGTTAATTTAATATAGAAATTTAAAGATTAGGTTACGATGGACTCGAATATGAGATCTTTGACATCAAACATTAACCATTTTATTATTAGACCCACGACACACTTTTGCTTGGTCATCTTGGTTTCTATTTCTTGTGCCTAGTTCATACTATCTAGATGATAGCAATATTTGAACTTTATAGAAACAGTTTACGTTAGAGCTGAAACATCTATAAAACTAAAAACTAAAAACTAAAAAAAAAAAAAATGAATGTAGAAACTCTAAATATAGGATTTAGATTTAAGTGCAAGTCTTGAGGTTGTCTCTCTAAGTAGTTGTCCATTCTCTCTCTACGAATGAGGGGTTACTACCATTATTCACTATCAATCCAAGCGCCCTTTAGATGACGACGCCGTTTTCAGCCGTCATCGCCGCCTTATCATTACTCCTCTATGCCGTCTCCCCTCCTCCACCCTCCGCCCATGCACTGGGCGGCTCCGCCGCTACCATCGCCGTGGTCTACGGCTCCGCCACCACCATCTGCACCATAACCGCGCAGTCCCCCGTTCAACAAATCCAATGCTGGCGGAACGGCCTCCTATTGCCGCCCATCCTCCCAAACACCTCCTTCGACGCCGTCTCCGGCGGCCGCGACACCCTCTGCGGCGTCCGTTCCGGAGGCTTCAGCCTCCTCTGCTGGAACACCGTCTTCACCCCCAAGCGAATCTATAACAACGCCTCAGCTCCGCTGACCTCGCTCACAGTTGGCGCCACCCAAATCTGCGCATTGCGAAACTTATCTTCAGCCGATAACGCAATCTGCTGGCGGCAAAATAGCACCTCTTCATCTCACATTCCGAAAAATCCCCGATTCCGCGTGATTTCATCAGGTCTGCTCTTCTCCTGCGGAGTTACTCGCGTCGAAAATAGGGTTCTGTGCTGGGGAGATGATGCGATTTCCAATTCGATACAATCGGAGCTGCAAAATTACTCGATGCTGAATATTCACGTCGGCGACAAATTCGCCTGCGGAATCAATGTCACGGGATTCATAGTCTGCAAAGGCAGCAACAATAGCGGCCAACTGAATACACCTCTCGAAACCGCTCACGATTTCAGCGGGCTGGCCGTCGGCGCCAATCACGGCTGCGCGATTCGGAAAGCCAACGGCGCGGTGGTTTGCTGGGGCGGAACTGGACAATTCTCCAGTAAAATTACTGATGACATTTCATTTGAATCGATTGTTGCAGGGCTGGATTTCACCTGCGGATTGACCACCAGCAATTTCTCCATCATTTGTTGGGGCCCTGGCTGGCCTAACGAGTATTACGCATCGGGGATTCTTCTCCCTCTGCAGAAGACCCTACCGGGGCCCTGCGTTGAAGCTGCGTGTGAGTGTAATGTGTATCCTGGCTCTGAAATTCTTTGCTCTGGAAATGGCCACATTTGCGGTCATTGCGATTTCGCAAGTTCAATTAAGCCATTTCTTCAGCCTGCAGCAGTCAGTCATCCCACTTCAAGAGATTTGAGACGAGGTTTGTTGGCTTTCGCCATTGTTGGATCAGTTGGTGGAGTAGCAGGGATTGCTACCGTAATATATTGTTTATGGACCGGTGTTTGCTTCGGGAAGAAGAAAATCCACAATTCTGTGCAGCCAACTATAGGCGCAGCTGCTGCTGCTCCGCCGCCCAACAGCAGCCCACCATCGCGATCATCCACTTTGCGGCGGCAGGGGTCGCGGCTGATGAGGCGGCAGAGAAGCGGGACCTCGTCCAAGCACGCCGACAAGGCAGAGGAGTTCTCTTTCGCTGATCTGGTCGCCGCTACGGATGACTTCTCGTTAGAGAATAAGATCGGAGGAGGGAGTTTTGGAGTGGTTTACAGAGGGAAACTGGCCGACGGCCTTGAAGTCGCCATCAAACGGAGCGAGACCGGCGCCAAGGCCAAGAAGTTTCAAGAAAAGGAGAGCGCATTCGAGTCCGAGCTAGCCTTCCTATCACGGCTGCATCACAAGCATTTAGTTAGACTGGTTGGATTCTGCCATGAACGCGATGAGAGGCTTTTGGTATATGAGTATATGAAGAATGGAGCTCTACATGATCATTTGCATAGCAAGAACAATGTAGAAAAAAACAGTAGTTTTGTGAATTCATGGAAAGTTAGGATCAAGATTTCATTAGACGCAGCTCGTGGAATTGAGTATTTACATGACTACGCAGTTCCACCTATAATCCATCGTGATATCAAATCATCTAACATATTGCTGGACGCGAATTGGACTGCGAGGGTGTCGGATTTCGGGCTCTCGCTGATGGGTCCGGAGGATGACCGTCACTACCGGCCGACGAAGGCAGCCGGGACGGTTGGATACATCGACCCTGAGTATTATGGGTTAAATGTGCTGACGGCGAAGAGCGACGTGTACGGGCTTGGGGTGGTGCTGCTGGAGCTGCTGACGGGGAAGAGGGCAATATTCAACGGGGGGGAGCCGATGAGCGTGGTGGACTATGCGATGCCGGCCATCATGGCGGGGGAGGTGGCCGGGGTTCTGGATGCGCGGGTGGGGCCACCGGAGGGGAGCGAGGGCGAGGCTGTGGAACTGATGGCGTACACGGCGATGCATTGCGTGCATTTGGAGGGGAAGGATAGGCCGACCATGAATGATATTGTTGCGAATCTGGAGCGAGCCTTGGCGCTGTGTGATGACAGCCATGGCAGCATATCTAGTGCTCCAATCTCCATTCCTTCCGATTGAGAGTAGTAATATCATCGATTCTTTCTTTATTATCTTTCATTTTTTTATAAAGATTTTTGGAAGTTAAATATGTGGTTATTGACCATTTTGTAAATAGTAAGTTCTAACATGCGGTGTAGAGCAGACAGCAACCACTTGATTTGTTTGTTTCTTTTGGGAGGAAGAGGATGCAAATTGAGTTATTTGTTTGTCGAGTTTCCTAGATTTTGGTTTATGTCGTTCTGGATAAAATCTGAGATGGATGATTATTGTTGTATCTAAAACAGATTTAATTCGATGAATGATTTGGAGAAAGAGTTGTTGGTTATTCTTGACCTCATCTAATGATACGCAGCGGAATGTACAGTCAAGAAACAGATCTAGATATATAATTAAACATGCGATGAGCCCTATGTACACGTTAGATAGAGAACTTACGATTTGCAATGCTTCTAATGAATCCTATAACGCTGTCTCCATAACTATGGTATCCACGTGTATGCAAATCCGATGCAGGAACAATTCCTCGGTACAAAACTCAAGCAGAGAAAGCCAAGAAATCTCTGAATGAATTAACGGTAGTTCTCTAAGATTATGATTCTGTATTCTCATTGACCTAATGAATAATTATCTCTATTTATATTAAATAAAGCAGTCCATTAAAGCCCTAGCTTATATGAACTTTTATTCTTTAGTCTGCTTTAATTAATTAATAGTCCATCCATTAATTAACTAAAGCCCATATATCTAATTTAACCCATAATCTTTCAATCTCCCACTTGGACTAATATTAGATAGCTTACCGTGCACTATGCATATACCATTGAGCGGATTAACAATACACTTGATAGTGTGACCCAATAGGCCACCCATTACCGACGATGATCTAATCAAAGTCTGCACAAAACTCCTGGACTGCGTTGTCAGCGAACTCGATATATAACGGACGTTTACGTGGAAAAGCGATAAACAAACCTTTACATGAAGTTTATGTAATATCATTTCATTCATGACACACTCGATTCAAATTTTAGGATTTTGCTATGTGTCTATCGATAGCTCAATCATTTTCTCATCTTTATTATAAGACCCGTATGATCATATTCAATTTCTTTAATTGAATATATCTCTTCACGTTGGTCGATGACTTTATGGGTGAATAATATAGAAAATAAGTGCTCACCGAAATTCAATCGAGGAATGAATCTCATTCTTGGCTCAACTACCATTTTCATTTGTCTCATGATGCACCCAATCCAAGCCGTGTCTTACCACTTGCAAGCGTTGCCTTGATCAAAGTACATCACTCAACAAACAAAATGTGTAATGACCTCAAGTCTAAGGACTATTACAAACTTCACACACTATGAAATCGTAGACATCAAACAAACGATTTAATAGTAGGGTATACCAATACTCCCAAAGTATTCATGTGTCCATCACAGATATTAAATATCTCGTAGTTGTGAGAACCACTACATTCTCTAAGAATGTGATGCAGACCACATGCTAACCTATGACGTATCATCAATATCTCATTCTTGATGATCATTGGTTATGGTTATTTTGTAATTATACTATATCATTGATGTCTCACAGCAAAAATGACAGTGATAATTCAAGGGAACAAATAAGAGAATAACGACAAACATCAAAATAATTATTCCATCAAATGCATAAAACCCATAGATAAAACATTATCTTCGATTGTGATCAAAAGTAAGTATGTCTCAACAAAGGAGTTTCTAAAACATACAAACTGTAAACTCCCACTGAATCAAAGCAAATTTTCCACATGTCTAACACCTAAGCTCTCAAAATGTTTTTTGTGTTTTTCTATACACAACGGCTTAGTGAAAGGATCAGCTAAGTTATCGTCACTGGGTACTCTCTCTAATTTTGCATGTCCCATTTCTATTATTTCTCTAATCAGATGATATCTTCTTGGAACATGCTTGTTTCTGTTTGTGGCTCTTGGTTCCTTTGTTTGCGCGACCGCACCAGTATTGTCACAGAACAATGGTATCGGACCGCTTGTACTTGGAACAACATCAAATTCTTTCACAAACTCCAACATGGCAACCGCCTCTTTAGCGACTTCGGATGCGACAATATACTAAACCCGGTGGTGGAGTCGGCGGAGTAGTCTGCTTGGGCTGCTTCGACTTAATACTCCACCATTGAGGATGAAAACATATCCAGACTGAGACTTATAGTCGTCATGGTCTGTTTGGAAGCTAGAATCAGTGTACCCAGTCACTGATAGCTCTGAGTGTCCACCATAGACTAAGAACTATTCTTTAGTCCTTCTAAGGTACTTAAGAATAGTCTTAACAGTTTTCCAATGCTCCTCACCGGGATTTTGCTGAAATCTTCCCGTCATGTTAAGCGCATAGGCCACATCTGACCTAGTGCATATCATGGCATACATGATTGATCCTATAGCTGAAGCATATGAGATCCTTTTCATGCAAGCAATTTTTTTATCATTAGAAGGACAATCCTTCTTAGACAACTTGATGCCATGTCCCATAGGAAGAAATCATTTCTTAGAATTTTCCATTGAGAAATGCCGTAGCAATTTATCTATGTAAGTGGATTGTGATAGCCCCAACAATCTATTAGGTCTATCCCGATAGATCTTGATCCCAAAGATGTAGGAGGCCTCATCGAGATCCTTCATCATAAAGGATTTAGACAACCAGCCTTTCACGGATTGCATCATGGATCGGTCGCTCTCCATAATCAGAATGTCATCGACATATATGACTAGGTAGACAACGTTTTCATTCTCGCGCTTACTATAAACGCATGTGTCCTCTTTGCTTCTAACAATGTCAAACAATTTGATAGCTCTGTCAAAACAAATATTCCAACTCCTCGATGCTTGCTTAAGTCCATAAATGGACTTCTTTAGCCTACATACTACATTCAACCTTTCTCTGGATACAAAACCTCCAGGCTGTGTCATGTAGACATCACCTTCTAGTTCTCCATTGAGAAACGCGGTTTTGACATCCATTTGCCAAATATCAAAATTATAGTACACATCTATGGCAAGTAAGATCATAATGGACTTGATTTTTACAACTGGTGAAAATGTCTCGTCATAGTCAATGCCTTCACGTTGACTGTAACCATTTGCCACCAACCTAGCCTTGTAGGTTCGTATCTTACCATCTGCATCTCTCTTCTTTTTGAAGATCCATTTGCAGCCTATGGGGTAAGCCCCATCTGGTAAGTCATCAACTAGTTCCCAGACTAGATTGAAATACATCGAGTCCATTTCAGCTATTAAGGCTTCGAGCTACATCTTTGAATCGGTGCCAGTCACCGCTTCAGTATAGGTCTTAGGTTCATCATCATCCGACTTGACTTCATCATCTTGGTTTTCAACCATTAGATTCAGTCTTTGGGGTGCACGGTGAGTCCTCTGTGGCCCATTGAGTCGGGTTGTTTGCGCAGGTTCATGTTGTTCATTTTGTATGTGAGTAGGCTCCTCCGTGTTGACTTCCTCAACATTTTGGAGATTCTCAAGAATTTCCTCATGAATTTCTTGAGGTGGAGGTGGCACAACTATTGTGTCATCTTGTATTTGATGAGTCTCGTTGTCTTGAGGTGGCCTCAAGAGTCATTTCCTCCCGATAGATCGTCAATACTCCCTTTGAATTCTTGTTCACACCATTGAACAATCTTTCGTCCTCGTGTCGTTTTGTGGTTCTCGAATTTCTTCAAGATCTACCTCGTTGTGACCTTGTTCCTTGGAAACATAGGAGTCTTCAAGAAACGTCACATTCCTAGAAATGATCACCTTGTGATCTCCAGGTGAGTATAATTCATATCCTCTAGTTTCCTTAGGATATCCCACAAGATAACATTTCTCACTTTTAGATTCCAACTTATCAGTTAGCATTTACTTAACAAAAGCAGGACAACCCCAAGTCCGCAAATAGTTAAGATTTGCTCTTTTCCCATGCCATATCTCATAGGTGTTTTCTCGACTGATTTAGAAGGAACCCTATTTAGAATATGAGCAGTAGTAAGTAAGCATGGCCCCAAAGGAATAAATGGAGACTAGAGAAACTCATCATGGATCGAACCATGTCTAATAAGGTTCGATTTCTTCTCTTGGATACACCATTCAGTTATGGTGTTCCCGGAGGAGTCCAGTCTGACCGGATTCCATGTGATTTCAATTAATTAAGAAATTCCTTAAGTATTCCCCTCCTCGATCTGATCGAAGATCTTGATACTTTTACCAAGTTGTTTCTCGACTTCTAACTTAAACTCCTTAAATTTGTTAAGAGCCCGGTTGTGTTTCATCGGATACACATACCCAAACCGAAAAATCATCGATAAAAGTTATGAAGTACGAATATCTACCTTTTGCTTGAGTTGGAAATGGTCCACACACATCTGAGTGGATCAACTCTAGCAATTCTTTGGCACGTAAAACTTTCACAGAAAATGGTTTCTTAGTCATTTTCCATTTGAGACATGATTCACAAGCACCATATGATTCAAAATCAAAAGGTGTGAGATAATCTAATTTTCTCAATCTTGCTATCATTTTCTCATTGATATGACCAAGTCTACAATGCCAAAGATAAGTAGCATTATTCGTATTACTTAGCTTAGGTCGTTTGTTTTGCACATTGAGAATATCTCGTTCACATTCAAGCATATATAAACCATTCGAAAGAAAGACATTTCCATAAAACGTCCCATTAAGAAAAAACGAGCATCTAATGTTTTCGAAATGGAAGGAAAACCATTCAATGTCTAACATAGGAATGGAAATAATATTCTTTGAAATAGCAGGAATAAAATAACAATCATGTAAATATAGTCTATATCCCGAAGGAAGATCTAATCTATAAGTCCCCACGCGTTCAGCAGCAACTCTTGCTCCATTTCCCACACGCAGGTCGACCTCCCCAGGATTCACTCTTCTGCTGTCACTTAGCCCCTGCACACTATTACAAATGTTTGAGCCACAGCCGTTATCTAATACCCAAGAATATGAATTATTTATAGACATATTTATCTCAACGACAAACATACCTGAGCTACCACCCATTGCACCTTGTGCCTTAAATTTTAAGTGATCTCTCTTCCGAAGACCATTCTCATGACAGAATAGGCACTCATCCTTTACTAATGTCGGCTTCTTCTTCTGAGCCCCTCCACTCTTCTTAGGCTTAAAGACATCTGATCCTTTCTTCTTGTTTTTCTTTTGCTTTTCTTCCATTTGGAAGATTGAGCGAAGAACTCACCATAATCTGAGACTTGCCATTAGAAGTAGATGACTCATAAGTCTTCAACATGTTATGAAGATCGGTCAATCCCCTTTGTGTTGTTCATATTGAAATTCACAATGAAATTAGCAAATGAACCGGTGAGATTGCAAAACCGGGTTGGTTGAGACATTGGGTGGCATAATCGTTTCAATCGGCGCCAACCTCTCAATCAATCCAATCATCTTCAGTACATGTTCAGAGACCTTGCTCCTATCATGAAGCGTGCACTTGAAGAGATCCCGGAGTGATACGATCATCGCTGGTATGAAGGATCTAACGACACGTGAGCGGAAGATTTTGAGCGGGCCGATGGAAAATCCCAAAACCTCTTAATCTAACCCAAGAAGTGATATAGGTCAGTATGTCGCCTATACCCCAACGTGACGTTGACGCAGCAACTCGGGGATGATGAATGAAACACGAACGAGGGATGTATGTCTCGTCGATACGTCGATAATTGAATTCGTTGGCAAACACAAGAAAATTCAAGAGCTAATGAAGAGAATAAAACTCACATATATTAAGTAAATCAAAAGTGAATATTTTCAGTATCTTACAAGCCTTTATATAGGTGAAAATGAAGTCTAATCCCCATCAAAGAAGGACTCATAATCAAAGTAGGAAACTAACTAATAGAAGAGATCTAATTAAACTAGGAAACTATTTAATCTAACATCTAAATGGGCTGTGAAAATAATTAAAAAAAATAACGTGGCCCACAATATCAAACGGACCTCGGACTCCATCATTCCCCTCCTCTTGAGAAGGATTTGCCCTCAAATCCAAGTCGTCACCTATATCAAACGGACTCAAATTCTTCTTGTACATTATTTTAACCGAAGGATATTTTTTTTGAATCCTCACAGAACGTGGATGCGGAAAATCTCAAGAAGGAAAAAAACAATGATACGGATATTGATATGGATAATGATAGCCCAAATGATATTGATAAATATGATATGGATAACGATATGGTTAATGTATTATATGGATAATGATATGTATAATGATAGGGATAACGATATGGATAATGTATGATATGGATAATGTATGATATGAATAACGATGTATAATGATAGGGATAACGATATAATCACGAATACATAGCCCAGAAATAGATCGCGAAACGAACGACGAACAGATAGGATGGATACTTCAATACCCGAAGTCGACCCTCAAAGAACATGCAGCGATACTTGACCCTACGACCGAAGAGCAACTCGCCTCAACAACACGGGGGCGATGAATGGATGGACTGACGAACAGATGGCTCTGATACCAAATGATACGATCCTCGCCGTATGAAGGATCTAACGACACGCGAACGAAAAATTTTGAACGGAACCGATGGAAAATCCCAAAACCTCTGAATCTAACCCAAGAAGTGATATAGGTCAGTATGTCGCCTATACCCCAACGTGACGTTGATGCAGCAACTCGGGGATGATGAATGTCACACGAACGAGGGATGAATGTGTCATCGATACATCGATAATTGAATTCCTTGACAAACACAAGAAAATTCAAGAGCTAATGAAGAGAGAATAAAACTCACATATATTCGTAAATCAAAAGCTGAATATTTTCGTATGCTTACAAGCCTTTATATAGGCTGAAAAATTAAGTCTAATCCTCATCAAAGGACTCCTAATCAAAGTAGGAAACTAACTAATAGAAGAGATCTAATTAAACTAGGAAACTATTTAATCTAACATCTAAATGGGCTGCGAAAATAATTAAAAAAAATAACGTGGCCCACAATATCAAACGGACCCCGGACTCCATCACGGAGTATCTCATTCTCTAGTGTTTGTGCCTGTGAGGCAAACAAACTCTTCAAGTGCTGAATCATTTCATAGGGTAGCATGTATTCATGTTGCCTTTGGAGTTCAAACTCATGAAGTCGACATAATGCCACGAGCGACATAGCATCATCAACGTGCTTCTTATGAGCAACCACATCAAACAAGGCATACTTGTTGATTTGTATCTTGAAAGCGAGTTTGGTTGAGCTTGTATACAATGTTTCTGTTACCACTATTACAATCTCTATCTGAATTGAATACTTGATTGCATATATACGTGTCCCTTATCTCGTATATAAGTTAGATCATACGATGTGTAGAAGATCACGGAAGTACGTATGATTGGTCGAAGCAATGAGATATAAAAGTTTCTGGTGAGACAACTTGAGGACGAGTTGTCGGTATGAGGCTGCGATATAGATGAAGTGACTGACTTAGTTGCTTGTCTATCTTTGATGCGTCTCGGCGTATTGAAGGATCACGGTGAGATGTGTTTTTCTATCGACCGTCGTGAAGAACCAAGATCTCGGTGACTTACGATGATCTAAACCTCGATAAGGTATTAGGTGAGTATGAGTTCTTGACCATCACTTTGACTTGTTATGGGTGAGGTTATATGTTCTAACCCAAGATTCTCCGCATCTTGGGTGGTGGCGATGCTTGTATGTCACGCTAGTTATCATGTCAGTCACCGTATCCGTTTAGGATGATGGCGTCCCTTAAGGAGCTCAAAGGTTTATTGTACTAAACCCCGCAGTTGAGTTAGCTCAAGTACAATAATAAGGTTGAGTGGTACTACTTAGGAATTAAAGATATTAATTATTTTAAGCGATGAGAATGCTATAAATAATTAATGGACGTTCGATATCTTAAATACGGGGATTCGTAATGTCTAAGTGCAAGCCGACTCAACCCGGTAATAAAGGGTAAGTCGGCATTTATTCTCTAGTGGCATGAATAAATGTTTATAAATTAATTAATGTTAGGTGAACATAAGATAATTAATTTATTTGAGGCTCATCTTTATTCCTTGCATTTGATCCACAGGTTGGCCCATCCGGGCCCGTAAGCTCTTGGAAATCGAGCCCCTATAGCTTACTATGGCAAGATTTTATTCTCTTTATCCTACAGGATATAATTATATTTATGGGATATCATAGATCCTTTCCTTATGGGATTATGGTAATGCATTATAAATATAAGGTATGAGATAAGGTCTAGGTTAATGCTCATTAATTAATCCTAAAATTTCGTGCATCTCATAGAGCTTGAGAGGATTCTCGATTTTTAGTATAGAGAGCATTGGGTGATTTTCGAAGCATTCTCCATAGATCGTCCTCACTCGAAGTTGGAGATTGGGCGGCGGGATCTGATCCGGAAGGTCAAAGCGAGTCCGTTCCGTTCGATCCGTTAAGTCTGTTCGGCCGACCTCTATAGATCCAAAGGTAAACGAGAAAACCCCTCGTGTTGCAATTAATTATATAGACGCATGCTGGGTATATAATCAATGTATGGTGAATTAAATATCCGAAGATAGATCCCAAGGCGGTAAACCTAGTTTTCCCTACAATTGGTATCGAGCACGGGATTAGTATCTTGGCTCTGTTGGATTAATTCGCGTTTGATTATTACGTGCGCTTAATTAATTGTTCGATCATCGTTCATCGTGGCTCGTTTTGTTTTGTTGGGTTTTGTTTTCACCACGAGAAAATCCGTGGTTAGATTAGATTTTTTTACGTAAATCTTATACGTAAAAAGAGCGAAGACGAAAGCACGAAAGGCGAGGCGATGGGGAAAAACGGTCTCATGGTGTCCTGGGCGGTTTCTCATGGCGAGCATCAGCGATCGCGAGGGAGATCGCAAGGCGCGGGCGGACGGCGGCGTGGCGGCGGGCTTTCGGCGGGCGGGCGGCGGCGGCGCCGGCGGTGCCCGAGCAGCGTGCACGCGGCGCAGGCGGCGACGCGCAGCGCGTTGCTCGCTGGAAACCTCGGCGCTCTGTCCCGCTCGGCGGAGCTCGGCGCGAATCGCGCTTGGAAACCTCGAGCGCGTGATTTTCTCGGCGGCTCTCGACCACGGCGCGCGTGCTGCGGCGAGGAAACCTCGGCGAGGTCTCGGCGGCGCAGGCGATGCGGGGCATGCGATTTTCGCGGATGCCCGGCGGCGCTTCGGCGTGCGGCTCGGCGACGTTCGGCGGGCGCGGGTGAGCTCGGCGGGTCACGGTCGTCCACGCGACCGCGCGCGGCAGCCAGCGGCGAGCACGCCAGTCTTGGCGAGGCGGCGGCGGTCTGGGCGCGCGCAGGGGCGTGTCTGGCGTGCGGCTAGCACATCTTGGGCCGACCGACCCAAACCGGACCGAACAATTTTTCGGCCCGAACCCGTTTTTTCGGCCCGATTCCAGTTTTTAGGCCCCATCCGGCCCGTTCCACCGATCCAGCCCAAATCCAGTTTTGACGAATCCAGTCCGTGCCCGTGCATGCGAGGCCCGTTTTCGAAGTTTAATTCTTTACTTTGCAATTCTATGTAATAGATTAGGCAAGAAAGTGCAGGTTCCACGAGTGGGCCACGATGAACGTTTTTATTTTATTTTTATCGTTCATTACATGTCGTGAATGTTTATATTATGCAGTAGCATGCTATGTATGTTTAAATTACGTTGACAAACCTTTAAGTGTTTTACGTATTTAAGTGCGCATAGTAAGCATGCTAGTTTTATCGCGTTTTCAAGCATATTTTAGAATTACTGCGAGCATGTTTTACATGTTGAGTTCTATAGACAAGCATGCTAGGATTACGTGATGCATGGACAAACCTTTTGAATAAAAGACTAAGCAAGCAACCCGACAAATTAATTTTTCAAATTAAGATGTCAAGACCTCCGGCCTTTGACCTCTAAACAAAGTGAGGCATGCTTGTGAGTAAATGTCCACCGCGTGGCTTGCTTGCTTTGTTTATCATAAGTTTGTTAGATGAGATTTCTAAATAAAATATTTTAAATCTATTGAGAAGTGGGAGTTTCATGTGTGGCGTCCACACGCGTGGCTTGCATGTGCGATTTTCATAAGTTCTCTAGAGATAGATATAAAATAAGATAACAAAAGAATTTGAATTGGGCGGTATGGTCTAGTGAGTATGCCAATTCTAAAATTCATTTTCTATTTGTTAAAATGTTGTCATTGCTTAGACATCACCTCGAGTACAACTTCCATGAAGTCCTTCTTGCGATAGTGATGTGGTCTAGTAAGGTCAATCGTTAATTTCATTTGTCATAAGGATAAGTTGACATGGATTGAAATTAAGCGACTAAAAGGTATATTTTAGTGCAGTGGGGGTTCGTGTGGCGATCACACGCGTGACTTGCATGTGGGATTCCTTGGGCGATTGGAGGTTTTAATTAATATTGTTTTTATCAAAAGTTACAATATTATTATTACTGAATTATGTCGTTAGTATGCTTATGTGTTTATCTTATCGTTTGGATATGTCTCTTACGATTATCAATATGCTCGCACAAAATCCGTTATCCGGTCCAAATTTTATCAGTGGAAAGCGAAACATGGAATATGTTCTTATAGTGAAGAACACATGTTTGTTCTCACTACTCCTAAACCCGATGCCCTTCTCGGCGCGATCGACTAATGAGCGACGAGTCGGCGGACTTTGGAATAAGTCGAACAATATTGCTAAATGCTATATGATGACTACTATGTCCAAAGGCTTGCAGCTGCTGACATCGATCGATGGTGAGCGTGGATCGATATTTGGTCAAGTCTCGAGAGTAAGTTTGGACGATCGGATCGGACGATCGCTTCCACAATGAGAGAAATCTTGGCGTGTAAGATGGAAGAAGGAAGTTCGGTCCATGAACATGTCTCCCATGACTCATCTCATGGATAGTCTTGATCGGTTGGGAGGAGGTATTGACGGTGAAGCGAGGTCGATATTATCCTCAATACTTTGCCCAAGTCTTTTGAGAACTTTCGCGTGAATGCGATCATGAGCAAGACCGAGTTTACACTTAGTCGGTTGCTTAATGATCTCGTTCTTTGCGGAAGGAGTTATGGGAAAAGGAGCACATGCTCTTGCTAGCACATCTAAGGGCCCAAAATTTTCGTTGCAAAATGGAAAAGAAAAGGGTACCAAAGGTGGAAGAGGCAAGGCAAATAGTGGGAGTAATGGGAACAAGAGCGTGGTTGCCACGGAGGCTTGAAGAAGCCAAAGGAGAAGGGCAAGTGCTTCAAGTGCGGTAAGGCGGGCATTGGAAGGCAAAATGCCCTATGCTCGAGGCTCAGTGCGCCGTTTGCTTTAATGTGAAACATGTTTAGCGACTTGTTCTACCCATTCTTGGGTAGTAGATCTGGCGGCTCGATCATGTTTGTTACACCTGCGGGGGTTCTGCGGACAAGGAGGCTGTTTGATGGCGAGATAACGATCTCCATGGGCATGGCGAAAGTCGAGGCCGTTGCAGTTGGAGATGTTACTTTATGTTTGAGAAAAGCAGTTTTAGTTTTAAAAGGCGTTTTATATGTGCGGATTTTCGGTGGAACCTTGTTCGCTTTTGAAATTATTTACTCATGGATATTACATTATTTTTGATAGTGGTGTTTCTATCATAAGAAATGGCGAAGTTATACGTGTTGTACGTTATATAATTAAGCTTATATCTATTTACGCCAAACATAATACCTATAACTATGTTGCATCTTCATCAAACCCTAAAAAGAAAGTTTTCTTGCAAGATGACACCACTTTTCTCGGCATCTTAGATTAGGTCACATCAATCTAAATAGGATCAAAGGCGGCTAAGAATGGGCGTTGGGCAATCTCATGATTACTCCATTCCGATCTGCGAATCTGTGTAGAAGGTAAGATGTCGACGGACCCTAAGCGAAGGTTATAGAGCCAAAGAAATGTTGGAGTTAGTCCATTCGACTGTGGACCGATGTCCACACAAGCTCGTGGAGGGTGCAGTATTTTGTCACTTTCATTGGCGATTACTCGAGAATGCGGATCGTATACCGCTTCACCGCAGTGCGAATGCTTTGAGAAATTCAAAGAGTTTAAGGCGGAAGTGGAGCGAAGCTAGGTAAAGTATCAAGTCGCTGCGTTACGATCGCGGTGGCGAATATCTCGATAACGAGTTTATGGACTATCTAGTGAAGTGTGGGATTACATCCGTAGCGCACTTCACAGCACACCACTGACAAAATGGTGTGTCGGGCGAAGAAATATGACTCTTTTGGAAATGGTTAGATCAATGATGAGTTATGCAACATTGCCTATTTCGTTACGGGGTATGCCTTAGAAACAACGGCATACTTGCTAAATCTAGTACCATCCAGTCGATCGAAAAGACCCGTTTCGAGTTGTGGTTTGGTATGACCGGTTTAAACCACATAAGGATATGGGCGATCCGACTGCGTCTTTGAACAAGAAGGCCCGACAAGTTGGAGGCTAGATCCGACGCAAGGCTGTTTATTGGCTATCTAGAGGAGCGAAGGTGGTTTATTCTATAGTCTAAGGATCGGAAGGTCATTATTAGCACTAATGCTCGATTCTTAGAAGAGGACTACATGAAAATCATAAATCCAAAGTTGAAATCATTCTTGAGAATTAGAAGATGATCGTATTCCACCACCGATTAGGCGAAGGTGCGAGATGTCGAGTCTAGTGGGAGGATCGACACGAGATACTTCAAGAAATTGAAGTGGGTCGAGTTCACTTTGGAGATACCGGCCGCATGAGTGGTTCCTACCCGACAAGTTGTGCGAGATGAGAACCACAAGTTTACTGCCCCCGTTGCCATAGTGCTGTAGAACCTCGTCGTAGTGGGAGGGTTGTTCGTCGACCCGGCGATTTATGTTAGTGGGACAATCTTGGATATATTCCCGGGAAGCGAGCGAGCGATAATCGACCCATGGACATACTGAGGAGGCGTCTGAGACATTGATGCAAGATCATGGCACGCGCTATGGACTTAGAAATGGAGTCCATAACGGCTATGGATGTATATGAAAGACACCTCTACGGATGGCAAGGAAGCCGTAGGTAGTAAGTGGATATACAAAAGGAAGAGATTAGATGGAGAGGTTTCGGCTTTTAAAGCCGAGGCTTGTGGCGAAGGGTACACTCAGTTGAGGCATCGATTTCGATGAGACCTTTTACTTTGTAGCAATGCTCAAGTCCATCGAAATTCTTGGCCATAGCAGCCCACTTGAACCTAGAGGTTTGGCAAATGGATGTTAAAACCGCTTTTCTAAGCGGTTACCTTGAGGAAGGTAGAGACATCTATATCTGACAACACCGAAGGTTATGTGGTAAAGGGTGAAGAGCATCTAGTATGGAAGCTTAAGAAGTCCATTTATGGACTTAAGCGAGCCTCTCGATCATGGAACTTACGCTTTGTGGTGGTAAAGTCCTATGGATTTACCCAGTTGCCTAGCGAGAGTTGTGTGTATCGGTTAGATGTTAACGGTGATGTGGTATTTCTTGCACTTTATGTAGATGACATTCTTCTAGTTGGCAACAACGTGAAGCTGTTATCAGACGTAAAGAGTTGGTTATCCGATCAGTTTCAAATGAAAGACTTAGGAGATGCAGCGTACATTCTTGGGATCAAGGTTTACCGAGATCGCAAGAAGAAAATGTTGAGCTTATCTCAGGCGTCTTACATTGATACTGTGATTACTCGTTTTAGTATGCAGACCGCCAAGAAAGGATTGCTACCTTTCAGACATGGCGTTCCTTTATCTAAGGCGATCACCTATATTACCAAAGGAGATAGAGGAAATGAGACAAGTTCCTTACGCTTCGCCGTAGGAAGTCTCATGTGCACGCAATGCTATGCGAGGCCCGATATCTTCTATGCGGTGAGCATAGTAGCTGAATATCGATCTAACCACGACAAGCTCATTGGATTGCGATAAAGCATATACTCAAGTACACGAAAGGACTCGAGATTATAGGCTGTTTACCATGCGAGATAGTCTAATGCCTTTGGGTTATCTGAGACTCGGTTTCCAAGTTGACCGTGATGAGAAAAAGTCGACCTCGGTATGTGTTTACCTTGGGAGGTGGAGCCGTATCTGGCGGGTGCAAAGCGCGATGCATTGCGGACTCTACCATGGAAGCCGAATATGTAGCCGCCGGAGGCTTCTAAGGAGGCTGTATGGTTGAGAACTACCTCATGGATCTAGGTGTGGTACTGGTTTGCCTAAGAGTATCATAGTTTCTTGTGATAACTCGGTGCGATGCAAACTCGAAGAACCACGGACCCACAAGGCGACCAAACACATAGAGAGAAATTACCATGTCATACGAGAAATCGTTAGGCGAGGTGGCGTCTTGATTGAAAAGATTGATCGACGGAAAATCTAGCGGATCCATTCACAAAGAGCACGCCGCAAAAGTACGAAGTGCACGTTCGAGGACTTGGATTGCGCTTGATGGCACCCACTTAGAAAGGAAACTTTTGTATAAGTGGGAGAAGCAAAGTGATGGTTGTTTGTAATAGCAAGTAGAAAGACACATTGTATACTAAAAGTTTGCTTTAGTATAAGTGGGAGATTGTTGGATTTGTATCTTGAAAGCGGTTTGGTTGAGCTTGTATACAATGTTTCTGTTACCACTATTACAATCTCCTATCTGAATTGAATACTTGATTGCATATATCGTGTCCCTTATCTCATATATAAGTTAGATCATACGGTGTGTAGAAGATCACGAAGTCCGTATGATTGGTCGAAACAATGAGATATAAAAAGTTTCACGGTGAGACAACTTGAGGACGAGTTGTCGGTATGAGCTGCGATATAGATAAGAAGTGACTTGACTTAGTTGCTTGTCTATCTTTGATGCGTCTCGGCGTATTGAAGGATCACGGATGAGATGTGTTCTTCTATCGACCGTCGTGAAGAACCAAGATCTCGATGACTTACGATGATCTAAACCTCGATAAGGTATTAGGTGAGTATGAGTTCTTGACCATCACTTTGACTTGTTATGGGTGAGGTTATATGTTCTAACCAATTCTACGCATCTTGGGTGGTGGCGATCTTGTATGTCACACTAGTTATCATGTCAGTCACCGTATCCGTTTAGGATGATGGCGTCCCTTAAGGAGCTCAAAGGTTTATTGTACTAAACCCCGCGGGTTGAGTTAGCTCAAGTACAATAATAAGGTTGAGTGGTACTACTTAAGGAATTAAAGATATTAATTATTTTAAGCGATCAGAATCTATAAATAATTAATGAACGTTCGATATCTTAAATCGAGGATTCGTAATGTCTAAGTCAAGCCCGACTCAACCGGTAATAAAGGGTAAGTCGGCATTTATTCTCTAGTGTCATGAATAAATGTTTATAAATTAATTAATGTTACAAATTTGAACATAAGATAATTAATTTATTTGAGGCCCATCTTTATTCCTTGCATTTGATCCCTGGGCTGGCCCATCCAGGCCCGTAAGCTCTTGGAAATCGGCGCCCCTATAGCTCACTATGGCAAGATTTTATTCTCTTTATCCTACAAGGATATAATTATATTTATGGGATATGCATAGATCTTTCCTTATGGGATTATGGTAATGCATTATAAATATAAGGTATGAGATAAGGTCTAGGTTAATGCTCATTAATTAATCCTAAAATTTCGTGCATCTCATAGAGCTTGAGAGGATTCTCGATTTTTTAGTATAGAGAGCATTGGGTGATTTTCCGAAGCATTCTCCATAGATCGTCCTCACTCGACGTTGGAGATTGGGCAACCGGGATACAGTCCAGAAGGTCAAAGCACGAGTCCGTTCCGTTCGATCCGTTCGTCCTGTTCGACCGACCTCTACAGATCCAAAGGTAAACACGAGAAAACCCCTACGTGTTGCAATTAATTATATAGACGCATGCTAGGTATATAATCAATGTATGGTGAATTAAATATCCAAGATAGATCCTCGGGGCGAGGGCTAAACCTAGTTTTCCTACAATACTTAGGAGAAAGCTCATCGGGGATGGTACTGATTGGTTTGTCCAAGACATACTCAATCTTATCCGTCTTTAACACCAAGCGCATGCAACGTAGCCAATCCGAATAGTTTGACCAGTCAACAAATTTGTTTCCACCAAACATTTATATAACATAGTCGACATCGTAACTGAACGAAAAATAAAAGAAATTAGAACAAAATTAGAACAAAGTAAACACAGATCACAATCGTATCACTTATCAAACAAGGGTTTATTGTATTGATTAGCTCCCACTAATTTTAACATATATTGCATCCCCAAATGCAAAATACGGTTTATATTAAATATAAATCTTAGTAGTCGAATCAAGTCGATAATATTGTAGCCCTGCGGTGATGACTACAACAATATCACTCGGTGGGCCTCAAAGCGATTGCGGTGACAATTTTGCATCGATTTAAGTCGCATTATTACGACCTCTGCGGATTGATGACCACAATAATGACACTTAGTCGGTTTTGAATCCGAATGCAACAACAATCCTCAACTCTTGGTTTATTAATTCAATTAATATGTGTCCACTAATTATCTTGATCAGGAGGGCGATACAAAATAATTAAGCAAGTAAACCCTATCACACGATGCTAACCATGCATCAATGAGTGAGCCTTGGCCTTGTCGATTTGGGAGTAAACACGAGGGTGTAAAACTCTTGGACGAAAAGGTTAGTGGTCTCAAACAATTATGATGTACGACACGTTTTGTTTCAAAGAACAAGACTTGTATTTAGTGGGGTTAAAACATGTAATAATTTTTTATTTTAATATCCAATATTAAAACCAAAATAATTACTAGGTGCTGCCTACCCAGACATAAAATGCGGACCACACATATTGGGCGCGCCGCCTACCCAAATATAAAAGTGGTCTCTAACTACTATAGTTAAAATATAAGCATAAAATCAAATAGCATGCTTATCACAGAAAAACAGCAAATATGGCTCAACGAATAAATTCATTAATCTAATTAATAATTTCATTCTCTAATTAAAAGTGGATATATGCATTTATATTAATTCTAAATTAGTATAAATATTCATTTAGTTTTATTATTTCTAAAATAATAATCAAATAATATTTATTAATATAATTAATAAATCAAATCTTTAATTATGAACATAAGTATATTATATTAATTCTAAATTAATATAAAATCAAACTTTATACTATTATTTCAAAATAATAATAAAGTTAAAATTTATTAATCTAATTAATAAATTAATGTTCAAAATAATGATTAGATTTATTAATTCTAAATTAATAAAATTAATCCATGTACATTAGTAAATTATATTAATTCTAAATTAATATAAAATTAAGCGTTATAATATTATTTCAAAATAGTAACAAAGTTTAAATTTATTAATCTAATTAATAAATTTATTTCAAAAATATGATTAAATTTATTGATTCTAAATTAATTAATTAAATCCATGTATATTAGTAGATTGTATTAATTCTAAATTAATACAAAATCGAAATTAATGTTATTATTTTGAAAATAATAATATTAAAATAAAACTTATTAATCCAATTAATAAATTAATTTTGTGAAATTGAAAATTATATTTTATTAATTCAAAATTAATAAAAAAACATTTTTTTATAAACTGTGATAGCCCAAAGTGGGCTGCCACAAAGTTGGCCCAAAACGGCCTAAAAAAACGCATCCAGAAGCCGTGCAACCCAGCAACACCGGCCCGCGCATGCGCGGCCGTAGCGGAATGCCCCAACCCAGCCCCCGAGCCAACACGCCCGCGGAAGCCCAGCAACGTGCGAGCGGCCCAGCGCGTGACGCGTTAGGGTTTTGCGATGCTCGTTGCGCCGTCTCCCGTTCCGCCGTTGCGTTTCGCGACTCCGTCGACGACTCCACGGACGCCGCGATTCTGGCGTTCCGCAGCGACCGCAGAAACCTTTCTTCTTTCGCCGCCCGTCGCGACGACGTGAAGAAGCGTGCTGCTAAAGCACGGTCGCGGCGGCGACGAGCGCGCACCTCACGCCGCGTCGTCGACCACTGTGTTCTCTGCATTTTCGATGGAGTTTCAGAGGTTGCAGGTTTCGACGGCGGCGACGAGCGCGAGCGCCTCACGCCGCGTCGTCGATCGCCATCCGTGAAACGCAACCCGGCGAGGAAGGGGTGAGTCGACGGTGGAACAACGGTGAAGAATCACTTTCGGCGAAACCAATTTCCAATCAAACACAAAATCCGGATTTTTCTTTTCGATTTTCGTTTGTTTTTCCTTTAAAAAGCAGTTAAAAAAAAAAGAAAACAAGCGAAATAAAAAATCAAAATACGAAATTGAAATTTCGTTAAATCCACAATTAATTAGAACATGAATTAATCATAAATCGGTAGGGCTCGATACCCTTGTTGGGTATTCTTGGCGGTGATCTAATGATACGCGGTGGAATGCGGTCGAGAAACAAATCTAGATATCTGATTAAACATGCGATGAGCCCTATGAACACGTTAGATAGAGAACTTACGATTTGCAATGCTTTCGATGAATCGCAAGGTTGTCTCCACAACTATGGTATCGCGTGTATCTGAAATATGATTGCGAGAACAATTCATCGGTACAAAACTCAGCAGAGAAAGCCAAGAAATCTCTGAATGAATTAACGATAGTTCTCTAAGATTATGATTATGTATTCTCATTGACCTAATGAATAATTATCTCTATTTATATTAAATATAAATAGAGCAGCCCATTAAAGCCCTAGCTTATATGAGCTTTTATTCTTTAGTCTGCTTTAATTAATTAATAATCCAACCATTAATTAACTAAAGTTCATATATCTAATTTATTCCATAATCTTCTTTCAAGAGTGTCACACACAAACTTTGGTTTTGACGATATAGAAAAAGGAAAAGTTGGTGTTTGACTAAGAGGGTGTTTGGCTGAGCTTATAAGCTCTTTAAAACAACTTATAAATACATTTAGGAGCTTATAAGGCATTGCAAAGTGTTTGACAAAATAAGCTCATAAGCGAACTTTTAATTTGTGAAAATAAGCTCCAACAGTTTATAAGCTCGTAAAAATAAGTTGATCAATCCTAACTTATTTTTTCATAAACTTATAAGCAATCATGAATTTACCAAAATAACCTTATTATAGTTAGTTATTTCCTGCATACACTATCAACTTGGCGTTTAAATCGATTTTATCTCTAACTATGATTTTCTCTCTAACTTACGATTCTTTCTGCAAACATAAGATCGATTATCCAAACAACTTTAACAACTTATAAAGACAGGGCATTCACTCTTATAAATTTTGAAACATCTCATGGTGTTTAGAACATAAAGCTCTAAAATAAACTTAGCCAAACACCCCTAAGTTGTGTGCTAAAATAAATTAAGTTTTAGGGACGCAAGAATGTAGCACAAAAAGGGTGGTCCAATTTTGAGTTGGCAAATAGGCTTTTGAGTTCGATGGGGCCCACAATATATATGATAATTGACTTTTACATCTCACATGAAGTCCATTAAAGCCGTTTAAACCTTCAGGATTGTCATACGTGTAAAGTTGTAGGTTGTAACAATTTATTCCCTTATTCGTGCACAAAAATATAAAATATGTTGCTTCTCAAAGTACACTCATGTGGATCCCATCTAGTGTAATAGTTATGTGCCTGCATAGTACTAATTGTCTGGTAATTAAGATATTAGATAGCAGCATTAAACTCTCATACTCGTCTTTTAATCTAAGTTTATTGTTAAATCACTATTCCTCTTTATACTACACAACTCAACACAATTGTCCGATATCTAATCTCTTCCTCAACAGCAGTGCAGATAATTCTAAGCCATAGCAAAATTACTCTTGAACACCAAAAAGTTACTCGAAATTTTGCACTGCCCAATTTCAAATCCTTGTACTAAATCAGACACAACACCATACCTGGCAAAAACTTTACGATGAAGAAGTGTCGTGCTGATTCATACTCATTGACGAACTCTCAAATCCAACGAGTTGACTTCGAATATCAGTGAATTTGCACATTAGGTTTGTACAAATTACTATAGATCTTCCGCTAGGTCGTTTTATTTGTAATTTTATACCGGTTAACCAGTCGAATCTAATGGTATTTTTTATTACAAGTTTTTTGGAACACTCTGTCTGCAAATGGACATGCTTCTTGTGTTCTAGCTTGGTGTGGGTAGTTTCAAATGAAGAGCGGTCGACGAACCCTAGTTTTACAAGGTAAAAGTTTTTAGATGGGCTTCTTCAAAATATTGCAAAGTTCATTTTTTGAATGTATCTGTGATATACGGTGGTATGTGTATGTTCTGATTATATTATGATTCAGGGAATAGTAAATAATTTGATATTTTTATGGGCTTCTTCATTATGATTTATTGTTTAATTTAGTGCTAGGATTTATCAACTAGCTAAGTTCTACACGTTTGATGAAAATCTTCAAAGATTTCCTCAATTTTTTAATTACAATATTAAAATCCTTCTGCAAGTTTTGGGAAGTTTTGCCTTTGATGTAATTTATTGATTTTCAGGCAAGAAATGCAACAATGAAAACGATTTAAGTGGAACCTAGAAATATCCACTACACTATGACTTTTCTTTTGTCTAACATATCTAACTGCTTTTGATAGGGGTCACATTATATTTCTCTCTTTTTCTTCATTCTGTTTCTTCTTATTCTTTTATTTTACCGAAGTTTTTTCATTTAAATATTAGTTTTTACTTCCAACCAACTCATCTTATTTGTGCAAGAAAATGACATTATTTGTGATGGTCTTTCCATATATTAACAACCAATATATTGTTAAGGTCATTTGATGTTTAGAGTGATTTCAGTTGAATGGCTTTTGAGACTCTCGATTCTTACTATAACACAAGTTTGTTTAATGACTTATGCTTTACTTGACTTTCCAGTCAGCCACTCGTGGATCCAGAGATCTTGTATTGCAGTATTTGAAGTCATAATAAGTTTCAGATGCCTCTCTACCTTGAACCAAGCCACCTAGGGCTCGAGCTTCGATCGAATGAAACAGATGTAGGGAAAACTAGGTTTAGCCCTCGCCCCGAGAATCCTTGGATATTTAATTCACCATACATTGATTATATACCTAGCATGCATCTATATAATTAATTGCAACACTAGGGCTCGAGTTTCGATCGCTCGAATGAGCGGATCGAGCAGAGCGGACTCGTGCTTTGACCTTACGGGCGTATCCGGTTGCCCAATCTCCAGCGTTGGTGAGGGCGATCTATGGAGAATGCTTGGAAAATCACCCAATGCTCTATGGAATCTCTAAAATTCTCTCTCAATTTCTTGTGAGATGGGCGAAAATTCTATGAGGATTAATGAACATTAACCTAGACTTTATCTCTTACCTTATATTTATAATGCATTACCATAATCCCATAAGGAAAGGATCTATGCATATCCATAAATATAATTATATCCTTGTAGGATAAAGAGAATAAAATCTTGCCATAGAGAGCTATAGGGGCGCCGATTTCCAGAGCTTACGGGCTGGATGGGCGGCCAGGATCAATCAAGGAATAAAGATGAGCCTCAAATAAATTAATTATCTTATGTTGACCCGAACATAAATTAATTTATAAACATTTATTCATGCCACTAGAGAATAAATCTTGACTTACCCTTTATTCTTAGAAGTTGAGTCGGGCTTGCACTTAGACATTACAGATCCCGTATTTAAGATATCGAGCGTCCGTTAATTATTTATAGCAATCGTGCTTAAAATAATTAATATCTTTAATTCATAGCGATACCACTCGACCTTATTATTGTGCTTGAGCTAACTCGACTGCGGGGTTTAGTCTGATAAACCTTTGAGCTCTCTTAAGGGGCGTCGTCGTCTAGCGGATACGGTGACTCGTCTGAGATAACTAGCGTGACATACATGCCTTTGCCACCACCCGAGATCACGGAGAATCTTGGGTTAGAACATATAACCTTCATCCATAACAAGTCAGTGATGGTCGACAACTCATACTCACCTAATACCTTATCGGGGTTTAGATCATCGTAAGTCACGAGATCTTGGTTCTTCACGACGGTCGGATAGAAGAACACATCTCGCCGTGATGATCGCTGATACGTCGAGGCGTGCCGGCATAGACAAGCAACTAAGTCGAGTCAACACTTCTTATCTATATCTGCTATCCGTGACAACTCGTCCTCAAGTTGTCTCGTTGTGAAACTTTTATATCTCGTTAAGCTTGACCAATCATACGGACTTACGTGATCTTACACACGTGTGATCTAACTTATATATGAGATAAGGGGACACGAGATATATGCAATCAAGTATTGATTCGGATAGGAGATTGTAATAGTGGTAACGAAACATTGTATACAAGCTCAACCAAGCGCTTTCGATATACAAATCCGACAATCTCCCACTTATACTAAAGCGAACTTTTAGTATCTGATGTCTTTCTACTAGCTATTACAAACAACCATCACTTTTCTCCCACATACAAAGTTTCCTTTCTAAGTGGGTGCCATCAGCGCAATCGAGTCCTCGAGCGTGCGCCGTGAGACTTTTTGCGGCGAGCTCTTTGTGAATGGATCCGCTAGATTTTCCGTCGTATCAATCTTTTCAATCAACGTCCTCGTCTAACGATTTCTCGTATGACATGGTACTTTCTCTCTATGTGTTTGGTGCGCTTGTGGGTCCGTGGTTCCTTGAGTTTGCCTTTTGCACAGTTATCACGATAAACTATGATACTCTTAGGCAAACCGGGTACCACGCTAGATCCATGATGTGGTTCTTGAACCATCTGACCTCCTTAGAAGCCTCCGGCGGCTACATATTCGGCTTCCATGGAAGAGTCCGCAATGCATCGGCTTTGCACTCACTTGAGATACGGCTCCACCTCCCAAGGTAAACACATAGCCGAGGTTGACTTTTTCTCATCACGGTCGACTTGGAAATCCAGTGCAGCATAACCCAAAGGCATTAGACTATCGCATGGTAAACTAGCCTATAATCTCGAGTCCTTTTCGGTGCTTGGTATATGCTTCTTGCGATCAATGAGCTTGTCGAGGTTAGGCGATATCTAGCTACTATGCTACCGCATAGTAGATATCGAACCTCGTGCATAGCATTGCGTACATGAGACTTCCCTACGGCGGGCGTAGGAACTTGTCTCATTCCTCTATCTCGCTGCGGTCATGGGTATTGCGTCTTGAATAAAGGAGCGCCATATGCGAAGGTAGCAATCCTTTCTTGGCGGTGCGCATACTAAAACAGTAATCACGGTATCGATGTAAGGCGCACGAGATAAGCTCGACATTTTCTTCTTGCGATCTCGGTAAACCTTGATCCCAGAATGTCTGTTGCATCTCTTAAGTCTTTCATTTGAAGCGATCGGATAACCAACTCTTTCGTCGATAGCGACTTCACGTTGTTGCTGACTAGAAGAATGTCATCTACATAAAGTGCGATAAATACCACATCACGTGAACATCTAACGATACACACAACTCTCGCTAAGCAGTGGGTAAATCCATAGGACTTCACCACCTCGTCAGCGTAAGTTCCATGATCGGGAGGCTGCTTAAGTCCATAAATGGACTTAAGCTTCCATACTAGATGCTCTTCACCTTCTACCACATAACCTTGGGTTTTGCATATAGATGTCTCTACCTTCCTCAAGGTAACACGTTTAGAAAAGCGGTTTTAACATCCATTTGCCAAACCTCTAGGTTGAGTGGGCTGCTATGGCGAAGAATTACGATGGACTTGAGCATTGCTACGGTGAAAAGGTCTCGTGAAATCGATGCCCTCAATCAGTGTACCCTTCGCCACAAGCACGGCTTTAAAAGCGAAACCTCTCCATCGGAATCTCTTCCTTTGTATATCCACTTACTACCTCGGCTTCCTTGCCATCGGTAGAGGTGTCTTTTCATATACATCCATAGCCGTTATGGACTCATTTCTAAGTCCATAGCGGTGTGCCATAATCTTGCATCAATGTCTTGTATCGCCTCCTTGTATGTCCATGGGTCGATTATTGCTGTTCGTTTCACGGGACTATATCAGAAGATTATCCACGAACATAAATCGCTCGGGTTGACGAACAACCTCCCACTCTGACGAGGTTCTCTGGGCACTATAGCAGCGGTGGGTGCGAGAAACTTGTGGTTCTCTATCTTGCACAACTTCTTTGGGTAGGTACCACACATGCGGTCGGTATCTCGGTGGAACTCGACCCACTTCAATTTCTTGAAGTATCGGTGTCGATCCTCCCACTAGACTCGACATCTCGTACCTTTGGCCTGTCGGTGGTGGAATCGATCGTCTTCTAATTCTTGAAGAATGATTTCAACTTTGGTTATGATTTTTATATAGTCCTCTTCTAAGAATCGAGCATTAGTCTATTAATGACTTTCGATCCTTGGGACTACAGAATAAACCACCTTCGTTCCTCTAGGATAGCGATAAACGACCTTGCGTCGGATCTAGCCTCAACATCGACCTTCTTGTTGGCCGCGTGTCTTTGGGTGCCCCATATCATATGTGGCTTAAAGCGGGCTTGCATACCAAACCACAACTCGAAGGGTCTTTTCGGTGACTTGGATGGTACTAGATTTAGCAAGTATGCCGCGTTTCTAAGGCATACCCCGGAGCGAAATAAGCGATGTAACATAACTCATCATAGATCTAACCATTTCGAAAAGGTCTGTTCTTGCTCGACACACCATTTCTTTGTGGTGTGCCCGGTGAAATCTGTTGGGATGTAATCCACACTTTACTAGATAGTCCATAAACTTCGTTCTTGAGGTATTACGCCAGCGATCGGACGCGATGACTTGATACTCTTACCTACCGTCTCACTTCCGCCTTAAACTCTTTGAATTTCTCAAGCATTCGGACTGCGGTGAAGCGGTATCGTATCCGTACCTTGAGTGTCGATGAAAGTGACAAAATACTCGTACCCTCCACGAGCTTGTGTGGACATCGGTCCACACAGTCGAATGGACTAACTCAACATTTCTTTGGCTCTATAACCCTTCGCTTTGAAGGTGCAGTCGACATCTTACCTTCTATCACGAGATTCGCGGTGGGAGCGGATAGCAGTGAGATTACCAGCGCTCCATTCTTAGCGGTCTTTGGATCCTATTTAGATTGATGTGACCTAATCTAAGATACCGAGAGAAAAGTGGTGTCATCTTCTTGAAAAACTTTCTCTTTTAGGGTTTGTAGAAGATCAACATAGTTATAGGTATTATGTTTTGCGAGAAATAGTATAAAGCGAATTATATAAAGTGCCGACCACGGATAACCGTCATTTCTTATGATAGAAACACCACTATAAAAATAACGAATATCCATGAGTAAATAGTTTGAAGCGAAACAAGGTTCGCCGAAAATCCGGCACATATAAAGCGTCTTTCAAAACTAAAGCTGTTGTCCCAAAACACAAAGAAACATCTCCAAGCGCAAGCGCCTCGACTTTCGCGCGTTGCCCATGGAATCGTTATCTCGCCATTAGCTAGCTCCCTTTCGCGAGGAACCCACGCAGTGTAACAAACATGATCGATCGCACCGATGTCTACTACCCGAGAATGGGTAGAACAAGTAGCTAAACATGTTTCGTTACTAAAGCAAGCAGCGTACCTTGAGCATGAGCATAGGGCACTTAGCCTTCCAATGCCCGTCTTGCCGCGCGAAGCACTTGCCCTTCTCCTTTGGCTTCTTCAAGCCTCCGGTGGC
Organism: Salvia rosmarinus; assembly: GCA_036937905.1. Lineage (NCBI taxonomy): Eukaryota > Viridiplantae > Streptophyta > Magnoliopsida > Lamiales > Lamiaceae > Salvia > Salvia rosmarinus. The sequence goes on along the minus strand of CM072820.1, from coordinate 32,722,102 downwards.
GACCATGTTCTTGCTCCCATTACTCCCACTATTTCCTTGCCTCTACCACCTTTGGTGCCCTTTTTATTTTCCCGTTTGCTGCGGAAAATTTGGGCCCTTAGATGTGCTAGCAAGCATGCTCCTTTTCCCATAACTCCTTCCATGACCACGAGATCATTAAACAGCGACTAAGTGTAAACTCGGTCTTGCTCATGATCGCATTCTGTAGTTCTCAAAAGACTTGGCGGTGTATTGAGGATGATATCGACCTTGGCTTGGCCGTCAATACCTCCTCCCAGTGATCAAGACTATCCATGAGATGAGTCATGTGGAGACATGTTCATGGACGAACTTCCTTCTTCCATCTTACGCCAAGATTTCTCTCATTGTGTGAGGCGGATGTCGATCCGATCGCCCAAACTTACTCTCGAGACTTGACCAAATATCGGTCGCGTTTACCATCGGTGATCTTTGCGATTACAAACCTTTGGACATAGTAGTCATCATATAGCATTTAGCCATATTGTTTGACTTATTCAAAGTCGCTTGTCTCTCTCTGCTCATTAGTCGATCGTCGATAAGGGCATCGAGTTTAGAATCTTGAGAACAAACATGTGTTCTTGACGATAAGAACATATTCAGTTTCGTTTCCACTCGATAAAATTTGGACGGATAGCGGTTTTGTGCGAGCATATTGATTATCGGCGTAAGAGACATATCGAAGCGATAATGTAAACACATAAGCATACGATCGCATATAATTCGTAACAATAATATTGTAACCTTTTGATAAAACAATATTAGCGAAACCTCCAATAAGCGAGGAATCCAACATACAAGCCAGCGTGTTGGCGTTTACATGAACCCTCGACCCGGACTAAAATATACCTTTTAGTCGTTTAATTTCAATCCATGTCAACAACCTTATGACAAATGAAATTAACGATTGGACCTTACTAAGCGACATCACTATCGCAGAAGGGACTTGGCGGGAAGTTGTACTCGGTGATGTCTAAGCAATTCCACATTTTAACAACAGAAAATGAATTCTTAGAATTGGCATACTCACTCGGACCATACCGCTTCCAATTCAAATTCTTTTGTTATCTCATTTTATATCTATCTCTAGAGAACTTATGAAAATCGCACATCTGAGCCACGAGTGTGGACATTGACACATGAAACTCCCACTTCTCGATAGATTTAAAATGTTTTATTTAGAAATCTCATCTAACAAACTTATGATAAGCAGTGCAAGCAAACCCGCAGCGTGTGGGCGTTTTACTCACAGTCGTATCACTTTGTTTAGAGATTAAAGGTGGAGGTCTTGACATTTTAATTTGGAAAATTAATATGTCGGGTTGCTTCTTAGTCTTTTTGTTCAAAAGGTTTGTCCGTGCGGATCACGTAATCTAGCATGCTTGTCATAGAACTCGACATGTAAAACATGCTCATGAGAATTCTAAAATATGCTTGAAAGCGATAAACCTAGCATGCTTACTATGCGCCATCGTAAAACACTAAAGGTTTGTCGGCGTAATTTAAACATACATAGCATCTTCTGCATAATTTAAACATCCACGACATGCGATGAACAATAAAAATAAAATAAAAGCGTTCATCGTGGCCGCTCGTGGAACTCGCACTTTCTTGCCTAATCTATTACATAGAATTGCAAAGTGCGAATTAAACTTGACAGGCCTCGCGTGCAGAGCACGGACGGATTCGTCAGCGGATTCGGGCGGAATAATGGAACAGGCGAACCGGGTCAAGGTCGGATCGGGGTGGCGGGTCGGGGCGAACCGGGTCGGTCGACCCAGGCTAAGCGGGCGGGTCGAAGCAAAGGTGGGCGCGCTGAGGCACGACCCGTGCGCGCCAGCTTCTTGCCGCCCCTCGTCAGCGGCGAGCCAGCGCCAGCTCCCTGCGAAAGGCTTTGCCGGTGCCGCGCATCTGCCGGGCCCTACCGGGCGAGCCGTGCTACGTCGCGGCCTGCCGGGGCATCCGCGTGAAAATCGCGCGCCCGCGTCGCCCGCGCCGCCGCCGCCGCTGCGCGTTGAGGTTTCAGCAGCGTCGTCGCATGAGGCTGCCGGCGCCGCCGAGGCCTCGCGAGTTAGCGCACCTCGCGTCGCCGCGCCTGCCAGCGCTCGAGGTTTCCGTGTGCGCCTTGCGTCGAGCCCGCCCGGCGGTCGAGCACTGCGAGGTTTCCGATGCGATAAGCGCGCGCGCGTCGCCGCCCGCCGCTGCGCGACCGCTGCAGCGTCTGTCCGCCCGGCTCGTCGTCTTTGTCGAGCAGCGCCGCGGCGCCGAGTCTTTGCCGTGTATCCGGTTTCTCCGGTAAGTCTTTGTCGTCTCGTTCTTCGTGCTTTCGTCGTTCTTCTTTACGAGATAAGATTCTGGAAAAATAAATCTAATCTAACCACGGATTTTCGTGGTGAAAAACAAAACAACAAAAACAAAAGCGAGCGCGATGAGCAGCGGATCAACAATTAATTAGCGCGCGTAATAATCAGCGTGAATTAATCCAGCGAGCGAATCGATCGGGCTCGATACCAGTGTAGGGAAAACTAGGTTTAGCCTGGCCGAGAATCTATCTTGGATATTTAAATCACCATACATTGATTATATACCTAGCATGCATCTATATAATTAATTGCAACACGTAGGGTTTTCTCGTGTTTACCTTTGGATCTGTAGAGGTCGATCGAGCAGACGAGCGGACGAGCGGAACGGACTCGTGCTTTGACCTTACGGGCTGTATCCGGTTGCCCAATCTCAGCGTCGGTGAGGGCGATCTATGGAGAATGCTTGGGAAAATCACCCAATGCTCTATGGAATTCTCGAAAATTTCTCTCAATTTCTTGTGAGATGGGCGAAAATTCTATGAGGATTAATGAACATTAACCTAGACTTTATCTCTTACCTTATATTTATAATGCATTACCATAATCCCAAGGAAATGATCTATGCATATCCATAAATATAATTATATCCTTGTAGGGTAAAGAATAAAATCTTGCCATAGAGAGCTATAGGGCGCCGATTTCCAAGAGCTTACGAGACTGGATGGGCGGGCCGAGGATCAAATCAAGGAATAAAGATGGGCCTCAAATAAATTAATTATCTTATGTTCATCCCGAACATAAATTAATTTATAAACATTTATTCATGCCACTAGAGAATAAATCTTGACTTCCCTTTATTACAGAAGTTGAGTCGGGCTTGCACTTAGACAATCTGAATCCCGTATTTAAGATATCGAGCGTCCATTAATTATTTATAGCAATCTAGCGCTTAAAATAATTAATATCTTTAATTCATAAGCGTTACCACTCAACCTTATTATTGTACTTGAGCTAACTCGACTGCGGGGTTTAGTACAATAAACCTTTGAGCTCCTTAAGGGGCGTCATCATCCTAAGCGGATACGATGACTCGTCTGAGATAACTAGCGTGACATACAAAACGCCACCACCCAAGATGCGGAGAATCTTGGGTTAGAACATATAACCCTACCCATAACAAGTCAGTGATGGTCGACAACTCATACTCACCTAATACCTTATCGAGGTTTAGATTATCGTAAGTCACGAGATCTTGGTTCTTCACGGCGGTCGAGATAGAAGAACACATCTCCTTGTGATCCTTGATACGTCGAGGCGTACCGGCATAGACAAGCAACTAAGTCAGTCACTTCTTATCTATCTGCGGCTATCTGAGACAACTCGTCCTCAAGTTGTCTCGGTTTGTGAAACTTTTATATCTCATTAAGCTTGACCAATCATACGGACTTACGTGATCTTCTACACTTGTATGATCTAACTTATAGATGAGATAAGGGGATACGGATATCGGATCAAATGGTGGAGATTGTAATCGTGGTGAGGAGACAGCTGAGAGCGCTTTCGTATACAAATCCGACAACGGAGATTCGGGCTCGATCGGTTCGGACACAATGGTGTATCGTTGAGGGTTGAGAGCAGCGGCGGAGCAACAACGGTTATTTCACGGGAGGCGGGATGATGGCTGCTCACGCCTGAGATGGAGCCGCGCCTACAATAGAGGCGGCGGCGATGCGAGCACCCTCGGCGGGGCCTCGCCGAGCCCAAAGCGGCGGCGAACCTAAAACAAAAACAAGATAAAAAAATATGAGAGACAGATGGAATGTGAGAGACAAAAGAGGGAGGATAAATCCACCCAATACATGTGTAGTGGTGTTGTGAAAAAGGAGGCGACGCCGAGAGGGGACGCGACGGTGGAGCATCGAATGATGTGGCGGTGCTGGAGGCAGAGCAAGAGGCGATGGAAGAGGTGTGACAGCGGGGCTACCAAACACGGTAGCGACGCTGACGACGCTTCTCCGGAAAAAGAGGATGGCGGTAGAGACCGTGGCGGCGATGCACGTCGTCGGGTTGCGGAAGGACTAGGGGTGTGCATCGGGCGGTCGGTTCGACCGACCGACCGACCGAAATTTTCAAAACCGAAAACCGAACCGAACGGATTTTTTTGAACCGAACCGAACCGATTTATAATTTCGGACCGACCGAAAACCGAACCGAAAAAACAGATCGGTTTCGATCGGAAAAATCGACGAAATATAAATTATATATATATTTTCTAAATAAACATATTTTTATCCTAATTATTTAATTAAAATATTAATTAATTATTATATAAAATATATAAATATATAAAAATAATAGTTTCGGTTCGGTTCGATTACCACCGAATCTAAAACGTAAAACCGAAAATCGATTTTAGTTAAAATTTTGAACCGAACCGAAAACCGATTTCCTCAAAAATCGAACCGAACTGACCGAAACCGATCGGTTCGATCGATTTTTTCGGTTCGGTGCGGTCCATGCACACCCCTAGGAAGGACGACGGCAAGGGCACAATTGTGGATCTGTGGAGCTTTGTTTAAGAAGGAAGGAAGACAAGAGGGTGGGGAAGGGAGATGACGTCACAGTAGCTACGATGTCATGGCAGTGGCAGCAGAGGGCGACGACCCCACCAAGGACGGCGACAATCCAGTGGGTTGTGAGAGAGGGACGTAGACGGTATAGGAGCTATAGGATTGGAGAGGGAAGAGACAGGAGGGATGTGACGCGAACGGTGGTCTCCGACGACGACGTGCCACCGGAGACGAGGGAACGGCACAGAGGAAAAAAGTAGGGGTGAACAAAAAATTCGAGAATCGAATATCCGATCCGAACCAAACCGAAATTTAAAATTCTGTTTGGATTTTTCGGACTGATCGGATCGGATTGAAATTTTTTAAAATTTCAGATTTTCGGATCGAATTTTTTAAATCCGAATTATATATAATTTATATATAAAATAATATTTTATTTAAATATGTTTAAATTTAATATAAATATATATAAAAATTAACAAAAATTGGTTTCGAATTTTTTTCATAATTTCGGATTTTTCGGTTCGGTTCGAATTTTTTTATTAAAAATTCGGATTTTCGGATATTCGGTTCGGATCGGATTTTTTCTCTCACAAAATTTAAATTTTCGGATCGGTTCGGATTAGGCAAAAATCCGAACGAAATCCGAATGCTCACCCCTAGAAGAAAGGGAGACGGCACCTCCCTGGATAGGAAAGTGAGGGACGAGATTGAGAGTGAGAATGAGAGAGAGATAGGGATAGAGTTGGGGTAGGCTAGGGTTTATTTGGTATTGGTAATGGGTTGGGCCAACTTTGGGTTCAGAGTTTAATTACTAAATGGACTGGGCCTATTTCTTAGGGCTGGGCCGAGAAGAGAAATGAAGAAAAAGGGATGGGCTTGGTATATTGGTGATGTGGTCCGAAAATGAAGGAAAATGGGTAGACTCGTTTTAATTCTTTTGTTATGGGCTGAAAATAAAGGGCTGATGGGTTGAAATCATATTAAATCTGAGCCCAGTAATTTATGTAAAAATATATAGGTTGCTATTGTTAATCTCTTGAGCTTGTTTTTAATTAAATTAAATTGGATTCTCATATTCTATGAGTAATAAAATTTAGCTTAAGATGAGTTAGTTTAGACTCATAAATTAAGCTATTGGGTTAGCCTTTAATTATAGAATAATTAATTAACACCCGTCTAAATTCCATAAATAATTAGCGATTGATTCCTTCTTAATCAATAATGCGAATGAAGCATTCGTTAATTTCTAAGCATTAGAGAATGAGCTAGAATTTTCAATATTTATTATTATTGATTAACGCGAGACCTAGCAAAGAATGCAAAACCTTTAATAAAATCCATCCAACTAAAATTCACGCAATTCCTTATAATAGAAGCTATCTTACATTTAAAATGTCTTACCAAATATTCTCTCGATAAAGGTCAAGAGTGGAAGCAAGAACTGAATAGTGAAGACGTCATTTCGTCTGTCAACAAACATTTGCTATCAGGTGGGCTTTCTTATATATAATCAAAATTAAATTATTCATTCAAGAAGTTATTTTCTTTTCAAAATCTTTGAATTAAAATCTTTTCTACTATTGTCTTGCAATAAATGTTTTGAGACTTGTGTATGATACCTATCTATGTTTGGCTATGCCAAAAATCCCAAAATCGAATTCGAGTCCTGTGCTAGGGACCCCTAGACAGGATTTGTGTACACAAGGGGCTGCGAGTCATCCTAAAGGGTTGACTGATCCGGTGACCATGGAAAGATGCCTCCTTCCTGGGACACAACAACAGTTACAGATACAGAAATTACAAAAAAACTTAGTCTGATAAGACAAACTTTAGTTTCACAAAAGAACTTAGTACGCATGGGCCTTTCTAGATAAAACTCCCTTGCGTTAATTTTGCAATGGCACGACACTTCATAACTTTCATTATACATGTATGTATATTTTTCGGCATATGTTCACTGAGTACCTGTGTACTCAGCCCTGCATATATTTCTAAATGTGCAGGTTGAGGGTGATATGTGATGAAGCAGTGCTGAGTAGAGCTTTTGCCATATTTTGTTGAAGGATTCTTGGAGAGATACATGTCTTCATACGTCTATCTCATTTATGTTTTTTTTTTCGCTACATACAATCAGTTTTTGTTAATTTTTATCCACCAGACAATATTCTCTTATATAGAATAGTACTGTTTAACTGCTCCTTGGATCCGTTTGAATACTCAAACTTATTATATGTACCAATTTCAGATCATAGTGATCTTTCTGCTAATTAAGTATTTCAGTTCATCCGTATGTGTTTTAGTGGTCCCATTTTATCAAGACAATCACAATAACGCAATCCCTTTCTATCCCCTCTTCTAACCTCTCTCACTGGTCACGTTTTCCTGGCTTAGATATCCTTAGCAAAGTCCAGTCGTGACATGATGATATGCTTGACAAATTGCATGGGTCTTATGTGTTTTCTAATATTGATTTGAGAAGTGACTATCATCAAATCAAGATTAAAGAATGAGATGAATGGAAAAAAAAATTAAAACCAAGATATGGTTGGTTGAGTGGTTGGTTATGCCTTTTGGTCTGACCAATGCTCCTAGCATATTTATGCATCTTATGAATCATATTTTATGTGCTTTTATAAGCAGATCTGTTGTGGTCTACTTTGATGATATTTTTATTTATAACAAGAGTCATGATGAGCATGTGGGACATTTGCGGTTTGTTTTGGCTCCACTTAGGGAAGTAATGTCACGACCCCACTCCGGACAACCCGGACTGGAGGGCGACTAATACTAGGAGTAGTATTTTAGGGGTTACACGGCTAAGATAAAGATGTATAATAACAATAAACTAGCATGCTCGAACATGATATAATGATATAATAAGAATAATCTAGCATGCTTGATCATAACATAAGATGATGTCATAACGGTTCAAAGGGTTAGGCCGTGAATCAAAGACTTATGATGGTCAGATGGACCTCAATAATTCATGTTGCATTATCCCCACAATCGAAGATATAAATGACACGAGAGACCTTAACAATTCATACAAAACATAAAGTAAATGAATTGAGTTTAGCAAAGTGTGTGAATACATATATGACGATATGCATTCAAGGTGAAAACCACAAATTCTAAATAAAGCGGTCGAGGACATCGGACTCCTCAACACTTTCCCATCACCCTCATCGTGAGCTCAACTCGCACATTTAAAACAAACATGCGGGGCTAAGTACAAGAAATTACACTCGGTGGACTCATGCGAAAACATTTGATAATTTAATTACACCGCCAATATCGGGGTAAGACCGAGGGTTTTAGTCGAAGGCCTCAGGCTTACTAAAACATTTTCGGTTCGTAAACATCGCTGGCGGGCATTTTCTTGGTGTGTATGATCCGTATCTCATAGTCACAATTCATATGATGTTAAAATCAAGCGTCGAGAGGAGGCCTCCTTCTACGACGCCGTGACCGGCCGTAATCCGTCTGACACACGATCGCTCTCACAAGCATATGTTAACATTGTAATAGTTCAACCTTCACGCGATCTAGCGGACATTTATCATCCGCACGGGACCGACATTAATAAAGGTTGGGCGCGACCCAAATGACATAACTTGTCATAATATAGTTCCAACCATCGCCACAGACCTACCCGGGCATAAGCGATAGGATCCGTACACAAAATAGAATATTTTGACGGTGTAATGTAGTAAACATTTGTCAACAGTTGTAGAATAAGCATTGTAAATAAACTCATTTTGGAATAACAGTAAAGTCACATCTTGTTTGAAAAGTAAGCCCACTTTAGTGAGGTAAGAAAAGGGGCCCACATTATTGAAGATAAGAAGCCCACCTGGACTATGGTTTGTCGGCGAGTCTAGGTTTGTTTGCGTCGGTATCCGGTTGCCGCGTTTGCGTCCTGACTTCTGGCGAGGTTTTAGTATTTCGCTCAAGAGTCTCGAGACTTTCCAAATCTAAGATAAACTTGATATCTCATATCGAGGTGAAGCTGAATTCATAATGAATTGATCGTTTCCAATTATGTATATAATTGAATTGTTCTCATTCGCCGAGATACGTTCGGCGTATAAGCACGTTTCTCGATATCACGGTTTCACGTGTGAAATCTTTTCTTACTAATGAGGTATCATACTCAATTAGTATATCTTACAGCAGACCGACGTATTTATCAATCATTATAATCGTACGTTTGACTTAAAAAGTCAACGAAGTCAACACTGGTCAACAAAGTTAACAATTTTGACTTTTTAATAGTAATTTCTTACTATTTTATTTATAAATCGAAATTCGATCGATTAAAAATCGTAAAGTCCTATTTCTCGATTTATCACGTAAATCAAAGGACTTACAAATAATTTTCGCAATTGTTAATCCTTTTAATATTTAAAACGTATATTTTCGATTTAAAAACGTTACAAAAGTAAACGTTTGTCTCAAACATAGTAATCTATGTTTATAAAATTTTATAAATTCAAATATGTCCAGAATATTAATTAGACATATATTTTATTAATAAACTAAATTAAAAAGGATTTAAAATCCTTATTAATTATCAATTTTTGATAATTAATTTAAAATTACCAAATGGCTTTCGAAATTTTTTCTAAATTAATATAGTGTATTATTATACACTATGGTCCAGAATATGAATTAATATCATTCATATGATATTGTTTGCCATTTATTAAAATATATACATATATATAGCTACGGTAATTCCATAAAATATGGAATAATTGTTCAAACATTCTCAAAATTGATATACACATAGTATAATATCACAAAATTAATATATGTCACAATTATAACCTATAGTTCATCATAACCATTCATTCATCAATAAATAAACTCACAATGCATTCGGTAATTATAAGATAATTACCAAATAATTATCAAACAATTTCTAAAAATTCTAAATAATTTACTACATGCTTAAACATTATAGTATAACAATAATACATCATAACATTAACCAAAACCATTTGAAATCATCACCCTATGGAGCAATAGCTCTCGGCTTCTTTGATTTCAATTAGGGTTTGGTTTCCAAAAATTCCAACAATTATATACTATGATTATATACTATAGTATACTAATATAACATCATAACATTAATCAAAACCAATTAAATCATCACCATATGAGCTCATTGCTCTCGGTTTATTTGATTTAATTAGGTAAATGATTTCAAAAATTCAATAAAAATCATACATCACATTTTTAATATACTAAAGCATTAATACACCATTGCATGATTAAAATAAAAATCATACACCAACTTATACTTTCTTAATCCTCACGGTATTAATTTAAAAATCAAACATATGGTTTTCAAAAATTCTAAATAAATCATAGAACATATAATCAAGGTTCTAGAGCATTAATATGTCATTGCATGTTCAAAATAAAATTATACACCAAGGTATATACATATATAACTCACGGCTTTTTCAAGGAAAAATAGCTAGGGTTTTGCAAAAATTCTAAATCAATTTCTATGGACTCTAAACACATCATAGATCAATATTCCATCATTAAAATAATTGTTAAGCATTCGGTTATCACAATATCATTTTATACTATTTTCGAAAATTATAACAATATATACTATGGTTCGAAAATGATGTAAACATGCTAGGTCCATTTCAATAATTCCATATACAACCCTATGCTCATCTAACATATATTCACATGTATTTTCAAAATAAAATCCTCAAGAACACATATGTACATAATATCTCAACCATAAGAATATTCCAACACATATATACATATATATAAAACTTGAAACACATACTCATACATATATTCATGTTCGAAATTTTTTATAACAAAGGAGATGAAAATCGAAGCTATGGTTCTTCATTTACCTTGGAAATGGTATAGGTTTCACAAGAACAAATGGAGATATCAAGCTTGGTGAGGAAGAAATGGAGAAGATAGGAGAAGAGGATTTTCAAAATGAGAGAGGGTGTCTCGGTTGTGTGCAGAAAATGGGAGAGGGAGAAGAGAGTTTGTGTGTTCCAAAATGTTAATGATAGAGTATAATGAGAGTGGGGTGAAGAAGTGAAGAGTCTCTCCCTATTACCTCTCTCTCTCTCGATTTTTGGCTCAAAATGGGGCAAAATCTGCAGCACATTGGTAGTAGGATTAGTGATGATTGAAGAGTGTTTAAGGAGCTCTTCATGCATTGGTCAATTTAAAAAGGGAGTGCATGCCTTGTTTGGTGATGATGGTCGACGGTTTTAGGGTCCCAAGGGCTGATTTATTTTAATTTTTGTACATTAATACATAATATATATCATACATGATCATAGATATATAATACAAGCCATAAAAATAATTAAATCATCCCTTAAGCATAAATTCGAATTTACCGATACTAAATTGGAAAAATAGGATCAAAAATATAAATTACACCTATTATTGATACTCATGTAATTTTCGATCATATATATCATAATATATGATTTAGATAATAATTAATAGCATAGGATAAAATTATTGCATCATTTCATGCAACAAAACCTTAATTTCGAACATTAGGGTTTCGAAATTATTAAATTGAAACCATCGAGTTCTATGGTCCAAAATTTGATTTTAATGCTTAATAATATCCATATATATCATAACATATAGTTTAGATATCATAGGATAATTTAATGGTATCATTTCATGTGAAAAACCATAGTTTATAACATTAGGGTTTTCGAAAAAAACCCATTTCGAAAGAATCGAATTTTAAATAGTTAAAATTCGTTTTAATAATTAATAATACTAAAATTATATAAAATAATAATAGGAAATTAAATATAATAATTTACTGAGCATTTAGCGTATTTTTCAAAACGTCTCTAGACGTTGACGTTCAAAACGTCTCAGAACGTTCAAAATCGACTCATCTCAAAATGGTCGCAGTAAGTTCATACTTACTAAATAAATAAAATTCCATTATCATAGGAATTAATATGGAAATGCATTCCAAGCTTCACTGCTCAGAAAATTTCATAAAGCGGCGTTCGATGCACGCGTTTGGCGTTAAAATAATGCGTCGTATTATTTACATGTAACCCCTAAATCTAAATGCGATTTAGCGGTAATACTTGGAATAATAATTAAGGAAACTTTATCCAATATATATACAAGACTCATATGTTGAGTATTCAACATCATAAGATAAATTAATTGATTGCGGCGGAACGCGTGAATACACATATGACGATGTGTATTGAGGTTTCTAAATATATTGTATTCAAAATGGGTTCCATTGCTCCGACACATCTCCATCCATCATCGATCAACTGCGCATTTAAAACAAATATGCGGTGAGTACAAGATTGCACTCGATGGCTCATGCCAAAATAATTTATCACGGTATGAATTACTCGCCCGTCACGGTAACACACGAGGTTTTAATTTGAAATACTCGTGCTTACTAAATATTTTACGTCATTTTCAATAAATATCGCCGGCGAGCATTTTCCACGTATGTATGATCCACATCCACCACAACAATCATTCACAACAATTCCTACTTGTTTGGAGAGGCCTCCTCTCCTGAGACGCCGTGACCGGCCGAGCACCCTTCGGCCTGATCGCAAATAATCGGTGCACAAAATCCGGGCCATCTCGGCACGTGATCGAATTCTCCATCATCCTTGGGGGTCTTCCAGAATCTGAATTCAAGCATGTCATAAGTGGGAGCTACCCAACGTTATGCATCAATAATCATGGATTGGATACATACATAAAACATAAACATTTCAGGCGGTAATTAAATAAATCATTTCATAAATATTTGCTTGCAATAAAGCATCATAAATAAATCATTTGGTAAATTCTACCGGTTTGAGTATAGTAAAGCCCACCTTTACTTTTAAACTTCGATTTTCGATCGCGTGCTCTCCTGCAGTTGCGTGTGAGCCTTCCGTCCCGTCTTTACGCAAAAATTTCGTTTAGCACGTTGGCACGTTTTCGAGATTTTCAAAATTCATTCAACTTTGATAAATAGAATAATAATTCAAAGTTCTAATAAACTTTATCGTCGTTTCTACGCGTATTTCAATAAAATAATTCTCGTATTTTGAGAGGCGTAATATGATCTGATCTCATTTTAACCTTTTAGGTTAAATAATTAGCGATATAATAACGTTATTGATAAAATGATTTCAATTATGAAATCTTTTCTCACAATTGAGATATTAAAATAAAAGTAATCGTTTTCACGTATTAGCGTATTTAACGAGCGTGTTTAAATGCGTTAATTTGAAAGTCAACCATTTTGACTTTTCGTTAATATATTTCAATAAAATACATTTTAATGTATAAAATTAATATAAATTGATTTTCAATCGATTTCTTTTCAATTCTCGATTTTTCACGCAAATCGATAAACTTGATTAATATTTTCTTTCAATATTAATCTTTTAATACTTTAAGCATTATTTTATGCTTTTAACGTTACTAATATAATGTTTCGTCTTAAACATAATGTTCTATGTTTAATAAATCTCAAAAATTCAATTATGTCTAATATAATTTTTAGACATATAATAAATTATTATACTTGATTAAAAAGGAATTAAAATTCCTTATTTCACAATATAGCTCACGGCTATATTACAATTTCTCAAACTTTGTTCCAAAAATTCTTCTAAATTCATATAGTGTATTATTTTACACTATGATCATTAATATGTATTAATATCACTATAGAAAAAATTGGAACACACCTATATACGCTATAAGCTCACGGTTTTATAAAATAATCAAATAATTTCCCAAAAATTCTAATAATTATATACTGAGGCTCTAATACCAATATATAACATAATTATAGCCTAAGGTTTAATGTAATCAAATAATACACCAAGAATTTTCATAGGTAGCTCACGGCTACTATGCTATAAGCATACCAAATTTTTATAAAATCTATAAAATTACACTATGCTTATATACTATCATATAGCACTAATACATCATAATATCAAATAATAACACATTACAACCCATTAATTCCTACACTATATGGTTCGGCCATTTTGAAAATAATTAGCTACAATTGTCCAAAATTCTAATAAATTCCTACATTACATAATTAATACCTAGATCAACAATATGCTATCATGACACTTAAATAAAATATACATCAAGGTACCCTACCATAGCCATTCTCGGCCCTTTTGTAAAATCAAACAAATGATTTTAAATTTTTTCCAAATAATCACTAAGGGCTCACAAAAACATATATCGATAATCCATCATCAATTCGACCCTAGCAATTTTCGATCATCACTAAAATATTTATATAATATGCTTAGCTTTAGAAATAATTCACCAATGCAAACATATTAACAAATGTAACATAATTTCTAAGCATATGAACATGCTAGCATGATTTTCATAATTAATACATGCTTGGAAAAATAAATTGAACTATTGGATTATTGAAAAGCTTAGGTATAATCGAAGCCGTTCGATATCTAACCTTAGTAGCAGTGTCGATTGGTTGTAGGGTGATTAATGCTCAAGCTATTTGAGAGAATGGAAGAAGAAGAATGTTTGGTTTTCTTATGGAGCTCTCGGCGGTATGTTTGGAAAAGAAAGGAATGAAATGTGTTGTTTTCAAGACTTATACATAATATACACATTAAATGAATTATCCTACACACATCTTCTCTCTCTCGGTTATAACAAAAAGAAGCAAGACAAAACTTATTTTTGTGAGTCAACATGAGTATGTCATGGTCTAAATATCTCTTACACAAATATTAACTTCATGAAAGCTTTAATAAAGGGGTTTTTGGGAGAAACAATCAATTTTTGTTTCAAACACACCTATTGCCGTCGACCTCTTGCGCATGGGAGGTGAGAATTCAGATTTTCAATGTATTTTGTATGTGTATATTTGTACACTCTATCCCAAATAAATACTAATCATGTATTAGAGTAGTAACAAAGCCTCTTACCTTATTACTTAGTCAAAATAGCGGCTAAGTCACTATACAAAACATCCCACTTGGTTTCATATATAAATACTTGGTTATTGTGCAGAATATCACACTTGATTTAATACAAGTTGGGAGATAAAACAATTGATCAAGTTATATATAGCATAGCCATGTTCACGGCACTTTCATAGAATAAAATTCAAACTTTTTATTTCTCTTGCAAATTATAGATATATAGCACAAAATATGTCCTAGATGATAATTTATATCATAGGAAAAATTATTGGAATTAATCCATATGTAGAAAATCCTAACTCTCGATTTAGGGTTTTCGAGAATCTTAAATAATCACAAATATCATTCCAATATTTTCTAGCATTAATTCAATGCTAAATAATATTCTAATTATATAAAATAATCATAGGAATTTAAATATCATAATTCCTTGATCATTAGACTTGATTCTCAAGTCATCTCTAAACGTTAACGTTTGAAGCGTCTCAACGTTAAATATCGACTCATCTCAAAATGGTCGTAATAAGGCTGTAATCACTTTATTAATTCATTCCAATAATAATGGAATTAAATTCTAAGCTTAAAACTTAGAAAGATTACGAGATTTCAATTATCGATACATAATCGACGTTGAAATTATCTTTGTTAAAATCGTCACATATTCGTATTTCTAAATTCACATTCATTTGTGAATAAATCATAGGAATTTATTATTCAACAATAATCGAAATCATTATTCGATATTTTAATAATCAAATTATCATAATAATACTCTAATTTCTGAAATTAATATAAGTAATTAGGCGTTTAAATAATCGGGTATTACAATTTCATAAGTTTCAATTCCGTAATTCACAATCCTTAGTGAATTATAAAAGGAATTCGTTATATCGATACTGAATCAAATTACAATTCAATGTCAAACCGATAAGAATATTCGGGAAAAACCCTAATTACGGGTTTAGAATACCGTAATCGTATGTTCGTTTCTTTGGAATATTACAAGTAAAGTTATATACTAATGTCAAGATGTGCACGTTTTGTACGGACAAGCTTGTGTGTCATGGTTTTGTTGTTAGCGCAGGTGTGTACAAGTGGACGAAGAGAAAATTCGAGCTATTAAGGAGTGACCAAGACCTACATGAATTCGAAATGTTTGGAGTTTTCATGGACTCGCTAGCATTTATAGAAGATCTGTGCTATTTTTTAATAGGATTGCAGTCCGATGACCGAAGTCATCAAGAAGAAAGTGGAATTTCATTGGGGAGAAGAGCAAGAAAATACGTTTGAAACGCTTAAGTATAAGATGATACGTGCCCCGTTAGTATCTCTTCCTTACTTTTCTAAGTCTTTTGAGATTGAATGTGATGTTTCTGGCATTGTTATTGGTGTAGTTTTGATGCAAAAAGGATGACCATTGCGTACTTCAACGAAAAGCTAAGTGGAGCTGCCTCGAGCTATCCAACATACGACAAGACGTTGTATTCATTTGTTCGAGCCTTAAAAACATGGCAACACTATTTATGGACTAAGGAGTTTGTTATTCACACCGATCATGAGTATTTGAAACACTTGAAGGGGCAACACAAGCTGAACAAGAGGCATGCTCGTTGGATGTAGTTCATTAAGACGTTTACATATGTCATCAAGTATAAACAAGGTAAGAAGAATGTGGTAGTTGATGCACTGTCTCAAATGTATTCCTTAATCTCTACACTTTATGCCAAAATGTTTAGGTTTGCTAGTATTAAGGGTTTGTATGTTGGGCGATAATGATTTTGGTGAGATATATCAAGCATGTGAGAAATATGATAGTGGGAATAGTTTAGGCATAATGATTACTTGTTTAGGAAGAATAAGATATGTGTGCCTAAATTTTATGTTCATGAATTGTTCTTGCTTGGATCTCATAGTGAGGGATTGATGGGATATTTTGGAATTTTGCTAAAACTTTAGCTGTTTTTCAAGAACACTTTTATTGGTCTCATATGAAATGGGATGTTGAACATATTTGTGGTCGATGTTTTACATGTAGACAAGCTAAATTTAGAACTCATTCCCATGCTTTGTACACGCCTTTACCTATTCCTACTGCACATTTGATTGATATTTCTATGGACTTTTTGTTAGGATTGCCTAGGAGAAAGCATGCTAGTGATTCCATTTTTGTGTTCGTTGACATATTTTCTAAGATGGCTCATTTTATTCCATGTCATAAAACTAATGATGCGTCTAATGTGGCTGATTTATTCTTCAAAGAAATTGTTAGATTGCATGACATGCCTAAGACCATTATTTCTGATAGAGATGCTATGTTCTTGAGCTATTTTTGGAAGACTTTCAGGTGTAAGTTGGGTACTAAACTTTTATTTTCTACTACTTGTCATCCACAAACTGATGGTCAAGCAGAAGTCGTCAATAGGACCTTATCTACTTTGTTGCAATTCATCATCAAGAAAAACATCAAAATTTGGGAAGAATGTTTGCCTCATGTTGATTTTGCTTATAATCATTCTGTTCATTTTGCTTATAAGTTTTCCCATTTGAGATTGTGTATGGTTTCAATCATTTGATGAAGGGAAATCTGATTTTAACCCTCTCCCGATGATCTATCTTGGCTGTTTAATTCACCATATATTGATTATATACCTAGTATGCACCTATATAATTAATTGAAACACGCTGGTGTTTTCTTATGTTTACCTACAAATTTGTTGGACAAAGAAGAGGATCAAGACTCGTGCTTTGATCTTCTAGACTGTATCCCGTTTGCCAAAACTTCAATGCTGAGTGAGAGAAATCTATGGAGAATACTGCAAATTTCGCCTTCTTCCACTCTATGAAATTTCCGAGAATTTCAACTAATGGAATAGTTCTTTCTGGTTTTCTCTTACCTTGTATTTATAATGCATCCCTAGAATCTTATTAGGATATGATCTCTGCATATCTAATAAATACAATCTTATCTTTAAAGATACACCATATTAAGAATAATATCCTTTGATATCTAATGATATCAGATATAATCTATCTAGATATAGGAGAATCAGAACAGAGTCCCAGTGAGACTCTTCTATGTGGGGGACGAAATTCCTGCAGCTACAGGCTTGATGGGCCAGCCTAGGGATCAAATGCAAGGAATAAAGATGGGTCTCAAATGAATTAATTATCTTATGATCAGCCCATAATATAAATTAATTCATAAACATTCATTCATGCCACTAGAGAATAAATGATGACTTACCCCTTTATTACCGAAGTTGAGTCGGGCTTGCACTTAGACTTCATGAATCCCCGTATTTAAGATATAGCACGTCCATTGATTATTTATAGCGTTCTGACTGCTTAAAATAATTAATCTCTTTAATTCCTGAAGTAGTACCCGTATCTACTGCCCATGAATGAGTAGAACAAGTCGTTAAACATGTTTCCGTTACTAAAGCCAATGGCGTACCTTGAGCCTTGAGCATAGGGCAATTAGCCTTCCAATTCCCAGTCTCACTGCACTTTAAGCATTTGTCCTTCTCCTTTTGGCTTTTTCAAACCGCTGGTAGAGCCCTTTGTATTACTCCCACTCTTTTCTTTAGCCTTAGCATATCTTGAATTCCACTTTACCTTTTATTCTTTCGATGATAAAATGGTCTTCCTTGAAGTGCATACTAAAGACTGTGCACCTTTGCCCATTTTGCGTTTCTCCGTTACTAAATCTTCTTGCAATGAATCTAGAGTATAACTCTTTTCATAAAGGACTACTCCATAACGGAAGTTATCAAAGACTTGGGCAAAGTGTTGAGGACTATATCGATTCTGACTACGTTATCAATATATCCTCCAACCAACTTTAGCTCTCGAAGAGATTGATCATTTTCTCTACATGGTCATGCACTAAATCGCATTCCATCATTGAACTAGACATAATTAATTTTGTCAAATTATGACTAGCGATTCTATCCGACTCTACATACGATTTCATGAGATTTAGCCATATAGTGGCTGCATCATCCATCTCTTGATGCTGGAGTTGCAAGGACTCACACATGGTGACTAAAAGAAGACACTTTGCCATTCTATTTGTCCCATTTCTCGTGCTCCTTGCGCTCCTCACCGGTAGATGAATCATCTGGGGGTTAGACGGGGAGTAGTGAGTACAAATAAATTTTCTTCGGCAGTAAGAACAATCTTAATGTTTCGTTTTCACTCGATAAAATTTGGACCGGATAGAGGATTTTGTGCTAGCATATTGATAATCGGTGTAAGAGACATATCTGAAAAGTAACGTAAACACATAAGCATACGATCGCACAATCGTAACAATAATATTGTAACCTTTTGATAAAATAATATTAATTGAAACCTCCGATCACCCAAGGAATCCCACATGCAAGCCACGCGTGTAGACGTTTACACATGAACCTCTCGACCGAATAAAATATACATTTTAGTCGTTTAATTTCAGTCCATGTCAACTTATCCTTATGACAAATGAAATTAATGATTGGACCTTACTAGACCACATCCCTATTGCAAGAAGGGACTTCGCGGGAAGTTGTACTTGAGGTGATGTCTAAGCAATGACCACAATTTTGACTACGGAAAATGAATTCTTAGAATTGACATACTCACTCGGACCATACCGCTTCCAATTCAAATTCTTTTATCATCTCATTTTAAATTTATCTCTAGAGAACTTATTAAAATTGCACATGCAAGCTAAGCGTGTGGACGTTTACACATGAAACTCTCACTTCTCAATCGGTTAAAATGTTTTATTTAGAAATCTCATCTAACAAACTTATGATAAATAGTGCAAGCAAGTCACGCGTGTGGACGTTTACTCACAGTGCGTACCACTTTGTTCAGAGATCAAAAAGTGGAGGCTTGACAACTTTAATTTAAAAATTAATATGTCGGGTTTCTTGCTTAGTCTTTTGTTTTCAAAAGGTTTGTCCATGCAGATCACGTAATCCTAGCATGCTTTCTATAGAACTCAACATGTAAAACATGCTCGCAGAATTCTAAAACATGTTCCAAAACACGATAAACCTAGCATGCTTGCTATACGTATCCAATCACGAAAACATATTATATGTTTATCTACGTAATTAATCATACATAGCATTCTACTGCATAATTTAAACATCCACGATATGCTTTGAACGATAAAAATAAAATAAAATTTATTCATCGCGGCCCACTCGTGGATCATGTACTTTCTGCCTAATTTATTACATAAATTTGCAAAGTACATATCTTCAAAAAAACTCGAAACGGGCCTCGCATGCAGGCACGCAGACTAGACTCGTCAAAACTGGATTTGGGCCGAAAATAAAAAATGGACCAGAACAGTGAATCATGCCGGGTCGGGTCCAAAAATTGGATCCGGGTCAAAAACTGGGTCTGGGCGGAAAACGGGCCGGTGGGCCCAAGATGGGCTAGGCCGCGCGCTAGGGCACAACCCACAGCACGCCCAGCATACCTCTCCGTCCCCACTTATCGCGCCGTCACCCAGCTTGCCGAGGCTCGCCTCGCCATCCGCTGAGCGCCGTTTGCCCGCTTGTCTCGACGAGCGTCGAGAACGCTTCGCCCAGCTACTGAAGCCATGCGACGTCGCCCAACGCCCATCTACCGAGAACTCAGCGCATCGACTGAGCATCGAGGCATGCATCGAGCACAGAGGTCATGCGACGACTACGTGCATAGCCGCACAGCTCATCCCGCCTGCTTACCGAGAAGTCCGCACGCGTGCTGCCGAGACACCTACTCGCATCGCACGCCCCGCGTGCCAGGCCTGCCCATGCGCGCAGTAGAACGGGCACACACATGCGAGGGCGCTGATGCCGTACCTCATCTCGCCCCGTGTGCTGCTTCGCCCGAGTTGCCGTACGCATGGCTGCTGCCGATGTGCCTCCTATCACGTCGTACGATGGGACTCCATTGTCTCATCTCGTTCTTCGTGTTCTTAATCTTCGTTCTTTGTTTTACAGATTAGATTTACAAAAATAAATCCTAATCTAACCATGGATTTTCTCGTGGTGAAAAACAAAATCCGACAAAAAACCAAAAACATACATCCGAGCCACGATGAACGAAAGATCCACAATTAATTAATTGCGCGTAATAATCAGCGTGAATTAATCCAGCGAGGCGAGATATCGATCACGAGGCTCGATACCAGTGTAGGAAAATCTGATTTTAACCCTCTCCCGATGATCTATCTTGGATGTTTAATTTACCATGCATTGATTATATACTTAGCATACACCTATATAATTAATTACAACACGTTGGTGTTTTCTCATGTTTGCCTGCGAATTTATCGGACAAAGAAGAGGATCAAACTCGTGCTTTGATCTTCTGGACTGTATCCCATTTTCCAAAACTCCAATGTTGAGTGAGAGAAATCTATGAAGAATACTGCAAATTTTGCCTTCTTCCACACTATGAAATTTTGAGAATTTCAACTAATGGAATAGTTCTTTCTGATTTTCTCTCACCTTGTATTTATATGCATCCCTAGAATCCTATTAGGATATGATATTTGCATATCTAATAAATACAACTTATCTTTAAAGATACACCATATCCAGAATAATATCCTTCGATATCTAATGATATCAGATTTAATCTATCTAGATATAGGGGAATCATAACATAGTCCCAGTGGGACTCTTCTATGTGGGGGACGAAATTCCTGCACCTATAGGCCTTGATGGGCCAGCCTAGTGATCAAATGTAAGGAATAAAGATGAGCCTCAAATGAATTAGTTATCTTATGTTCAGCCTAGAACATAAATTAATTCATAAACATTCATTCATGACACTAGAGAATAAATACTGACTTACCCCTTTATTACCGAAGTTGAGTCAGACTTACAATTAGACTTCATGAATCCCCGTATTTAAGATATCATCCATTAATTATTTATAGCGTTCTGTGTGCTTAAAATAATTAATCTCTTTAATTCCTTAAGTAGTACCACTCAACCTTATTATTGTAATTGAGCTAACTCAACCTGCAGGGTTTAGTAAAATAAATTTTTTGAGCTCCTTAAGGGGACGTCATCATCCTAAACGGATACGGTGACTCGATACAGGTAACTAGCATGACATATAAGCATTGCAACCACCCAAGATGCGGAGAATATTGAGTTATCTCATGTAACCCTCACCCATAACAAGTCAAAGTGATGGTCAACAACTCATACTCACTTAAAACCTTATCGAGGTTTAGATCAACGTAAATTCACCGAGATCTAGGTTCTTCACGACGGTCAGATAGAAGAACTCATCTCACTGTGATCCATTAATACGTCAGAGACGTACCAGTATGGAAAAGCAACCAAGTCAAGTCACTTTTTATCTATACCGCAGCCTATACCGACAACTCGTCCTCAAGTTGTCTCAGCTGATCCTTTTTATATCTCATTAATCTTAACCAACCATACAAACTTCTGTCATCTTCTACACACTGTATGATCTAACTTATATATGAGATAAAGAGACATACATATGCAATCAAGTAAACAATTCAGATAAGAGATTGTAATAGTGGTAACAAGAAACATTGTATACAAGCTCAACCAAACTGCTTCCAGTATACAAATCCAACATTTGACTCCATTGAATCTAACAATGTTACCTTTGCAAGACATGTTAATTTTGATGGTGATGGTGCGAATAGGGATAATTTGTTAAGGATATTCACGAGCAAGCGAGGATAAATATTGAGAAGGCAAACTTAGCAGTTTGCTAAACAAGCTAACAAAGGAATACACAAGATGATGTTTGAACTGGGTGATTGGGTCCGATTGCATATGCGCAAGGAGAGGTTCCCTTGCAAATGTGTTCCAAATTACTTCCACGTGGTGATGGACTTTTTCAAGTGTTGGAGCGTGTTAATGACAATGCCTACAAGTTGGACTTACCAGGTAAGTATAATCTGAGCGCTACGTTTAATGTTACTGATTTGAGTCCTTTTGATGGAGGAAATGCGTTGGATTTGAGGAAAAATCCTCATCAAGATGAGGGGAATGATGCATTCTATTGTTCAAGGCCTCAAGATTCAATTGAAGTTCCCGTTGGGCTAGTCACAAGAGCACGAGCCAAGAAATTTAAGGAGTTGTTAAATGGGATTATCAAAGAAGCTTGGGTTTAAAAGCGGTTAAGGAAGCCCATTGGAGATAATAGATTTGGAGCCCCAAGAATTATCACTATGATTTCTTATAAGTTTGCTGATTCGTGAAGATTTATTTTGTTAGGAAGAAGCCCATGAATTTTAAGTGTTTGGGCCGAGTTTTAGGATTTTTATTTTCATAGATTAGCTTTAGAATTAAGGTTTGTTTCCTTGTGATGAAAATATTATCTTAATTTTTAGTTTCCTTATGTTATTAGGTTGCTTATGAGTATGGCTGATTTTCACCTTATAAATATGGCTCTATATTGGACGAATTAATCATAAATTCCATCAATAAATTTTGTGAGTTTTTTTCTCTCTCTTTAGTGTTCCATGAATTTTTGCGAATCATCATGAGTTTCAATAAGACAATCAAACGGATTCATTTGTGGCACCTTCTTTTATTCTAAGTTTCGTGTCATCAATAACAAATGGTCGAGATATTCCATATCTTCTGTTCGATTATTTTGTAACGCTAGGGTTGCATAACTTCCATCATTTTCATCATTTTCGTTCGATCTTTGGGATAGTAGAATTTCATCATTCAACCATTGGCAATGAGATTCATATCATTAAAGGTCTTCGATTCCAGCGAACCTATGCTAGATTCAACCATAATCCGACTTAATAAAATACATAGGGGTCAAAGGGCACATTCTTTTTTAAAAAAAAAACGATGTCCATTTAATCAAAAAGGGCTTAAGAAAAGTTATGCAAAACCCTAGGAAATCTAAAGCTTGTCATTTTTCGTCAAATGCGAGTTTGTTGATGACGTTTGTCGAATCCATTTTAGAATGAAGGTCAAGCGAGGAATTGAAGGAACCGGCTAGAGAAGACGAAGAAGATCGTTAGAGGAGACAACTAAAGGTGGACAATATTACAAATATTTCATCAAAAGAGAATGCTTTATGATAAAGTTGTAATACCCCGGATATTTAAAACCAATTTTTGAATTATAAGAGGAATTTATTTACGATGAATCCAAGAATGAAAATGAAAGTCGAGAACTTCCGATTTTGAGTGAATAGAAAATTCTATTAGTTTTTCGCATATAATGGAAAATAATAACAAACAATTATGTATTTGAATAAATATGGATTATTAACTAGATGAGTATTACACTAATAAAGAAAAAAATATTTTCCTTATTATCTTTACTATTATTTTCGAAAATGGAGAAAGGTAAACGGAAAAAGAAAAGAAAAATGATATGTACATATGGTTAATTTGTGATCAAGTATGTAATCACATTATTGTAGATGAGATATGTAATACCCCCGTCCTTCCTAAGCTTCAGGTTTGCATGGTACGTTTTTCGAGAAAGGGGTCAAAGGTTGACTTTTTGTTTCGATGATGCGACTGTCACAAAACCTCAGGCGTTATGAAGAGTGTCCTATGACGAATTCATAGACACTAAGTATGTCAGGTTTTCGACCACCCACGAAGGTTTGGCACTCCGGGGAAGTTATCGAAAAACCGAACTATTCATGGGTCTTTTAAAAGCATATCTTGTTTATAGTCGTTGTGTCCGGTATTTTATTTCGAGTCCATGGGTACTAAGTTTGCTAAATTTGGAGTCCGTTTGCAAAAGATGCGTCGTTTTTTGCGTTTTCGAAAAAAGGCCGCTTTATGCATGCAAAATGAAGTGAAGGAGTGGGGATCGAGCCGGGGAGGCTCGGCGGTGGAGCCATTGCGCTGCTGCCGGCCACCATCGTCGATCAGCCCCTCCCCGATAGCCAAATTTTTCTGTTTTATTCCTTTTCTTGTTTTGATTTCGCCTTTTAGTAGATCGCATAGCATAGAACTCGGGTTTCTAAAGGGACGGGATGAGAAAACGGCCGGAGGCCGGCCAATTTGGCCGTCGACCGCCGCCGTCGCCTCTCTTGGCCGCTGATTAGTGGTCAACGGGCCCTTTAGGTTTTGAGTTCCGGGCTATGCATTCTACTAAAGTACCGATTCTGTTTTTCTATTTTTTGCGTTTCTACATGTCGGGATCTTTTCCGTTGTATCGAGTTTTCTAAAGAAAGTACATGCCCGGGTTATCCATTTTCAACATGGTTTGTCATTCCATGTTCCTCGTTATGCATATTGCTTATGTTTCCATTTTCATGCATCGGTTTTGGATGGTTTATCCTGGATTTGAGGATAGACATCGATTTTTGAAACTTCTTCTCTGCTAAGATTTGTGTCAACTTGCATGCATGCATATTTTGAAGGTACCCTATTATAGGTCTTGATGCCCTGAATATATTTCCCTTTTGCATCGAGTTGATTTGAAAACCCGGAGGGTGCCAAATGTGAGTTCAGAAAGTCGAAAACCCCCGTTTCGTTTCGATCTTTGTTTGGATCAGGTTGTTTCTTTGCTTTGTTGGATGTGACTCAAAATTTGTTCCATCTTGTTTCCAGGTACCTACCAGTGCGATCGGTGAGGTTGTTGGATTCGTGGTTAGCTCAGTTGGCGTTTTCGATACATTCGGGTTGGGTTATATATGCTTATTTTGAGTTATTTACTCTGATATTTCAAAATAAAACATGTGCGCCGTAAAATGTTTTAATGAAGTTATTACTGTTCTCTGATCCGAGATGTGGTTCTATTGTGATTGTGCACGGATCTTTATTCGGTGGGTTGATCACCATCTTGAGTATTGATCGTAAGGGGATAGACCCCGAACACGTGGTTATGGTTCTGAAGGGGATAGACCCCGGAAGTCCACACGGAAATGATAATGAGGTGTTATTGTTCTGACGGGGATAGACCCCTGAAGTCCACACCGAGTTAGCCGGCTAGATACGTTCCGGGCGTGGGCCGACTGGATATGTTCCGGGCCGAGATATGGAGGGCTGGCTGGATGTGTTCTGGGCCGAATGAGACGTGATGGGCTGGCGGGATACGTTCGAGCCGTGGTTCTATGGTTCTATGATGGGAGTAACAGTAATAACGGACCAGGTATCGAAAAACGAAAAATCTATTTTTGCTTTCTTAGAAGTGGATTTACGTTTTAAAACCTTCTAAGGTAAGTGCTCTGAACACGACATCATGACTTTTGATTTACAATAAAAACCCGAGCTGAGTGCGCTAGTACTCACCTCAAAATCTTTTCAAATGTTTTTCACAGATGGAGGAGGGCTGGATGGGTGACGCTGAGGGGTTGAGCTACGGGTTCTTCATGCTATGCTTCCGTGATGTTGTTTTATATATACATATTTTGTTGTTGATGTATTCTTGTCCCATTATTTTGCTCTACGATTGGGAACAAGATTTGCTATTATGTTATTATGCTGTGAGTCTCGACAAGAGCATGCAATGTGGTTGATCGGTCTAGTCAACATGATGTAATGCTATTTTGTTTCATTGCATTACTATTATCAAATCAAGATCATGTTCATTGAAGTTATGTTGTCGATATGATTCTGTTGGTGGATTGTTTGCTTATCCCTCCCCTTCAGGATATGTCCTAGTTATAGAGGAGATGCTGTCCGATTTTATGGTCGTATCTTCATATTATGTATGCTTTATGTACCCCCATTCTTCCCCGCTTCTTAACCCCCACCCCTAATACACCCCGGCATTCGTGACTTCCCTCGGGAATTGGGGCGTGACAGCATGGTATCAGAGCAACGATCTTGGTTTTGACATCTAGCTTTGTTATCTAATACCAGCATGGTATCAGAGCAATGTTCTTGGCACCTAGTTTCGCAGTTGTCTGATATCAAGGCATTTCATTTGCTTTATGTCATGTACGTTCTTGGAATTGAGTGTTTAGAACTTGTTCTTCTAAACTGTTTATCAGGTACAGCTACCCTCAGCTCACCGTCAGTCTGCCTCCTTTCAAAAGGGGATGAGGTATGTGTTTATTTGTTGGTGCTTTATGTGGCTATGTGAGCTTGATATGATCTTGGTTTCATGTGCTTTGGCATGGTAAGAGTTTACGTGATGTGGATGAGATGTGGTTGGGTGTTGATGTGAATGTGGAAGTGATTTGTCGATAGGACGGAAGGGCCTATGCGACTGTGATATGAAAATCATTGATATGATATGATATGATGTGATTGATATGATCACGGATGGTTGATATGATTCTATGTGTTTACATAGCGATATGTTGTTGATTGAATTCTTCTTTATTTTGATAAACAAGTGCTTGTAAGTGAATCCTGTATTTGCTTGCGTGATTATTATTATGAATATCGATGTTGATATTAATATGTGTTGAAGTGAACATGTGTCTGAGACATAATTACCCAGATGACTGGGGCGGAAAAGAAAACGTGAATATTTGTTGTTTTATGATGAACTAACATGTAGGTTTATGGATATTGATGGCCCGCATAACGTTGGTTGAGAGGATGGATGGATGAGCAGATCCGTAAGTTTAGGAATGTACCGGGAATGTCCATGAGCCGTCGGAGAGTGTTTTGGGAAGATTTGTTGGTTTATGGAGGAAGATCGAGAGCGGTGGGAAAGTATACATGTATGAAGCTTACTATCGGATGATAGAGAGGCTACCAACAGGTTGGCATCAAGAAGTCACGTGCGTATCTTACCTCGAGATTTCACCGATCTTTGGATTTGCGAGTTCGAGTCGTGGAGGCAGTGGACCGATCATCGAGCATAACCGAGGTAGATGTGATAGCGAGGTATGTTCGAGGCGATCGAGTTGATGGCGAGGATGATGTTCTGAAGAGCCTTTGGAAGAGCGACCATCGCTCAGACGATCGCCAGTCCGTCAGGATACACCAGTCACTACGCCTCCATCTACGACCCTCACCTTCCGGAGGACCCGGAACGACTTTGAGGAGGACCTCCCGGTGAGAGATGGTCCGTCCATCATGGCGAGAGAAGAGGCCCAGGATCATAATCACTGTGCCACCGAACAATATTAGGTTAGCATCCAGGGAAGGAGATTCTGAGGAGGAGGAAGACCCGGAGGAGGATGAGGAGGACAGTGAGGACTCAGAGGATCTGGTGATCCGGATAGCAGATGACTCGGACGAGGTCGAGCATGTGGAGGAATGGCAAGAGCCAGAGACTGGAACCCAGGAACAGCATTCACCTGAGACCCAGGCAATCAGAGCGTATCTTGGGTGGGATCATACCCACGAGAGGCTTGCTACCATGCGGGATCACTTTACCAAGGCAGCAGCCCAAGTCCGAGCCCTGATAGGAAGGGAGAGAGAGGAGGAGGAAAGGCAGAATGGGACAGCTGATATGAATGGGGAGTAGTAGACGGATATGGAGGACAGAGATCTAGGTGGTCGGTATATGCATGGCGATCATGATGCGCTATCGCATGGAGCGAGATTTTGGCGATGTAGAGTCGATTCTTTTGCTCATATCGACCTTTTTGACTGACATACCTTTGATCTTGTATTTTGACAGTCCTTCATGGACACTTGGATAATACTGATACTAACGCTGTTTATGAAAGGATGTTTATGTTTTATGCTTATATGTGATATGAGCTATGCTATGACGATATATGATCTATGTGATGTGTGATGATGTTATGTGGGATGCATAACGGTGATGTGTTGATAGATTGCATGGTTATAAGCGATTGTGATATGTGACATATGTGATGATATGTGGTTATGGGTGATGATGTATGCTATGCAATAATATTGGTTTTCTATGCGGACGTGTTTCCAATGTTTTAACGTCGGTACAGAATACCGAGAACAAGGAACCAGAGGAACAATAACGTGGAAGAAGCCCGAGAACCACCTTTGGTTCAGCGGCACGCGATCGAGAGTTTTCGTAGGAAGAATTGTAACAGCCCTCTAACCCTAAGTACGGATTAACGAGGACTGGAACTTGGAACAGTAATCAAAGGACATTTAAATAGATCTAATCAAAGGATTATAGAATAAACAGTAAGCGAACTACGAAGTTCAACTCTTATGAAATAAGCACACGTAATTTACATATAAAAAGTTTTACAAGTTCTTAACCAACAAGGGTTCACTGGTCTGGATGGATTTAACTATTGACATCAAAACACAACATAACATTCAAAACTGCAGCGGAGAAGCATGTGAATGCATATATGACGATATGCATTCAAGGTTTCGAACAAACATATTAATAACAAAAGCACTCCAACTGCTCAACACCTCCCCATCATCATCTTCAGCTCAACCTGCACATTTAAAAACAAACATGCAGGGCTGAGTACAAGAATGCACTCAGTGGACTCATGCCAAAACAATTTATCAATTTAAATTACACTTGCCCCATCACAGTAACACACGAGGTTTTAATTGAATGCTCGTGCTTACTAAACATTTTTCATCATTTTCCATAAATATTCGTCTGGTCAGACATTTTTCCTTGTATGTATGATCCATATCCTATCCCACATATCTCAATAATTCCTTCGACATATCTCATAAATTCACTTCCTTGCGTCGGGAGGCCTCCTCTCACTGACGCCGTGATCGGCCGAGCACCCTTTCAGCACATAGTCACAAAATAGTGCACAAAATCCTTGCCACTCCGGCACAGGATACGAATTCTCGATCATCCTTGTGGGTACTTACAAGGATACGAATTCAACAATTTCATATGTTGGGAGCTACCTAACAACATTCACAATTCGAATATGGATAGGATACATACATAAAACATAAACAATTTTGGGCAGGTAATTAAATAAATCATTTCATCATCGTTTCTTGCGAATAAAGCATCGTAAATAAAACATTTGATCTTTTTGAGTACAGTAAAGCCCACCTGGACTATCGTTCTTCGATTATCAAATACGATTTCTTTTCCACGTTGTTCATTCACGATCACGTCCCACCTTTACGTAAAAACTATGTTTAGTACGTTGGCACATTTTTCGAGAATATCAAAG
Organism: Salvia rosmarinus; assembly: GCA_036937905.1. Taxonomy (NCBI): domain Eukaryota; kingdom Viridiplantae; phylum Streptophyta; class Magnoliopsida; order Lamiales; family Lamiaceae; genus Salvia; species Salvia rosmarinus. Next base: position 32,692,192 of record CM072820.1, on the reverse strand, counting down.
TTTAACTAAACTTTGATAATTTATAAAATAATAACTCGAATTCCTTAACTCATTTTAATACGTCGTTTCAACGAGTATTTTTAACTAAATACTTCTCGTATTTCGAGAGAGACGTAATATGATCTACGATCTCATATTAACCATTTAGGTTAAGCGTTCAACGAATTCTCATGTTTTTCGATAAAGTGATTTCAATTATAAAATCTTTTCTCACAATGAGATATCCTTATAAAGTGTCGTTTACACGTATTAGTGTATTTATTCAGCGTATTTCATACGTTAATATCAAAAGTCAACAATTTTGACTTTTCTTAACTACTTTTCAATTATTCACATATTTAAGATCTAATTTCAATATAAATCGATTTTCAATCGATTTCTTTTCATAAAACCCTAATTACAGATTTTTCACGCTAATCGATAAACTTTATTAATATATCACTTTAATATTAATTAACTTATTCATTAAACATTATTTTTTATTTCTAACGTTATTTAATATAACGTTTCGCCATAAACATAATATACTATGTTTATAAAATTCCATAAATATAACATAAAGTCCAACATATTTAAATCCTACATCAATGTATTATCACTATAGTTTTCGGTTCTTCATCAACACATAGCAACCATTTTTATAAAATTTCTACAAAATTTCACTATGCCTAAACATTATAATATAACAATAATCATCATACCAACAACCCATGGCTCTCGAAATTTTTGTAAATATGAACAATAATCTCTTAAAAATTCTAATAAAATCACATAGCACACAATCAATGCTATAGATCAACATTATGCTATATTAACACTTAAATAAAATTTGTACATTAAATTACATTTTCCTTTCATTTTCGGTAATTTCACAAAACCTAACATATGATTTTTAAAAATTCTCATTTAATCACAAGGTGCTCTACTACTAACATATATCATTAATCCAACATTAAATCAAACCCTAGCACTTTCGGTCATATTAAAATAATTAATATCACATGCTTAACTTCAAGCAATACATCATATATGAACATATAATCATATGTAGCATAATTTATAAACAATAAAACATGCTTGCATAATTTTATTCCTAAGAACACATGCTTGGATATTATAATCGAACCATTGGATAGTAAAAATTTTAACGTACAATCGAAGCTTGTTCGATGTCTAACCTCTTTATCGGTTTGGATTTAGTGCTCAAGGATTTTTTTTATCAAGCCTTTGTGAAGAACAAAGGAAAAACTCTCTCAACTTTTTCAAGAACAAAGCTCACGGTAATGCAGTTTTTGTGGAGAGTGAAATGTGATGTCTGAAATGTAATGACCTTACTTAAGTAAAAATGAATTATACTTGTACATCTCTCTCTCACTCTCTCGGTTCTCATCACTCACAAACATTGGGAGCCTTTTTTAAAATTACTTTATGACTCACCACATTAATATGTCACCCTAGTAAGTGTTTCTTACACATTTTGAAAGAAGCAAAATATCTTCTTGACTTTGGATAGCCGTCGGCTATCTCTATCTCAATTAACAAAGGGAAGCTTTTTTTTAATTGTCTTACACCATGTACATAAAGTTGTACACATTACCATATGCACAATACATCACAAGAGTTGTGTAAAACCTTCTTTCCTCAAATTGGAGGCAAGATACACGGTTATAATTAAGCTTCACACATCCCACTTGATTTCACTTAATAACCTTGGTAAGTGTGTTGATAATACCCCTTTGACTCACGTAAATATATATATATATATATATATATATATATATATATATATATATATATAAGGTTAGCAAAATTTGTTCAAGCAAAACTTGTTACAACAAGTTGGTCACGGCACTTTGGGAATTTAAAGCCCAACATTTGATTTTCATGCTATTTAGAGATATATAACATAATATATGTCTTAGATGATAAATTATATCATAGGAAAAATTATTAGAAAGATTTATAGGTGAAAAACCCTAATTTTCGAATTAGGGTTTTCGAAAATTTAAGTTTTGTTCAATAATTAATCCTTAATGATCTAGCATTATTTTAATGCTAAATAATACTCTAATTACATAATATAATCATAGGAATTTAAATATTATAATTCCTTGATCATTAAACTCATTTTTCCAAACATCTCTAAACGTTGACGTTTGAAACATCTCAAAACGTTGATTATCGACTCATCTCAAAATGGTCCTAATAAAGTCGTTCTCACTTTATTAAATTATTCCATCAATAATGGAATTTAATTCTAAGCTTCGATACTTAGAAAATTTTAAAAAATTTTAACTATCGATACTCAATCGACGTTAAAATAATACTGCCGAAACACTTTATAAAATTCTACTCCTTAATTCACAATCCTTAGTGAATATAAAATAGGAATTCATTACCTTGTAATTAATCGAAATCATTATTCGATATATTAGTAATTTAATTATTTCGGCGAAACCCTACTTTACGAATTTTAATTATCATAATTAGGCATTTAATTCTTAGGGATATTATGTTGGATTTGTATACTGAAAGCAGTTTGGTTGAGCTTGTATACAATGTTTCCTGTTACCACTATTACAATCTCCTATCTGAATTGAATACTTGATTGCATATATCTGTGTCCCCTTATCTCATATATAAGTTAGATCATACAGTGTGTAGAAGATCACATAAGTCTTTATGATTGGTCAAGCTTAATGAGCTATAAAAAGTTTCACGGTGAGATAACTTGAGGACGAGTTGTCGGTATAGGCTGCGGTATAGATAAGAAGTGACTTGACTTGGTTGCTTGTCTATCTTTGGTGCGTCTCGGGCGTATTGAAGGATCACGGTGAGATGTGTTCTTATCTAGCTGTCGTGAAGAACCAAGATCTCGGTGACTTACGATGATCTAAACCTCGATAAGGTATTAGGTGAGTATGAGTTCTTGACCATCACTTTGACTTGTTATGGGTGAGGTTATATGTTCTAACTTGATATTCTCCGCATCTTGGGTGGTGGCGATACTTGTATGTCATGCTAATTATCTGTATCGAGTCACCGTATCCGTTTAGGATGATGACGTCCCCTTAAGGAGCTCAAAAGGTTTATTGTACTAAACCCTGCAGGTTGAGTTAGCTCAAGTACAATAATAAGGTTGAGTGGTACTACTTAAGGAATTAAAGATATTAATTATTTTAAGCAGTCAGAATGCTCTAAATAATTAATGGACGTTCGATATCTTAAATACGGGATTCGTAATGTCTAAGTGCAAGCCCGACTCAACTTCGGTAATAAAGGGGTAAGTCAGCATTTATTCTCTAGTGGCATGAATAAATGTTTATAAATTAATTTATGTTCTAGGCTGAACATAAGATAATTAATTTATTTGAGGCCCATCTTTATTCCTTGCATTTGATCCCTGGGCTGGCCCATCCAGGCCCGTAGCTTGGAAGGAAAATAGGCGCCTACTTTCTCTACATAGCAAGGATTTGATTCTCTTTATCCTACAAGGATATAATTATATTTATGAGATATGCATAGATCCTTTCCATATAGGATTATGGTAATAATCCTTTCCATATAGGATTATGGTAATTTCCATATGGGATTATGGTAATTTCCATAAAGGATTATGGTAATTTCCATATGGGATTATGGTAATTTCCATATGGGATTATGGTAATTTTCTTATGGGATTAAGGTAGTGCATTATAGATATGAGGTAAGAGATTATATCCAGGGAGATGATTAATAATCAACCTCAATATTTTCGTCCATCACCAAGAGAAAGAGGGATGAGGTTCTCGAAAATTGTGCCAAGAGAGAAAGAGGTGATTTTTCGAAGCATTCTCCATAGATCGTCCTCACTCGACATTGGAGATTGGGCAACCGGGATACAGTCCAGAAGGTCAAAGCACGAGTCTCGATCCATTCCACCTCGACAGATCCAAAGGTAAATACGAGAAAACCCCTACATGTTGCATTTAATTTTATAGGTGCATGCTAGGTATATAATAAATGTATGGTGAATTAAATATCCAAGATAGATCCTCGGGAGAGGGCTAAACCTAGTTTTCCCTACAATTGGTATCAGAGCGAGGTTCAGTATCTTGGCTCTGTTGGATTAATTCACGTTTGATTATTACGTGCGCTTAATTAATTGTTGGATCTGTCGTTCATCGTGGCTCGGTTTTATTTTGTCGGATTTTGTTTTTCACCACGAGAAAATCCGTGGTTAGATTAGATTTATTTTTCTGTAAATCTTATCTGTAAAAGTAAAGCGAAGCGAAAGAAGTCGATCGAGGCAGCGGGAAAAGCGTGTCGCGCGGCGTGCGGGCGGCGGCACGCATGTTTTGCGAGCGTGCACGGCGCACGCGCGCCGCGTGACGCGGGGCGAGTCGAGATCCATTTTCCAGCCGAATCATGTTTTGTGAGTCGGTCCGTGCGGGTGCACGCGAGGCCCGTTGAAATCGGTCCATGTCCGTGCACGCGAGGCCGTTTTGAAGATTATAAAGATACATGCTTTGCATTTCTATGTAATAGATTAGGCGGAAAGTGCGATTCCACAGTGAGCCACGATGAGCGTTTTATTTTATTTTATCGTTCATTGCATGTTAGCCCGAAACCCGAGAGTGGATGTTTAAAATTATGCAAGGAGCATGCTATGTATGTTTAAATTACGTTGACAAACCTTTAAGTGTTTTTCGTAATTGAGTGCGCATAGTAAGCATGCTAGGTTTATCGCGTTTTCAAGCATATTTTAGAATTACTGAGCATGTTTTACATGTTGAGTTCTATAGAAAAGCATGCTAGGATTACGTGATCGCATGGACAAACCTTTTGAACAAAAAGACTAAGCAAGCAACCCGACAAATTAATTTTTAAAATTAAAATGTCAAGACCTCCACTTTTGATCTCTAAACAAAGTGAGGCGCTTGTGAGTGGCGATCACACGCGTGGCTTGCTTGCTTGTTTATCATAAGTTTGTTAGATGAGATTTCTAAATGAAACATTTTAAATCTATTGAAGTGGGAGTTTCATGTGTGGCGATCCACGCGTGGCTTGCATGTCCGATTTTCATAAGTTCTCTAGAGATAGATATAAAATGAGATAACAAAAGAATTTGAATTGGAAGAGGTATGGTCCGAGTGAGTATGCCAATTCTAAGAATTCATTTCTATTTGTTAAAATTGTGGTCATTGCTTAGACATCACCTCAAGTACAACTTCCATGAAGTCCTTCTTGCGATAGTGATGTGGTGCAGAAAGGTCAATCGTTAATTTCATTTGTCATAAGGATAAGTTGACATGGATTGAAATTAAGCGACTAAAAGGTATATTTTAGTGCAGTCGGGGGTTCATGTGTAGCGCCCACACGCGTGGCTTGCATGTGGGATTCCTTGGGCGATTGGAGGTTTCAATTAATATTGTTTTATCAAAAGGTTACAATATTATTATTACGAATTATGTGCGATCGTATGCTTATGTGTTTACTTTATCGATTTCGGATATGTCTCTTACACGATTATCAATATGCTCACACAAAATCCTTATCGGTCCAAATTTTATCGGTGGAAGCGAAACATTGAAAATGTTCTTCTGCGGAAGAAAATCTATTTGTACTCACTACACCCGTCCCGAGCCTCTAGACAATTCATCTCTTGATGAGGAGCATGAGGAGCACGAGAAATGGGACAAATCAAATAGAATGGCAAAGTGCCTTCTTTTGGTCACCATGTGAGTCCTGCAACTCGGCATCAAGAGATGGAAGATGCAACCACGATATGGCTAAGTCTTATGAAATTGTATGAGAGTCGGACATAATCGCTTGTCATAATTTGACAACATCAATAATGTCAAGTTCAATGAAGGAAAGCGATTGGTGCATAACCATGTAGAGCAAATGATTAATCTCTTGGAGAGCTCGAATTGGTTGGAGGATATATTGATGGCGTAGTCGAGAATCAATATGATCCTCAACACTTTGCCCAAGTCTTTTGATGACTTCCGTTATAAAGCGGTCATTTATGATAAAAGTTATACTCTAGATTCATTGCAAGAGGATCTAGTAACGGAAGAAGCATAAAATGGGCGATGGTGCCAGATCTTTAGTACGCACCTCAAAGAAAACCAACGCTTTATCGAAGATGAAAAGGAAAAGTGGAATTCAAGAGATGCTAAGGCTAAAGAAAAGAGTGGGAGTGTCTGAAAGGGCTCTACCAGTGGTTTGAAAAAGCAAAGGACAAGGGCAAATGCTTGAAGTGCGGTGAGGCGGGCATTGGAAGGCTAAGTGCCCCAAGCTCGAGGCTCTAGGTGCGCCATTTGCTTTAATGTGAAACATGTTTAGCGACTTGTTCTACCCATTCTTGGGTAGTAGACACGAGTCTGTTGATCATGTTTGTTACACCTGCGAGGGTTCTGCGGACAAGGGAGCTGAATGATGGCGAGATAACGATCTCCATGGGCAACGCGCGAAAGTCGTGGCCGTTGCGATCGGAGATGTTACTTTATGTTTTGAGAAAGCAGTTTTAGTTTTAAAAGGCGTTTTATATGTGCGGATTTTAGTGGAACCTTGTTTCTATTTGAAATTGTTTATTCATGGATATTGATTGTTTTTGATAGTGGTGTTTCTATCATAAGAAATGGCGAAGTTATCTGTGTAGGCACATTATATAATTAAGCTTTATACTATTTACGCAATACATAATATCTATAACTATGTTGCATCTACATCAAACCTTAAAAGAGAAAGTTTTCTTGCAACATGACACCCTATTCTCGGCATCTTAGATTAGGTCACATCAATCTAAATAGGATCAAAGGCGGATAAGAATGGGCGTTGGGTAATCTCACGATTACTCGGTTCGGTCTGCGAATCTCTGTATAGAAGGTAAGATGTTGACGAGACCCTTCAAAGCGAAGGGTCATAGAGCCAACGAAATGTTAGAGCTAGTCCTTTTCGATGCGTGTGGACCGATGTCCACACAAGCTCGTGGAGGTATGCAGTATTTTGTCACCGCAAGTCGAATGCTTTGAGAAATTCAAAGAATTTTAGGCGGAAGTGGAGCGAAGCTAGGTAAGAGTATCAAGTCATCTGCGTTACGATCGCGGTGGCGAATACCTCAACAACGAGTTCATGGACTATCTAGTGAAGTGTGGGATTACCTCCAACAAGACTTCACCGGGCACACCATAGCAAAATGGTGTGTCGGGCGAAAAATATGACTCTTTTGGAAATGGTTAGATCAATGATGAGTTATGCAACTTTGCCTATTTCGTTTCGGGGTATGCCTTAGAAGCGGCATACTTGCTAAATCTAGTACCATCAAGTCGGTCGAAGAGACCCCTTCGAGTTGTGGTTTGGGCATAAGTAGAGTTTAAGCCACATAAGGATATGGGCGATCCGACACATGTCTTTGAACAAGAAAGGCGACAAGTTGGAGGCTAGATCCGATGCAAGGCTGTTTATTGGCTATCCTAGAGGAGCGAAGGTGGTTTATTCTATAGTCTAAGGATCGAAGGTCATTATTAGCACTAATGCCCGATTCTTGAAGAGGACTACATGAAAATCATAAATCCAAAGTTGAAATCACTCTTCAAGAATTAGAAGATGATCGTATTCCACCACCGATTAGACCAAAGGTGCGAGATGTCGAGTCTAGTGGGAGGATCGACACCGATACTTCAAGAAATTTAAGTGGGTCGAGTTCCTTGGAGATACCGACCGTCTGAGTGGTACCTACCCGGCAAGTTGTGCAAGATGAGAACCACAAGTTCTGCACCCACCGTTGCCATTGTGCCTGTGGTGCCTCGTCGTAGTGGGAGGTTGTTCGTCGACCCGAGCGATTTATGTTCGTGGGTGAATCTTGGATTTAGTCCGTAAAGCGAGCAGTAATAATCGACCTATGGACGTCAACGAGGCGACACAAGACAATGATACAAGATCATGGAACTTACATTTGGACGAGGTGGTAAAGTCCTATGGATTTACCAGTTGCCTAGCGAGAGTTGTGTGTATCGTTTAGATGTCAGCGGTAATGTGGTATTTCTTGCACTTTACGTAGATGACATTCTTCTATTGGCAACAATGTGAAGTTGTTATCGGGCGTAAAGAGTTGGTTATCGATCAGTTTCAAATGAAAGACTTAGGAGATGCAGCGTACATTCTTGGGATCAAGGTTTACCGAGATCGCAAGAGGAAAATGTTGAGCTTATCTCAGGCGTCTTACATTGATACTGTGATTACTCGTTTTAGTATGCAGACCGTCAAGAAAGGATTGCTACCTTTCTGACATGGCGTTCCTTTATCTAAAGGGCAGTCACCTATGACTGCAAAGAAGATAGAGGAAATGAGACAAGTTTCCTACGTTTCCGCCGTAGGAAGTCTCATGCATGCAATGCTATGCACGAGGCCGATATCTGCTATGCGGTAGGCATAGTGGCTAGATATCAGTCTAACCCTGGACAAGCACATTGGACTGCGGTAAAGCATATATTCAAGTACACGAAAATGATTTGGAGATTATGGGTTTGGTTTACCATGCGAGATAGTCTAATGCCTTTGGGTTATTCGGACTCGGATTTCCAATCTGACCGTGATGAGAAAAAGTCTACCTCAGGCTATGTGTTTAACTTGGGAGGTGGAACCGTATCCTGGCGGAGTGCAAAGCGGCGATGCATTGCGGACTCTACCATGGAAGCTGAATATGTAGCCGCCGGAGGCGCTAAGGAGGCTGTATGGTTCAAGAACTACCTCATGGATCTAGATGTGGTACCTGGTTTGCCCATGAGTATCATGGTTTACTGTGATAATTCAGGTGCAATGGCAAACTCGAAGGAACCACGGATCCACAAGGCAAGCAAACACATAGAGAGAAAGTACCATGTCATACGAGAAATCGTTAGACGAGGGGACGTGCTGATTGCAAAGATTGATATGACGGATAACCTAGCGGATCCATTCACGAAAAGCCTGTCGTAAAAAGTCTACGTCGGGCACGTTAGAGGACTTGGATTGGGCATGATGGCACCCACTTAGAAAGGAAACTTTTGTATAAGTGGGAGAAGCAAAGTGATGGTTTTGTTTGTAATAGTTAGTAGAGACACATTGTATACTAAAGTTTGCTTTAGTATAAGTGGGAGATTGTTGGATTTGTATCTTGAAAGCGGTTTGGTTGAGCTTGTATCAATGTTTCTGTTACCACTATTACAATCTCCTATCTGAATTGAATACTTGATTGCATATATCGTGTCCCTTATCTCATATATAAGTTAGATCATACGGTGTGTAGAAGATCACGTAAGTGCGTATGATTGGTCGTTTAATGAGATATAAAAGTTTCACTGGTGAGACAACTTGAGGACGAGTTGTCGGTATGAGGCTCTTGTATAGATAAAGTGACTTGACTTGGTTGCTTGTCTATCTTTGGTGCGTCTCGGGCGTATTGAAGGATCACGGTGAGATGTGTTCTTCTATCGACCGTCGTGAAGAACCAAGATCTCGGTGACTTACGATGATCTAAACCTCGATAAGGTATTAGGTGAGTATGAGTTCTTGACCATCACTTTGACTTGTTATGGGTGAGGTTATATGTTCTAACCCAATATTCTCCGCATCTTGGGTGGTGGCGGTCTTGTATGTCATGCTAATTATCATGTCAGTCACCGTATCCATTTAGGATGATGGCGTCCCTTAAGGAGCTTAAAGGTTTATTGTACTAAACCTGCGAGGTTGAGTTAGCTCAAGTACAATAATAAGGTTGAGTGCTACTACTTAAGGAATTAAAGATATTAATTATTTTAAGCGATCGAGAATGCTCTAAATAATTAATGGACGTTCGATATCTTAAATACGGGATTCAGTAATGTCTAAGTGCAAGCCCGACTCAACTTGGTAATAAAGGGTAAGTCAAGCATTTATTCTCTAGTGGCATGAATAAATGTTTATAAATTAATTTATGTTACGGGTGAACATAAGATAATTAATTTATTTGAGGCCCATCTTTATTCCTTGCATTTGATCCACAGGTGGCCCGTCCAGACTGTAGCTTGGAAGGAAAATAGCGCCTACTTTCTCTACATGGCAAGGATTTGATTCTCTTTATCCTACAAGGATAGAATTATATTTATGGGATATGCATAGATCCTTTCCATATAGGATTATGGTAATAATCCTTTCCATATAGGATTATGGTAATTTCCATATGGGATTATGGTAATTTCCATAAAGGATTATGGTAATTTCCATATGGGATTATGGTAATTTCCATATGGGGTTATGGTAATTTCCATATGGGATTATGGTAATTTTCTTATGGGATTAAGGTAGTGCATTATAAATATGAGGTAAGAGATTAAATCCAGGGAGATGATTAATAATCAACCTCAATATTTTCGTCCATCACCAAGAGAAAGAGGGGTGAGGTTCTCGAAAATTGTGCCAAGAGAGAAAGAGGTGATTTTCCGAAGCATTCTCCATAGATCGTCCTCACTCGACGTTGGAGATTGGGCAACCGGGATACAGTCCAGAAGGTCAAAGCACGAGTCTCGATCCATTCCGCCTCGACAGATCTAAAGGTAAACACGAGAAAACCCCTACGTGTTGCAATTATTTTTATAGGTGCATGCTAGGTATATAATCAATGTATGTTGAATTAAATATCCAAGATAGATCCTCGGGAGAGGGCTAAACCTAGTTTTCCCTACATATTACATTCTACCCCCTTAAAAGAAATTTTGTCCCGAAATTTACATACTTCAGAAAAGTTCGGGGTATCTTTCTTTCATGGCTTCCTCAAGCTCCCACGTGGTCTCCTCTTGTCCATGATGTCTCCACAACACTTTCACTAGCGGAATGGACTTGTTCCTTAATTGCTGAACTTTACGGTCTAGAATAGCCGTAGGTTCTTCTTCATAACTCATATCTGGGTTGAGGATCACGTCGTCTTGAAGGATCACGTGCTTCGGATCATACACGTACTTTCTTAATTGGGATACGTGAAAAATATTGTGTACGTTCTCCAAACTTGGCGGAAGAGCCAATCTATAGGCAACTGGGCCTACTTTCTCTAGGATCTCATAAGGTCCTTTAAAACGAGGTCTTAACTTTCCCTTTACTCCAAACCTTATAATCCCTTTCGATCGAGAGACTTTAAGAAAGACTTTATCTCCACTTTCAAAATGCAGCTCAGATCTACGCGTATCAGCGTAAGACTTTTGTCTATTTTGAGCTTCTTTTATTCTTTGCCTAATTTGTCGGACGATCTCAATCATCTCACTTACTGCATCAGGCCCTAAAATTCTTCTCTCACCCACTTCATCCCAATAAAGCGGTGATCGACATTTCTTTCCATATAAGGCTTCGTATGGGGCCATATTGATCGTCGCTTGATAACTATTATTGTAGGCAAACTCAACGAGGGGTAAAACATCTTCCCACTTTGCACCTCGATCCAACACTACTGTTCTCAGCATATCTTCAAGTGTTTGAATCGTCCTTTCCGATTGCCCATCGGTCTGTGGGTGGAACGCTGTGCTGAAATTCAGTTTCGTGCCCAATTCTTTTTGCAAACTAACCCAGAATCTAGAAGTGAATTTGGAGTCTCTATCAGACGTGATAGATTTTGGCACTCCATGCAGACGTACAATTTCTTTTACGTACAATTGGGCTAACTTATCAGACCCGTGAGTAATCTGAATTGGCAGAAAATGCGCACACTTTGTGAGCCTATCAACTACCACCCATATGGCAGTGTTTCCTCTTTTTGATTTTGGCAACCCCGTAACAAAATCCCTTGCTATCTCTTCCCACTTCCATTCGGGTATTCCCAAAGGCTGTAATTTCCCGTAGGGGCGTTGGTGCAATGCTTTCACCTGCTGACAAACAAGACAACGTTCTACAAAAGAGGCTACGTCTCGCTTCATACCTTCCCACCAGAACTTTTCCTTCAAATCTTGGTAAATTTTAATGCTTGCTGGATGAAATTTGTATAAGGTGTGTCATGAGCTTCACTCATGATTTCATTTCGAAGATCGTTGTTGTCTGGAATACACAATCTTCCTTCAAACAATAAAGCGTTGTCGATGCTTCACGAAAGTTCTTGATCCTTGATCCTTACTTTGACTCTTGTTCTTTCTAACTTTTCCTCCATCCTTTGTCCTTCTATGATTCTTTTCTTAAGTCGACGTCAAAGTGAGTGTGTAATACAGCTCATGATCGTGTTTGGACTTTCAACCATTTCTATCTTCATTCTCTCAAACTCCTCCACGAGTTTTCTTCCTTTAAGAGACATCCCAATTTGGTTTGATTTTTATGACTCAAGGCATCAGCTACTACATTCGCTTTACCCGGGTGATAGTTAATACCACAGTCGTAATCCTTTACCAGTTCGAGCCATCTTCTTTGCCTCATGTTTAGATCTCTTTGCTCGAAAAAGTATTTCAAACTCTTATGATCTGTAAAGATCTCACATCTCACTCCATAGAGATGGTGTCTCCAAATTTTCAGTGCATGAACCACTGCTGCTAGTTCCAGGTCATGAGTTGGATAGTTCAGTTCATGTGGTCTAAGTTGTCGGGATGCATAAGCTATCACTTTTCCTTCCTGCATCAACACACAACCCAGTCCGTTCTTAGATGCATCGGTGTAGACTATATATTCCTTATGCCTTAGGAACCGCTAAGCTTGGCGCACTCGTTAATTTTTCCTTAAGCTTTTGGAAATTAGCCCACATTCTTGATCGATTAAACTTGATTTCCTTCGAGTAGCTGTGTTATTGGCCTTGCTATTTTGGAGAATCCCTCAATGAATCTCCGATAATAACCAGCTAGTCCCAGGAAACTTCTGATTTCGTTCTGGGTCCTTGGCGATTTCCATTCTTGTACTGCTTCTACTTTGGCGGGATCCACTTTAATCCCTTCGGCCGATACAATGTGTCTAAGGAACATTACTTCCTTCAGCCAAAATTCGCATTTGCTAAACTTAGCAAAAAGTTGTTCAACTCTCAAGGATTGCAACACCGTTCTTAAGTGTTCCTTATGGTCTTCTTCATTCTTCGAATAGATGAGAATATCATCTATAAAGACCAGAATAAATTTGTCCAAATATGGATGGAACACCCTATTCATGAGATCCATGAATACGGTGGTGCATTTATCGATCGAACGGCACAACTATAAATTCATAGTGGCCATATCTCGTCGGAAGCAGTTTTAGATCGTCTTACGGCGTACTTTGGTGATGATAACGACTTGAGGTCGATCTTTGAAAATACACTTGCTCGTAATTGATCAAACAAGTCATCTATCCTTGGCAAAGGATATTTATTCTTAGCGTCATTTTATTCGACTCCCGATAATCTATGGACATCCTCAAGGAACCATCTTTCTTTTTAACAAATAAGGCGGTGCTCCCAAGGTGAAACACTAGGTGCGATAAAACCCGAGTCCAAAAGTTCTTGGTTTGGATCTTCAATTCTTCCAGTTCGCCTGAGCCATCCTATAAGGTGCCTTTGACCTTTGGGCCGATCCGGGTTCGGTCGATGGTAAATTCAATGTCATCGAGGTAATCTGGTAGATTCTCGAGAAAAAAACATCCGAAATTCTCGAACAATCTCCATATCTTTAGCTTTCATCTCTGTTTTATCCTCCCATTCGTGTAAGCGAGAAACGGCAACCCTTCTTGTTTATCATTCTTCGCCTGCCTTGGTCTTGATCTGATCGGGATTTTCTTCCCATGCCGATTCCATGGAAATCGTGTAGGAAAAACTATGTTTAGCCCTCTCCGAGGATCTATCTTGGATGTTTAATTCACCATACATTGATTATATACCTAGCATGCACCTATATAATTAATTGCAACACGTTGGGGTTTTCTCGTGTTTACCTTTGAATCATCGAGGCGGAATGGATCGAGACTGGGTGCTTTGACCTTACGGATGTATCCGGTTGCTCAATCTCCAGCGTCGGTGAGGACGATCTATGGAGAATGCTTGAAAAATCACCCTTTATCATCTCACACTTTTTGAAAATTCTCTCCTAAGAACAATGGGAGTCTCAAAAATATGATGATGATTATTAATCATTGACCTAGATTTAATCTCTTACCTCGTATTTATAATGCATTACCATAATCTATATGGAAATTACCATAATCCCATATGGAAATTACCATAATCCTTTATGGAAATTACCATAATCCCGTATGGAAATTACCATAATCCTATATGGAAAGGATTATTACCATAATCCTATATGGAAAGGATCTATGCATATCCATAAATATAATAATATCATTTTAGGATAAAGAGAATCAAATCATTACCTTGTAGAGAGAGAGAGGGCCGATTTCCATACTTAGCTACGAACTGGATGGGCCAAACCCGAGGATCAAATCTGAGGAATAAAGATGGGCCTCAAATAAATTAATTATCTTATGTTCACCCGAACATAAATTAATTTATAAACATTTATTCATGCCACTAGAGAATAAATCTTGACTTATCCCTTTATTACCGAAGTTGGGTCGGGCTTGCTCTTAGACATTCTGAATCCCGTATTTAAGATATCGAGCGTCCATTAATTATTTATAGCAATCGATTGCTTAAAATAATTAATATCTTCATTTTCTTAAGTAGTACCACTCAACCTTATTATTGTACTTGAGCTAACTCAACTGCGGGGTTTAGTACAATAAACCTTTGAGCTCGTTAAGGGACTTCATCATCCTAGCGGATACGGTGACTCGTCTACGATAACTAGCATGACATATGATAAGCGCGCATTTTACGTTTATAGTTGATATTTGAAGATGAGTTTAGCTCGTTTAATAATGCGTTTACGTATCGATTCCTAATGTTTTATCTATTTTTAGAAGATCTTGCTCTTGGGTGTTCTTTTGGTGTTGTGTAGGTCTATATGTTGAAAATCGAAGCAAGGAGCGAGCGCACGAGCCAAAACACACAATCTGGCGTGTTTCTAGCGACCGGACTAGCGGTCGCTAGGCGGCCGCTAGGAAACAGCGCAAGAACCCAGCATACCGCGATCGCAAAATCGTGCCCATGGCGAAGCCCGGCGTCGAGAAAGCCAGCTGGGCGATTTCTCCCGACCGGATCGGACTTCTAGCGACCGCTAGCCATGGTCATGAACCAACCCAGCGGGCGCAAGGCGACCGCGGAGGAAAAGGCATGAGAAGTACCTCACGACCACGCTGGCGACCGCGAAGGGTGGTCAGCGAGGCAACGGCGAAGGAAAAATTAGGGTTTGGGGTGTGCTATATATGGCAACACCCCTCGCCCCCATCTTGATACCTACGATTCGAGCCTCTTTCTCGGTTTTCCATAAGTTTTTGAGTTTTAGCTTTAGGTTCCATATATTTTCATTCTAGAGTTGTTTCTGGATTGTTCTTCGTTAGTTTACGTTTTGTTTCTGATCCGGAGCGTTTCGTCGGACGATCTCTGCAAGTTTCCGTTTTTATTTGAGGTTGGGATTGAGCCCAACGTGTTCATCAACGCTACATCACGGGTTTTATATATTTAATTTCCGTATTTATGATTAAATCGTATTTCATTTCGTTTATTATGTCAGCTGTTTTTCGTTCTAATCTAGGGTTTGCATGATTCGATCCTATATGTTGTGATTCTGTTATCGTTATTTACCGTCCATACATTGATTCATGATTCGATTGTGCTTATTTATATGTGTTGGTTTCGATCAATCTCGATGCATATTTAGTTGTCGGTTAATTACGTAATTGTGTTAATTGTCGATCGATATCGAATGCATGATACGAATGAGCCTTGAGTCGTGTTGAGATAGGATATTCGTAGGAAGCATATTCTTTGTGATCCGTTTGGGTTACTTGTTTTCACCTTTAGGCAATGTGATAATAGGAAAACTAGTAATCTCTGACCTTTTTGTAAATCACGAAATTATCGGTTATTTATGTGATCTTCCACTGAGTATGGATTAAAATTGGTTAATAGGAGCGGGATAAACATCGTTGTGGATTGGATTAATGCAGCCACAGGGTTAGTCGTCTTTCTGTTTTTAAACATCCAGTGTTTATTGCTTTAATTTACTACTGTTTTGTTACCTTTGCTTTGGATTGAGTTAGAAGCCTAAAATCTCACAAAACCATATTTGTTACTTGGATAATGATGAATCCTTGTTGAGTTAGCTTACGTATTTTCGCATTACAATCCATGGATACGATACTTGCTTACCTATATTTACACCTTTTAGTGTTAGAAATTTAGCGATCAAATTTTGGCGCCGTTCTTAAAGTTGTTAAGATCATATAGAATAACTTGACAATTTGGAATTATTAATTCAAGTTGTACTTTTTTTTTTTATTCCTTGCAATCGATTTCCTTCTTTTCTCCGGGTGGTTTATGTTCACAGGTCGAGGACCTCTGAACTACACTTTGATCAGGAAATCGAAAATTCACAAGGAGAAGGAGAAGGCAAGAAGAAAGGAAGCAATGGAAAATCGAGAATAGCAGGCGTTCCGAAATAGCTACTGCCTTTGTTAGCGGATTTCCGCAATGCGCGCCGATTGGCGACTATGGGACTCGTTGTTCTGCTCGGGAGGCGGCAAGGCATTGAATTACATGTCTGAGACCTCCTACCGAGCAATTTCAAGGAGGCGGATGGGCCCCAGTAAATGCTAACAATTTTGGTGAAGCCGGCCCTAATCGGCATGGTTCGAGGGAAGCGATTCGGAGGAGGAGTCACGAGAGGATCGAGCGCCCGTCTCGAGACCTATCTCGACATTTGTGACACCATCAAGCGAGAATGGGGTGCCACAAGACACAATCGGATGCGTATGTTCAAATTTTCTCTGCGAAATCAAGCGAAGGGCGGTTGAGACCTTAGATCGTGCAGGCATCAACGGTTGGGCGATTACGTGTGAGAAATTCCTTCGAAGTACTTTCCTCGGCTAAGGCACATAAGATCATAGCGAGATTTCCCACTTCTCGGTTAGGAGATGAATCTTTATTCGAGTCGTGGGAAAGATTAGGGGGCCTATTGAGAAGGTGCCCTGACATGGATTTTCGAGGGGCGCAGTTACCCGGTTTCTGTTGGTGACACCTCACGAGGAGCATTGTTGGCCTTGTCGGGGTTATCTTTTGAGCAGGCGTGTAGGCGAGGCCGGCCGCATCATAGAAGAGATGGCGGCTATGGTTATCGGTGGCGATGGAGAGAACACGGTGGTGAAAACTGCTACTGATTGAAGGTGACTCGAAATACGACAATATTATGGGCGATTCACCTTGTTAAGAAACCAATTTGAGAAAGAAAGGAAAGGAAAAGGCGTGGCTCGGATAAATCTTTGCAGAGTCGGAGATTATAGAGGCGAGGGCGTGAATTACATAAATCGGAGGAACAACCGTCCTTGGGGAATCCGTACAATCCTAATAGTAAATCACCCAAATTTCTCGTCGCCAACCCCGATAATTTTCAACGACCTCACTTGAGTTTCTCGATTCGAGCGGGTGATTCGAGAGCGAAGAAGCCGAGTCAGAGGATATGATCGTGATTGGTTGTAAGCAACCAACAATTGCAACGAATCGAGTCGTTTATAAGCAACAAGGCGCGAAGATCAATCATTTGGAGTCCTTGTGTGGCTATGGGAAAGCACATGAAGATGATGGAGAATCGAATAAGTCGGATAGCCGCTGAGAATGGGCGGCACAAGTCGGGACCAATTTCCGAGTAATCTGAGGTAAACCAAAAATCATTTGTAATGCCATTCATTTGAGGTGGGCGAGCTTATCAAAGTCACGAGGAGGCGAGCAGGGCAAGCGGGCAAGCAGAGAGAATCTCGCGACCGAGCTCGCGACCATGAGCCCGGCCGCGAGGAATCTGGCGGCGGAGTTCGCGGCGGCTCGTGGCGCAACAAGTCAGCACGCACCGCGACATGTCGGTCAGGGACCTAGCGGCGACCTGGCGGTCGCGAGTAATTCTAAGCGGCCGCAAGACATCATCTGAAGCTTGAGGGCGTACCTGGCGCCAGAAAGCGCCGCCCGCGTCCATGACGAAGGAGGATCTTGTACATGTACCTAGCGACCGCCTGCTGCTGATCGATGAGTCGAGCTCATGAAGGGCGGATGTGAAGAGATTTCGGCGTCGTGCCTCAATTCCGTTTCAAGCCGTTTAGCCAAGCCCAATCTGACGAAGTTGACGGGTTCATGGAGATGTTCAAAGGTGCACATCAATATTCCTTTACTTGATGCACTTGAGAGATATGCCGGGTTATGTGAAGTTTTTGAAGGATGCCGTTGCCGATAAGAAGAAGCTTGGGAAATTCGAGGCGACAAATCTGTCTCAAGAGTGCGATCTTGTCTTTGAAAAAAAGTTTCGCTCAGCGAGAAAGATCAAGGCGGCTTCACCATAGCATGTGTTATCGGAGGAGACATTCTCGAGGTTACGTGTGATTTGGGGCAAGCATCAATCGATGCCGTTGTCCATTTTAACCGATTGGAGATTGGGAGATCAAGCCGACCACCATAGCTCTTGGATAAGCGAGACACATGGTGACTTATCCGAAAGGGATAGTGGAGGGCGTGCTCGTGAAAGTTCGAATTTCATCTTCCGGTGATTTCGTTGTTCTCGACATGCGGAGGATGGGAATACACCTCTTATTCTCAGGCGACCATTCCTAGCTACGGTGAGCATTGATAGCGTGCAAGATGGAGATCTCGCGCCCGAGTCGGCGGCGAGGAGATGAAATCTCTATATATGATGCTATGAAGCGGCTGACGAAGACCATGGAAGATTGTCGAGTTATAGAGCGGTTGTCGCCATGCTCACTTTCAATCGGTTGATGCGGTGGAGTTTGTATGCACGAACTCGATTTTCTCACCATGAGACCTTGATGAGGCGTGTGGCGAGATTTTAAGTATCTTGAGTCCATCGATGAAGTCGAGGCCCTCAGAGTCGGTGCCTTATTTGGATGTGAGGAAGCCGATTGGAGGAGAGGCGCCGTGGTGAAGAAGGAAGAGACTACACGAAGATGGAGTTGAAAGAGTTGCGGACCACTGCGGTATGCCTTCTTAGGCGGCGATGAGGCGTGCCGGTGATAATATCTTGGCTTTGGTGATGAGGAGACACGGCGATGGTTGTCTTTGAAGCGGTACAAGTCTGCGATTGGGTGGGCGATTTCGATATCGAGGGTTGACCCTCGATTTGCATGCGGATCTGTTGGAGAATGAATCTGAGCGAAGGTGCAACCTCAGCGTCGATTGAATCCGGCAATGCGAGAGGTCGTCGAGAAAGAAGTGTTGAAGCTCTTAGGCGGGCATGATCTATGCCATATCCGGCGGTGAGTGGGTTAGCCCTACTCGAGTGGCATCGAAAGGGGTATCACGGTGATCGAGGCGAGATGAGCGAGCTTGTGGCAACAAGACTCGTAACAGGATGGCGAGTTTGCATCGACTATCGTGCTCTGAACACAGCCACGAGGAAAGACCATTTTCCCTTGCCCTTTATTGATCAGATGTTGGACAGACTAGCGGGGTATGAGTTCTCTTGTTTTCTCGATGGATATTCGGTACAATCAGTTGCCATCGCCCGAAGATCGGCCAAGGCGGCGTTCACTTGTCCGTATGGAGTTTTCGCCTATAGGCGAATGCCGTTTGGATTGTGCAATGCTCCTGCCACGTTCCAAAGGTGCATGATGTCCATCTTCCATGGGTTGATCGAGAATATTATGGAAGTCTTTATGGACGACTTTTCCGTGTTTGGCTCTTCGTTCGACCATTGTCTCCATAACTTGTCACAAGTCTTTGCAAAGATGTGAGGAGGCGAATCTTGTTCTCAATTGGGAGAAGTGCCATTTCATGGTGAAGGAAGGTATCGTGCTTGGTCACAAAGTCTCGGCGAGGGTTTGGAAGTGGATCGAGCAAAGATTGTCGCTATCGGCGCCTCCGCCTACAAATGTCAAATCGGTGAGGAGTTTTCTCGGTCACGCGGGTTTTATAGGCGGTTCATCAAGGTTTCTCGGCGATCACGAAACCATTGTGTGGATTGCTCGAGAAAGATATGAAGTTGTGTTCACGAAGGAGTGTTTGGGCGTTCGAAATTGAAGTTGGTACGATCTCGACTCGGTTTGGTCTCACTGATTGGAGTCGACCATTCGAGTGATGTGTGATGCGGCGATTGGGCGATCGGTCTTTGTTTTGGGGCGAAAGCGAGACAAGCTTTTCGAGTCATCTATTATGCAAGTAAGACTCTCGACTCTGCTCAAATGAATTACACCACCACGGAGAAGGAATTGCTAGCGTGGTCTATGCTTTCGATAAGTTTAGACCTTATTTGGTGGGCACCACACCATCGTACCTGTGATCATGCCGCCATTAGTCATCATTCGCAAGAAAGATTCGAAGCCAAGATTGGTGAGATGGATCCTCCTTCTTCAAGAGTTCGACATGGAGATCAAAGATAGAAAGGGCTGCGAAAATGTGGTAGCCGACCACATCGCGATTGGAGAAGCCGATCGAAGGAGAGGATAGGAAGATTGGCATAAGGAGAACTTCGAGACGAGCACATCTTGGCGTCATCGATCACACACCATAGTGCGCTGATTTTGTCAATTACTTGGTGATTGAGTTTTACCTCCATCGTGCTCTCGCCAAATCTTGGGCTAAAAGCGGCATCTCGGTTCTCGCTTGAGGTCGTTTGAAAAAGTTTCTCCACGATGTTAAGTTCTATTATTGGGACGATCCTCACTCTACCGCCGATGTGCGATGGTTTGATCGTCATTGCGTTCCCCAAGGAGAATGGGAGAACATAATCCACGAGTGCCATAGTTCGTTGGTGGAGGTCATTTTGCGGTGAAAGACAACGGCAAAGATTTGCCTGCGATGGATTCTTTTGGCCTTCGATCTTCAAGATTGCCAATCCTTTATCAAGAGTTGTGATCGTTGTCAAAGAGTGGAGAATGTCACTAAGAAAGGCGAGATGCCACGAGAAAACCATCATGGAGGTGGAACTATTTGGACGTATGGGATCGACTTCATGGGTCCGTTCGATGTCTTGTGGTTACACGTATATTCTTCTTCTTTGTGGAGTCGTTTCCCGTTGGGTAGAGGCAATTCATTATTACGAATGACTCAAGGTAGTGATCAAGTTCCTTCACAAGAACATTCGACTCGATTTGGAGTCAGGGGCGTTGATCGGTGATGGGGATCGACTTCGATAATAAGTGGCTGGCGGCGTTCAGCCAAATATGGTGTGAAGCATCGAGTCACCTCCCCTACCATCCACAAGCAAGCGGGCAAAGTGAGCTCGCCAACAGAGATCAAGCGATTCTAGAGAAATCGGTTGTTGGTATAAGGATTGGGCAAGCGGTTGGATGATGCTCTTTGGGCTTACGGATGCGTCTAAAGCTCCCATCGAACTATCTCCATATCAAATGGTATTTGGTAAATCACGCCATTTACCGGTCGAGGCTGGAGCACAAAGCATATTGGGCGGCGAGGAGAATCAACATGGATTTCAAGTAGGCCGGTATGATGAGGGTGACCAGCTGTTAGAGCTCGACAGTGGAGGAATGAGCGTTCGAGAATTCTCGGATATCTGAGGAAAGAGCCGAAATTTCACGACCTCCACATTCGTGCAAAGGATTTCGCCGGGTAATGAAGTCTTACTTTACAATGCTCGACTTCGTCTATTCCCGGAAAGCTCAAGTCAAGATGGTCGGGGCCGTGCTTTGTTTACCGTGCGTTTGCGATGGGATTCTGACTCACAGACTCGAGGGGCAACATTTTAAAGTGAGCGGCCGGTACCTCAAATCCTACTTCAAGTCACACTTGACCGAGAAGTCAAGGTGACCCACTAAGCGAGCCATGATACGAGTACCGTCGAGCTAGCGGCGATAATTCTAAGCTTGGTTGGGAGGTAACCCAGCAGTTTACATCTTCTGTTTTTGTTGTTTTCGTTTTGTTTTTGGTTGTGTTTCTTTGTTTTTGTGTCGTGTTTCGTTGTTTTGTTAGATCCCTATGTTTAGCCCTCTCGAGGATCTATCTTGGATGTTTAATTCACCATACATTGATTATATACCTAGCATGCACCTATATAATTAATTGCAACACGTTGGGGTTTCTCGTGTTTACCTTTGAATCTGTCGGCGGAATGGATCGAGACTCGTGCTTTGACCTTACGGACTGTATCGGTTGTCCAATCTCAACGTCAGTGAGGGCGATTTAAGGAGAATGCTTGAAAAATCACCCTTTATCATCTCTACACTTTTTGAAAATTCTCTCCTAAGAACAATGGGAGTCTCAAAAATATGATGATGATTATTAATCATTGACCTAGATTTAATCTCTTACCTCGTATTTATAATGCATTACCATAATCCTATATGGAAATTACCATAATCCCATATGGAAATTACCATAATCCTTTATAGAAATTACCATAATCCCGTATGGAAATTACCATAATCCTATATGGAAAGGATTATTACCATAATCTATATGGAAAGGATCTATGCATATCCCATAAATATAATAATATCTTTTTAGGATAAAGAGAATCAAATCATTACCTTGTAGAGAGAGGCGCGATTTCCATACTTAGCTACAGGAACTGGATGGGCCGACCCGAGATCAAATCACGAGGAATAAAGATGGGCCTCAAATAAATTAATTATCTTATGTTCAGCCCGAACATAAATTAATTTATAAACATTTATTCATGCCACTAGAGAATAAATCTTGACTTATCCCTTTATTATCGAAGTTGAGTCGGGCTTGCTCTTAGACATTCTGAATCCCGTATTTAAGATATCGAGCGTCCATTAATTATTTATAGCAATCATTGCTTAAAATAATTAATATCTTCATTTCTTAAGTAGTACCACTCGACCTTATTATTGTACTTGAGCTAACTCAACTGCGGGGTTTAGTACAATAAACCTTTTGAGCTCGTTAAGGGGACTTCATCATCCTAGCGGATACGGTGACTCGTCTGGATAACTAGCATGACATATGATAAGCGCGCATTTTACGTTTATAGTTGATATTTGAAGATGAGTTTAGCTCGTTTAATGTGCGTTCACGTATCGATTCCTAATGTTTTATCTATTTTTAGAAGATCTTGCTCTTGGGTGTTCTTTTGGTGTTGTGTAGGTCTATATGTTGAAAATCGAAGCAAGGAGCGGCCACGAGCCAAACACACAATGTCTGGCGTGTTTTAGCGACCAGACTAGCGGTCGCTAGGCGGACGCTAGGAAACAGCGCAAGAACCCGACATACGCGACCGGCAAAATCGTGCCCAGCGAAGCCAGTCGAGAAAGCAGCTGGGCGATTTCTCGCGACGGATCGAACTTCCTAGCGACCGCTAGCCGTGGTGTGAACCGACAAGCGGCGCAAGGCGACGGCGGGCGGCAGCAAGGGGTACCTCGCGACCACCTGGCGACGCGAAGGGTGGTCGCGAGGCGGCAGCGAAGGAAAAATTAGGGTTTGGGGTGTGCCTATATATGGCAACACCCCGCCTCCCATCTTGATACCTACGATTCGAGCCTCTTTTCTCGGTTTTCCATAAGTTTTTGAGTTTTAGCTTTAGGTTCCATATATTTTCATTCTAGAGTTGTTTTACGGATTGTTCTTCGTTAGTTTACGTTTTGTTTACGATCGGAGCGTTTCGTCGGACGATCTCGCAAGTTTCCGTTTTTATTGAGGTTGGGATTGAGCCAGCGTGTTCATCAACGCTACATCACGGGTTTTATATATTTAATTTCCGTATTTATGATTAAATCGTATTTCATTTCGTTTATTATATACGGCTAGTTTTCGTTCTAATCCTAGGGTTTGCATGATTCGATCCTATATGTTGTGATTCTGTTATCGTTATTTACCGTCCATACATTGATTCATGATTCGATTGTGCTTATTTATATGTGTTGGTTTTGATCAATCTCGATGCATATTTGGTTGTCGGTTAATTACGTAATTGTGTTAATTGTCGATCGATATCGAATGCGTGATACGAATGAGCCTTGAGTCGTGGCGAGATAGGATATTCGTAGGAAGCATATTCTTTGTGATCCGTTTGGAGTTACTTGTTTTCACCTTTAGGCGTATGATAATAGGGAAAACTAGTAATCTACAGCCGCTTTTGTCGTCACAGAAATTGTCGGTTATTTATGTGATCTTCCACTTGAGTATGGATTAAAATTGGTTAATAGGAACAGGATAAACATACGTTGTGGATTGGATTAATGCAGCCACAGGGTTAGTCGTCTTTCTGTTTTTAAACATCCAGTGTTTATTGCTTTAATTTACTTTACATTTTGTTACCTTTGCTTTGGATTGAGTTAGAAGCCTAAAATCTCACAAAACCATATTTGTTACTTGGATAATGATGAATCCTTGTTGAGTTAGCTTACGTATTTTAGCATTACAATCCTGTGGATCGATACTTGCTTACCCTATATTTACACCTTTTAGTGTTAGAAATTTAGCGATCAAATACAAGCCTTGCCACCACCCAAGATGCGGAGAGTATTGGGTTAGAATATATAACCCTCACCCATAACAAGTCAAAGTGATGGTCAGTAACTCATACTCACCTAATACCTTATCGAGGTTTAGATCATCGTAAGTCACCGAGATCTAGGTTCTTCACTACGGTCAGATAGAAGAACTCATCTCACTGTGATCCTTCAATACGTCAGAGACGTACCAGCATAGACAAGTAACCAAGTCAAGTCACTTCTTATCTATACCGCAGCCTATACCGACAACTCGTCCTCAAGTTGTCTCAGCTGTGAAACTTTTTATATCTCATTAAGCTTGACCAATCATACAGACTTCTGTGATCTTCTACACACTGTATGATCTAACTTATATATGAGATAAGGGGACACAGATATATGCAATCAAGTAATCAAATCAGATAGGAGATTGTAATAGTGGTAACAGAAAACATTGTATACAAGCTCAACCAAAACTGCTTTCAGTATACAAATCCTACAATGCGTAGCTTCTTGTCCAGGAAAATGGAACGAAATTTTCCTTTCCTTGAATAGAATCGTGGAATGGTTTTCAGCTAACCAATCCATCCCTAAAATTATATCTACATCGCCCATGGGTATTATGTTTAAGTTATTCGCCAGAACCCTAAGTGATCCTAAGTTCAACTCTAGGTTCGAGCAAATATGCGCAACAGTCATAATCCCTCCTATGGGTGACGAGATTCTCATATCCTGATTTGCTTTCTCGGATCTAAGTTCCAACATATTGACACATGTTCTTGCTATAAAGGAATGCGATGCACCCGTATCGAACAAAAGTATAACAGGTATGTTGAGAAGATTTCCCATACCTGCTAGGTTTCCACGGTTACATTCATTTGCCTCGGTGTAGAGCATCGCTCTACTGGGCATTGAGGTGACGAGGTGCTTACCTCTGCTGATTTCTTTGTTGTTGTTCTTTGTGTTTGTTGTTCTTGGCGTTCTTGTTGTGGTTGTCGTCGCCGTTGTTCTTTGTGGTTGTTCTTTGAGGTTGGGGCTGAAATTGAATAGCCACAGTGGTTGGGCATTGCCGGTGGTTCGGCCTTCCCATCGTTCGGGCGTATCCACGGGCATTATTTGCATAATGCCCTTTAACCCACACTAAAACAATTTACCAAAGCAAACTCCTTTGTGAGACCTTTGGCATTTTGGGCAAGGAAGAGCCCTTGCTCGCTCTTGTGGTCCTCCGTCGGAGGAAAAGGCGGCCTTTTCCTCCACTACCACCGAGGCCTCATATTTCCTTGCCACGGTCGCTTGTTATTTTGGTTTCCAAAACCTTCCCGGTTATTATTACTGGCGTTTCCTTCCCATCTCCTCTTTCCCTTGTCCATGGTATTTTGCGTCTGATTGTGTGATGGTATTTCTTCTGGCATAGCCGTTTCAATATCTAAAGCTCGCCCAAGAGCTTCAGTGTAAGTTAAATCTCCATGACTGGCGAGAGACATTCTTATCTCTGACCTCAGAGCGGACCTAAAATTTTCCGACATCTTCATATCCGTGCTCACTTGATCAGGGGCATATCTTGACATATCGCAAAAAGTGCGATCATAGTCCGTCACAGACATCTTCTCATGTTTTAAGTTGAAAAATTCAATTTCCTTCTTCTTCCTGTAACTCTTTGGAATGTATTTTTCATACATTTCTCCTTGAAATCTTCTAGGTAAACTCGTCCATCTGCTCTCGGTGCTAAAATTTTCCTCACGGCTTCACGAAGTCATTTGGTCGATAAGTTGAAAAGTTATACGGGAAAATCGCTCTTTGCGATGTGCATCATGAAAGTCGAAAATTCTTTCCATGCTTCTTATCCCTTTACTACGCATCGATGGGACTTACTTTCCATTAAAGGTAGGAGGTTGTCTAAGAAAAAGTTCTTCTACCCTACGATCGGTGGAGGTGGGGGTGGTTGCGGTATTCTTCTATACGCTTCCGGTTGGGGAACTCACCCCTTACCTACCTCTGCCTCTTCCTCTTCCTACAACTCTCATTCCTTGCCGGGATCTCGTCTAGGCGGTGATACATTATATAAAACATATAATTAACATCGCATATCATGATGTAAATTAAACATATATAAAATCATCATATAATCTTATCATGAACACTTTAATAAAACCATTCATCCTTGTTATACACATTCTTGCCGCATGAAAGCCCATTTCAAGGTCATATATATTTATATTAGAAAATTGTGCCTTAAGAAGGTTGTAATGTACAAGCAGTCCTTACAAAGAGGTCATATACACGAGCACAAAACATTACAAAATACTAAGTTTTCCCTTCCACTTCTTTACATAAACAACCACGCTACACACATATACTACAGCATACATATCTACACAAGTCCATCCACGGCGGGCAAGCTACGATCAAGCAGATGCGGGGGCACCACGGATCAACCTATCGTGGAACCTCGGTGTATAGCCACTCTGGCGAGTCATCATGCGGTATACTCCCTCGGAGGAAGGTAAGGTCCTCTCGGGCGAATCTTAGAATTCCCCAAGTCATCATGAAACACATCCGGGCATATTCACGATAAGCACCGTCGAACTACATCCTCGGGCGTAGCATTTGGTCCTAGCATTTGGTCCTTCTCCTAGATGTATAACGCATCTCCTCCATACGCCACGAGACAAAACTAGCGTAAGTCAAACTAAACATTATCCGATAAGCGGATAAGATAAAACTTAAGCGAATCTGTTTAAGTAGCTAGGATAAACTGGACAATCTAAAAAGCAGATAAAAAATCCAAACACATCTGGTAAATAGATAAATGTTATAAGGAAATGTTTTCATGTACAACACACGTCGTAGCTTTCCTATTCTACTGGGAAGCTTACTATCTAGTAGCGTTCAAATTTTCTTATCATACTATAAGGTCTTTATTCTAAGTAAACCACGAACTGAACTTCAACAGATTCTCGTGAAAGAACCTCCATAAAAAATGAAGTACAGTGTGTTAGGAGTATGTAGGCAAAAACCGTTCGTAAATCGGAGTTCAAACGAAGGAGAACGGGCCAAAACAAAATCACTGCGCATAGCAGTTCGCCCGAAGCCGAGGTCGAGCGCCGAGGCCGAGCCGAGGCGAGGTGCTGAGGCCGAGGTCGACGAGGTGAGGTGCCGAAGTCGGCGGTGATGAGGTGAAAGATGCGTCGAGGTGGAAGTCGATGAGGTGAGAATCGCCGAGTGAAAGTTGACGGCGTCAGCGTCGATGCGTGGAAGTCGCCGAGGTTAAAGTTGGAAGTCATCGCGAGGTGGAAGTCGCCGAGGTGAAGTCGAGTCATCGTCGGGTGGAAGTCGCCGGTGAAAGTTGATGAAGTCATCATCGGCGAGGTGGAAGTCGCCCGGTGAAAGTTGACGAAGTCGGCGTCGGCAGTGGAAGTCACCGAGGTAAAGTTGGCAGTAAAAGTTGACGTCGCGCGCAGTGGATGAAATTTGGCGAAGTCAGCGTCGGCAGGTGGATGTCGCCGAGGTGAAAGTTAACGAAGTCAACGTCGACGAGGTGGATGTCGCGGGCGGGCGACGAACTCGGTGAAAGTGAATCGACGGCGGAATCGAGCGGCGAAGGCGGCGGCGGCGACTCATTGAAAGGCGACGCGGTGGATTGAACTCGGTGACAGGCGGGCGAACTCAGGTGGCGACTGTTGGCGAACTCTGAAAGTAACAGGCGGCGAAGTCGGTGAAACCGGCAGGCGGAGCTACGAGCTTTTTTTTTCAGGTCGTTCTTTTTCTTTTGTTAATTCTCGTAAAGGAAGGGGGTTCGTATATTCTATGTTCGTTCGCAAAATGATCATGCTTCTTATATTGTCTATGTTCTTCTGATACAACATATCAATCATTATAACGAACTTAAAACCAGAATGTCTTATTCGATTTCATAACATAGTTGCTCATAAGCATATTTCATTCGAACTTTATAAACTTAACATTTCATCAAAGGCACTTCATGCCCATAATCAAACATAAACCTTCATTTCTCACTTCAATCACTTCCATTCCCAACACTTCTTATCATTCGTCACAACTTTCCCCGATTTCATAAATAAAATAAGTTTTTGAAATTTCCATTCAATCTTCTCTCGTAACTTTCATTTCGATAAAACTTTATAACAAAACTTCACTTTCACTTTCCAAAACACCACTTCAATCATTTTCATACTTAACTTTCATTTCAAAATTTTGAGAAGAAAATCACTTACCTCATCCCGGTTGAGCATGATGTGATGGAGTGTTGAGCATAGTCAGCTGATTTCTAGAAGTCTAGTGACTCAATCTAGACTTGACTTTTAAAAGAAGGTTTTGGGATTCAAAGAGCGAACCGCTCTGATATCACTTTGTAATAGCCCTCTAACCCTAAGTACGGATTAACGAGGACTGGAACTTGGAACAGTAATCAAATGACATTTAAATAGATTTAATCAAAGGATTATAGAATAAGCGATGGCGAACTACGAGTTGACCCTTATGAAATAAGCACACGTAATTTACATATAAAAGGTTTACAAGTTCTTTACCAACAAGGGTTCCTTTAGTGCAGATGGATTTCACTATTGACATCAAAACCTGACATAACATTCAAAGCTGCGTGCGGAGAAGCATGTGAATGCATATATGACGATATGCATTCAGGTTTCTAACAAACATATTAATAACAAAAGCACTCCAAGCGCTCGACACCTACATCATCATCTTGACTCAACTTGCGTTTAAAAACAAACATGCGGTGAGTACAATAATGCACTCGGTGGACTCATGCGAAACATTTTATCAATTTAAATTACTTCGCCCGTCATAGTAACACACGAGGTTTTAATTGAATGCTCGTGCTTACTAAATATTTTTCATCATTTTCCATAAATATTAAATGCAGTGGACATTTTCCTTGTATGTATGATCCATATCCTATCCCACATATCTCAATAATTCCTTCAACATATCTCATAAATTCACTTCCCTAGCGTGGGAGAGGAGGCCTCCTCTCACGAACGCCGTGACCGGTCGAGCACCCTTTCAGTACACAGTCACAAAATAGTGCACAAAATCCTTGTCACTCCGGCACAGGATACGAATTCTCGATCATCCTTGTGGGTACTTACAAGGATACGAATTCAACAATTTCATATGTTGGGAGCTACCTAACAACATTCACAATTCGAATATGGATAGGATACATACATAAAACATAAACAGTTATGGGCAGGTAATTAAATAAATCATTTCATCATCGTTTCTTGCGAATAAAGCATCGTAAATAAAACATTTGATCGTTTTGAGTACAGTAAAGCCCACCTGGACTATCGTTCTTCGATTATCAAATACGATTTCTTTTCCACGTTGCTCGTTCACGATCACGTCCCACCTTTACGTAAAAACTATGTTTAGTACGTTGGCACATTTTTCGAGAATATCAAAGTTTAACTAAACTTTGATAATTTATAAAATAATAACTCGAATTCCTTAACTCATTTTAATACGTCGTTTCAACGCGTATTTTTAGCTAAATACTTCTCGTATTTCGAGAGAGACGAAATATGATCTACGATCTCATATTAACCATTTAGGTTAAACGTTCAACGTATTCTCACGTTTTTCGATAAAGTGATTTCAATTATGAAATCTTTTCTCACAATGAGATATCCTTATAAAATTGTCGTTTTACGTATTAGTGTATTTATTCAACGTATTTCATACGTTAATATCAAAAGTCAACAATTTTGACTTTTCTTAACTACTTTTCAATTATTCACATATTTAAGATCTAATTTCGATATAAATCTATTTTCAATCGATTTCTTTTCATAAAACCCTAATTCTCGATTTTTCACGCTAATCGATAAACTTTATTAATATATCACTTTAATATTAATTAACTTATTCATTAAACATTATTTTTCATTTCTAACGTTATTTAATATAACGTTTCGCCATAAACATAATATACTATGTTTATAAAATTCCATAAATATAACATAAAGTCCAACATATTTAAATCCTATATCAATGTATTATCACTATAGTTTTCGGTTCTTCATCAACACATAGCAACCATTTTTATAAAATTTCTACAAAATTTCACTATGCCTAAACATTATAATATAACAATATAACATCGTAATATTAATCAAAATCAACCTACAAATCATCATACCAATAAACCCATGGTTCTCGAAATTTTTGTAAATATGAACAATAATCTCTTAAAAATTCTAATAAAATCACATAGCACACAATCAATGCTATAGATCAACATTATGCTATATTAACACTTAAATAAAATTTGTACATTAAACTACATTTTTCTTTCATTTTCGGTAATTTCACAAAACCTAACATATGATTTTTAAATATTCTCATTTAATCACAAGGTGCTCTACTACTTACATATATCATTAATCCAACATTAAATCAAACCCTAGCACTTTCGGTCATATTAAAATAATTAATATCACATGCTTAACTTCAAGCAATACATCATATATGAACATATAATCATATGTAGCATAATTTATAAACAATAAAACATGCTTGCACAATTTTATTCCTAAGAACACATGCTTGGATATTATAATCGAACCATTGGATAGTAAAAATTTTAACGTACAATCGAAACTAGTTCGATATCTAACCTCTTTATCGGTTTGGATTTAGTGCTCAAGAATTTTTATATCAAGCCTTTGTGAAGAACAAAGGAAAAACTTTCTCAACTTTTTCAAGAACAAAGCTCACGGTAATGCAGTTTTTGTGGAGAGTGAAATGTGATGTCTGAAATGTAATGCTTACTTAAGTAAAAATGAATTATACTTGTACATCTCTCTCTCACTCTCTCGGTTCTCATCACTCACAAACATTGGGAGCCTTTTTTAAAAATTACTTTATGACTCACCAGATTAATATGTCACCTTAGTAAGTTTTTCTTACACATTTTGAAAGAAGCAAAATATCTTCTTGACTTTGGATGCAATAGCCGTCGGCTATCTCTCTCTCAATTAACAAAGGGAAGATTTTTTTTAATTGTCTTACACCATGTACATAAAGTTGTACACATTACCATATGCACAATACATCATAAGAGTTGTGTAAAACCTTCTTTCCTCAAATTGGAGGCAAGATACACGGTTATAATTATGCTTCACACATCCACTTGATTTCACTTAATAACCTTGGTAAGTGTGTTGATAATACCCTTTGACTCACGTAATATATATATATATATATATATATATATATATATATATATATATATGGTTAGCAAAATTTATTCAAACAAAACTTGTTACAACAAGTTGGTCACGGCACTTTGGGAATTTAAAGCCCAACATTTGATTTTCATGCTATTTAGAGATATATAACATAATATATGTCTTAGATGATAAATTATATCATATGAAAAATTATTAGAAAGATTTATTCTTTGAAAACCCTAATTTTGAATTAGGGTTTCGAAAATTTAAGTTTTGTTCAATAATTAATCCTTAATGATCTAGCATTATTTTAATGCTAAATAATACTCTAATTACATAAGATAATCATAGGAATTTAAATATTATAATTCCTTGATCATTAAACTCATTTTTCTAAACATCTCTAAACGTTGACGTTTGAAACGTCTCAAAACGTTGATTACCGACTCATCTCAAAATGGTCGTAATAAAGTCATACTCACTTTATTAAATCATTCCATAAATAATGGAATTTAATTCTAAGCTTCGATACTTAGAAAATTTTACGAAATTTTAACTATCGATACTCAATCGACGTTAAAATAATACTACCGAAACACTTTATAAAATTCTACTCCTTAATTCACAATCCTTAGTGAATATAAAATAGGAATTCATTACCTTGTAATTAATCGAAATCATTATTCGATATATTACTAATTTAATTATTTCGGCGAAACCCTAATTTACGAATTTTAATTATCGTAATTAGGCATTTAATTCTTAGGCATATTACAAGAATCCCCCTACATTCGACGGTCTCGACGAATCGATCGATGCTGAGAACTGGATACGATCCACGAAAGGATCTTCGAATACATCGGTGTGAAGAAGCGAGAAAAATTTGAATTGCGCGATCTTCGACTAACCGATGAGGCTAATTTACGGTGGGAGTCGTAAAAGGACCATGACACCGGGACGGTGGGGAAGGTATCGTGGAAAGATTTCAAGGAAGAACTCATGTAAAAGTATGTGTGCGGCGTTCCACAGGCGACCAGGCAAACGGGTTATGGAATCTTCGTCAAGGAAGAAGGACAATAACCGAGTACGATCGCTCGTTCAATCGTTTGTCGCGTTACGCTACGCACCTAGTCGGTACAGGCAGGTTCAGGAGAGGACTCCGACCTGAGATCGGAAATTCGGTCATCGATCGGGGAGATCGGCGTATCGCTTGATCCCTGAACGGGCTTTAAACATTGAGTCAATGTTGCCCCAGGGGAGAACGATGCCATCCGGACAACCAGCAGACGGAGGAAGAAGCAAGAGGAAATAGGAAGATCGAGGGAGAGGCAATCAAGTGTTCCATGGAAACCCGAGCGGTCCAATGATTCCGAGGAATCTGGGTATTCCGGAAAAGAAAGGCTACCTTGGGGAAGAAATTTCAACCCATGCGGCAGTGGGGACAAGGTGCAGAAAAGCATTGGTGCCAGAAATGCCAGAGGAATCACTTGGGTGAGTGCAGGCAAGGTAACGTCGAGTGTTACCATTATAGGAAGTCTGGACATTACACTCGAGATTGTCCATCGATAGGAGGGCCAGCGGTGCAGCCGCGGTGAGGCGACATCCGGCTCATGAGGCGAATCTCTGCCGAGGATGAACCATGGGCGAAGGTCATCGAGGCCGACAAACCAAAGGCCACCGCAGCGGGCGAGGTATACGCCTTGAATCGATGCTTGAGCACCACAAGCTCCGGAAATCTTGCGGGTATAATCCATATGAGTGATATACCCGTTTCGCTTTGTTTGAGCAGAGCCTCACATTCTTCGTTTCGAGAATCGCGTGTGAGAGGTTGGGTTTGGTACCCAAGGAATCACAGAGTACCACAAATTAGCATCCTTCGGGAGAAGTGCTAAAGGCGAAAGAGATATGCAGAACCGGGAACTAGAAATCGTGAGCGAAGGTCCTTGTCGATTTGCATGTCATCGAAATGGAAGATTTCGATGTCATCTTTGGCATGGATTGGTTGGAAAAGCAGGCGACTATCGTTGTCTCGAGAGAAGTTGCTTTTCAAACAGCCAAATGAGTGGAAGTTAGTTTCCACGGCATAAGGATGGGTGTTTACGTGCCTATGATCTCAGAACTGAAGGCAGTGAGGATGATCAGGAAGGGAAGCTATCATACTTTCTTGGTAAGTTTGACTGGGCACGATGAACCGCATAAGCAGTTGTAAGAGGAACGATGGTGTGTGAATATCCGGACGTGTTTCCCGAGGACTTGCCAGGCTTACCTCCTGATAGACAAGTGGAATTCACTATTGATCTGGAACCAGGAGCAGCGCTAGTATCAAAGGCACCATACAGGATGACATCTAAAGAATTGCAGGAACTGAAAGCACAGTTGCAGGAGTTGTTGGATTTAGGTTTTATCCAACCCAGCGTATCGCCATGGGGAGCACCAGTTCTTTTCGTCAAGAAGAAGGATGGGTCATGCGGATGTGCATTGACTACAGAGATCTGAATAAGCTGACGATCAAGAACAGATACCCTCTTCCGAGGATCGAGGATCTGTTTGACCAGCTCAAGGGAGCAAGTGCCTTCTCTAAGATCGATTTGAGGTCAGGCTACCATCAGCTGAAGATCAGGAAAGAGGACATTGCGAAGACCGCATTCAGGACGAGGTATAGGCACTACGAGTTCATCGTGATGCCGTTTGGTTTGACCAATGTGCTAACAATCTTTATGGATCGATGAATCGAGTTTTCCATCAGTATCTGGATAGCTTCGTCTTGGTTTATTGATGATATTCTCGTCTACTCCAAGAATGCAGAGTTTCATGGAGAACACCTCCGTATCGTTTTGGAAACGTTACGAGCAGAGAGGTTGTATGCCAAGTATAGTAAGTGCGAGTTTTGGCTCATATAAGTGATGTTCCTTGGACATATATTGTATGCAGAAGGAATCAAAATCGACCCAGTGAAGGTTGAAGCAGTAAGTAACTGGAAGGTTCCGACTAATGCCAATGAGGTTCGAAGCTTTCTAGGCTTGGCAGGGTATTATAGACGTTTCATCAAAGGTTTTTGAAGTTGGCGAGGCCGATGGCGCAACACTCGGGAAAGGAATAAAGTTTTCATGGTGAAGCTTGTGAAGCAAGTTTCCAAAGTTGAAGAAGAAGCTAACAACTTGCTCCGGTGTTGAGTCGTGCGGAAGGAGCGATGGTTTGTGGTATACTGCGATGCATCAAGCTCGGATTAGGTTATGTTCTTATGCATAACGGGAAGGTTATAGCTTACACGTCTCGTCAGTTGAAGCCGTACGAGTTGAGCTACCCAACGCACGACCTGGAGTTAGCAGCAATCGTTCATGCGTTGAAGATCTGGAGGCACTATCTCTATGGAGTCAAGTGTGAGATCTTCACGGATCACAAGAGCCTAAAGTACTTCTTTGAAGAAAAGGAGTTGAACGAGGCAAAGGAGATGGCTGGAGTTGGTGAAGGATTATGATTGCTCTATCAACTATCACCCTGGGGAAAGCCAATGTCGTGGCAGATGCCCTTAGCCGTAAGTCGAGAGCGAAGTTGGGATATCTTCTCACGCGAGAGGAAGAGCTTATTCGAGATTTCGAGAAGCTCAGCTTGGAAGTGATTCATCCGTCGGAATCAGTCCAAGGTTGTATAGCAGCTTTAACAGCTGAACCGGACCTGAGAGAAGCGATCGTGAACGCGCAGAGAGGAGACGAGTTCCTGGAAAAGATGCATTTGAAAGCGAAGCTAGAAGATAGCAAGGGTTTCACGAAAGCGAAGGACAACGCTCTATTATTCCGAGGAAGGTTATGTGTGCCACTCAATAAGGAATTGAGAGATAAAATCATGAGTGAAGCTCATGAGGCACCATACACGGCTCATCCAGGAAGCACCAAAATGTAACAGAGACCTTAAGAGGAGCTTTTGGTGGGAAGGGATGAAAAATGATGTAGCCGCGTTTGTGGAACGTTGTTTGGCTTGTCAGCAAGTGAAAGCTGTGCATCAACGTCCGTCAGGATTATTGCAGCCGCTACCAATTCCAGAGTGGAAGTGGGAGCATATCGGTATGGATTTTGTGGTGAGTTTTCCTAGGTCAGCGAGGAAACACCGCTACATGGGTTGTCATCGACAGACTGACGAAGTCAGCTCATTTCTTACCGATTCGGATGACGTACGGGTTGGATAAGCTTGCTCAGCTTTACATCAGAGAAATCGTACGGTTACATGGTGTACCGGTATCGATTATGTCAGATCGTGACCCGAGGTTCACGTCAAGGTTTTGGAGAAGTTTGCAAGGAGCCATGGGGACCAAGCTGAATCTCAGTACAGCCTTCCATCCTCAGACAGACGGTCAATTGGAGAGAACGATTCAAGTCTTGGAAGATATGCTGCGAGCAGTCGTGGCCGACAGAGGAGGAAATTGGGAAGATATACTACCTTTGGTGGAGTTTGCCTATAACAATAGTTATCAGGCCACCATAGGAATGGCTCCCTATGAAGCGTTGTACGGAAGGAAGTGTCGATCGCCACTTTATTGGGACGAAGTGGGCGAGAGAAAGATGTTGGGACCGAGATGGTTCGTGAGCGGTCGAGGTTATCGATCGAGATCAGCGGAGGATCAGCGAAGCTCGGGATAAGCGAAGTCTATGCGGACCGCGTCGCACGGATCTTGATTCATGGTCGGAGATCGCGTCTTCCTTAAGGTTTCCCGGCGAGAGAATCGTTCGTTTTGGGAGCGAGGTAAGTTGCGATCGGGGTTTGTTGGACCTTCGAAGTTCTCGAAAGGATAGGCCCGTTTATAGGTTAGCGTTGCCGCCTAGCATAAGAGATGTGCTGGCGTGTTTCACGTTTCTCAGTTGAGAAAGTACGTGTACGACCTAAAACACGTGATCAAGCAGGATCAGGTAATCCTTTCTCCGGATTTGAGTTACGAGGAGAGACCAGTGGCTATCTTGGAACGAGAAGTCAAAGAGTTGAGAAACAAGCAGATTCCGCTGGTGAAGGTGTTGTGGAATCACCATGGCGAGGAGGAAGCTACGTGGGAGTTGGAAGACAAGTTCAGGGCTCAGTACCCTGAGTTGTTTCCGCCACGTGTTTGAAATTTCGGGGAGGAAATTTTTCTAAGGAGAGAGGGATGTAATACCCCGTCCTTCCTAAGCTTCAGGTTTGCATGACACGTTTTTTGAGAAAGAGGTCAAAGGTTGACTTTTTGTTTCGGTGATACGACCGTCACGAAACCTTAGGCGTTGTGAAGAGTGTCCTATAACGAATTCATAGACACTAAGTATGCAGGTTTTCGACCACCCACGAAGGTTTGGCACTCCGGGGAAGTTATCGAAAAATCGGACTTTTCATGGGTCTTTTAAAACAATATCTTGTTTATAGTCGTTGTGTCCGGTATTTTATTTTGAGTCCATGGGTACCATTGCTAAATTTGGAGTCCGTTTGCAAAAGATGCGTCAGCTTTTGCGTTTTCGAAAAAAGGCAGCTTGTGAGCATTGCGTAACCCTAACTTTCGATAAATGAGGGCTGGGGCCTTTATTTTCAACTTTCATTTTCTTCGCTCTCTGTGTTTATGGAAGGCGAGTAGCTCAGTGCTGCTGTGGGCGTTGGAGGAGTGGGGATCGGCCAGGGAGGCTGGCGGCGGCCATTCTGTTCTTCATAGGCCACCACCGTCGTCGACGCCTCTCCCCGGTAGCCCCGTTTTTCTATTTTTGTCTTTTTCTTGTTTTGATTCCGCCTTTTAGTAGATCGCATAGCATAGAACTCGGGTTTCTAAAGGGACGGGACGAGAAAATGGCCGGAGGCTGGCCAATTTCGCCGCCGACCGCCGCTGCCAATTACCACCGCCGTTGCCTCTATAGGTCGCCAATTGGTGGTCAACGGGCCACCTTTTGACTACGGGCTCTTTAGGTTTTGAGTTTCGGGCTATGCATTCTACTAAAGTGCCGATTCCGTTTTTCTGTTTTTCGCGTTTCTGCATGTCGGGATGTTTTCCGTTGTATCGAGTTTTCTAAAGGAAGTACATGCCCGGGTTATCCATTTTCAACATGGTTTGTCATTCCATGTTCCTCGTTATGCATATTGCTTATGTTTCCATTTTCATGCATCGGTTTTGGATGGTTTATCCTGGATTTGAGGATAGGCATCGATTTTTGAAGCTTCTTCGCTACTAAGATTTGTTTCAACTTGCATGCTTGCATATTTTGAAGGTACCCTATTATAGGTCTTGATGCCCTGAATATATTTTCCTTCTGCATCGAGTTGATTTGAAAACCCGGAGGGTGCCAAATGTGGGTTTAGAAAGTCGAAAACCCCCCGTTTCGTTTCGATCTTAGTTTGGATCAGGTTGTTGCTTTGCTTTGTGGGATGTGACTCCAAAATTTGTTCCATCTTGTTGCTAGGTACCTACCAGTGCGATCGGTGAGGTTGTTGGATTCGTGGTTAGCTCGGTTGACGTTTTGTGCATTCGAGGTTGGGTTATATATGCTTATTTTGAGTTATTTACTCTGATATTTCAAAATAAAACATTTGCGCCGTAAAATTTTTAATGAAGTTATTACCGTTCTCTGATCCGAGATGTGGTTCTATTGTGATTGTGCACGGATCTTTATTGATTGGGTTGATCACCATCTTGAGTATTGATTGTAAGGGGATAGACCGAACACGTGGTTATGGTT
Organism: Salvia rosmarinus; assembly: GCA_036937905.1. NCBI lineage: Eukaryota > Viridiplantae > Streptophyta > Magnoliopsida > Lamiales > Lamiaceae > Salvia > Salvia rosmarinus. Next base: position 32,653,836 of record CM072820.1, on the reverse strand, counting down.
CTGAAGGGGATGAACCCGGAAGTCCACACGAAATGATAATGAGGTGTTATGGTTACGGCGAGGATTGACCCCGAAGTCCCACCGAGTTAGCCGGTTGGATACGTTCGGCGTGGGCCATTGGATATGTTCGGGCGAGATATGGAGGCTGGTGGATGTGTTCGGGCGAATGAGATGTGATGGGGTGGCGGGGATACGTTGCGAACCGCGGTTCTATGATGTGAGTAATGATAATAACGGATCGGTATCGAAAAACAAAAATCTATTTTTGCTTACTTAGAAGTGGATTCGTTTAAAACCTTCTAAGGTAAGTGCTACGAACACTGACATCATGACTTTTGATTTACAATTAAAACCCCGGTGAGTGCGCTAGTACTCACCCCAAAATCTTTTCAAATGTTTTTCATAGATGGAGGAGGGTTGGATGGGCGATGCTGAGGGGTTGAGCTGCGGGTTCTTCATGCTATGCTTCCACGATGTTGTGTTATATATACATATTCTGTTGTTGATGTATTCTTGTCCCTTTATTTTGCTCCACGATTGGGAACAAGATTTGCTATTATGTTATTATGCTGTGAGTCTCGACAAGAGCATGCTATGTGGTTGATCGGTCTAGTCAACAGGATGTAATTCTATTTTGTTTCATTGCATTACTATTATCAAATCAAGATCATGTTCATTGAAGTTATGTTGTCGATATGGTTCTGTTGGTGGATTGTTTGCTTATCCCTCCCCTTCAGGATATGTCCTAGTTATATAGGAGATGCTGTCCGATTTTATGGTCGTATCTTCGTATTATGTATGCTTTACGTACTCCTCCATAACTTCCCCGCTTAACCTCCACCCCTAATCACACCCTGGCATCCGTGCCTTCCCTCGGGAATTGGGGCGTGACAAGATAATTATTTTGTTTGTTTGTGAAAGATTTTTATTTTAAGAGATAAGATAAGATAATGACTTTTATTTAGAGATAAGGTATGATAATGACATTAAATTAAAGATAAGATAAGGTAATTAATTATGTTGACCAAGAGATGATATTTATGCTTTAATAAAGTGATAATCATCACATTTAGATATTTTTCTTATCTTTTCACCACAAATTTGAAAATCATTAATTTATGTGTAGATTTTTGCCAAATAAATTATTTAATTGCACAAGCTTTAATATTTAATAAATATCATGGAATCAAGGTCAATCTTATCTCCTAAATACCATATGATTTTCGAAAATGAGAGAAAAATAGAAAGATAGAAGGAAAATTTGTAATTAAATTCTAAGCTTTATAATTTTCGAATAAAAAGGGGAATTTGGCTAGACTTGTACTAGAAATTTATTTTATGATACAAGAGCATTATTTTTATATAATCCTTTATTAAAATAATTTTAGTTATTAAAGGAATAAAGATTTGATAATTTATTCTTAATTTCTAGTAATAATTCGATAATTCCATGTTAGTATATAGAATTGTTCTTAATTAATTTTTCTATGATTTATTCTATCATCTATTAATTTGATAATTTATAAAACCTATATTATGTCATATAGCTATTAATTGGAAGAAAATGAGTCGATGTTTAATCTTTGAAATTAAAGTGATGTTTAATCTTTGAAAATGATAAAAATTAAATGATGAAGTATAGGATAAGATAAAATTTTGCCTTTTTGTGGGCATGATTGAATGTTAGAGTGGAATTATGAGATTTATTGAAAGTATGTTAAATAATAAATTGGAATTAGAGAATAATTATGCATGATTTATTTGTTTTATATGTTCTAAAAGTGAATTATGAAAAATACATTAGTTTGAAATAATTTGATTGAAGTATGAAAGCGTGAAATATGTTAGTACGTGAGTATAGTTATGTTATTTCCCTAGCTAAATGTGAGTTTCTCTAATGGAATAAATAAGACGTGTAAGTGAGAAATGAAGCGAGAAAATATTACTAATAAACTGTAGTTGTTGGAATTCTCAGTATTGAGGAAATTCGTTGGTGCCTGACGTATCAAGTTAGTTATGAAATTAGGGGTTCGTGACGTGCAGCGAAATGATGTGAGCGAAGGAAAGAATGTAAGGATGGAGTGTCGTCTCTCTTGAGGCGACGAATCTAATCAACGTAAAATAGTTGTTAAGTGTGATAAAAGGATCCTTTGATGTTAACAGGGTTGATGTTAGTAAGTCCGTTGTTGCGAATCAATTATTTTAAGAAAAGCGTAGTGATGTACTAAATCTCGTTTCTTACGTTGATAAGGTTTGGCTCAGAAGTGAAAGGAGACGGCAAGTGATCATTAGTGACATAAGAACAATAAGTTCTTCAGGTGGGCTTTCTTATCTAAGCCAAATGTGGGCTTTCTTCTCTAAGAAAAATATGAGCTCTCTTGAAAAGGATTTTACGAAAATATTTATCATATTACTTTACCGCTTTTATCTCGCAAATGGTTAAATACGATATTATACGCCAAAAATATTTTATATTTGCATATATCCATTCGGGTTGGCGGCCAACAAGAGATTAAGTCGGATCCCACTCGTGAGATGCTAGTTAGGATTGTGTACACTAGCCTTCAAACGCTCATGCGGTCGATCGCGGCGTCTGGTGTGAGGAGGCCTCCCTCGGCCGACGCTCCATAGCCGACTTGGAATATACGTTGTAAGAAAATGACCGCGACCGACTTTATGAAAATGATGAAAATGTTTAGTAAAAGAATGCTTTTCACATAAAACCCGTCTTTCTGTGTGATGGTGCGAGACTGATATTTCGTGAATGAAATGAAAAATGTTTTCGGCATGTGTCCATTGGGTACTTTGTACTCGATACGCATGTTTGTTTTAAATGTCTTTGGTTGAGTGTGATGGAACCGAGCGGAGTTGAGCGGAAATCTTTTGTCAACGTAGTATGAAACATCTTTTCGTTAGCGCGAGAATGCATCTTCATATGCATGTCTCACACGCTTATTCCACGCAAACTCTTCAAACTCTTTTAAATTCTATAACTATGTTAAGTCCTCGAATGTCTTGTTGGAAACTTTGTAAAGCCACTATTTTGTCCGAACCTTGACACTGATCCTTTATGCAATTATTTCCTTCTATCCTTACTCTTGTTTGTTTATGTCCGCAACATCTATGCTTCCTCACATGTGAAATGAGTTGAAAATCTCCTTCTTTAATAGTTACTTTATCCAAACCTAAGTGGGTGGTCCGATAAAGCAGCCCTCTGAGGATTAGCCGAATCGGTACGTAACTAGTAATTATCGTAGCGGTTCATTTTCCTCGAACCGAAAATATTCTTTCTATCCAAGTCCAGCTCGAATCACTAGACTTTTATGAAATAGTCGACACGCCAACGCTTGGGTTCATCACGCTCAAATGATAAGGAAAAGTGGTTTCTAATGTTTTCGAAAGTGAAACAATGGTTTTAAAAGTTTTGAAAGTTTTATGCTTATGTTACGAGTTTGAGAGAAACTCGAGTGATTGAAAGTTTTGAAAAAAATGGACATTCCGCTGATAGAGAAAGTTAAACGACTTTGAATTTCTATAATTCAGCGATTGATGAAAGAAATAAGTGATTGTGGATGGACTTGAATGGATTAAAAGCATACATAGGATTGTATGTGAGTATTGATGATGGACATATATGGAGTTATACGGGGTGAGTATGGATACAAATTTGTTTATGAAAAGTTGTGGAAATATGAGGTTTGTTTTTCCAAAAGAACGTAGACATGCTCTAAGTTTCACGATCACTTTTACAAAGAACTTAGATTGAACGAGATCATAAGATTTTCTCTACTATCTATGCCGTAGTGTTTGATGAACCACAATAACTTGAGAACTTAGAGCGCTTTTAAGTCCTACTGATTTAATGTGAACTAGAATGCGCGTGGATGAATGGAAGTTTCGGTAAACGAATGTCACTCGCGTAATTAGTGACATGGGCATAGTTTCTTCATTTGAAATTCTCTGTGACGGAATTTTGAATCTACTATTGCTTACACGAATTAATCTAGAACGATACACGAATAAATGTATACAATGTTAAGTAAGGAATAAGATAAGTGTCTATGAGTTTGTGTTGTTAGATGTTTATAGGTTTGTGTGTTAAGGTGTTTAGTTCTTTAAGAATGATGTGGATTGAAGAGACAAGTACAGAAATGAAATGATGTTTCAAAAGAAATGAAAGTTATGGAAAATGGTTGAGAATGAAAGTTGTGAAAAATGGTTGAAATGATGTTTTAAGTTGTGAAAAGAAAAGGGATATGAGAAAGAGTTGACAGTGATATAAGAAAGAGGCGGTGATATGTCAAAGTGAAATGTTTGAATTCGTGGAATTGAATGAGATTTATTATTATTAACGAGTTATGTTATTCAAGCTTAAATTTTATCCATTTCAAGTTGTTTATGTCAATGAGTAGGTTATCCCAAAAGAACGTTAGACCGCTTAAAGCATGATCCACTTTTGAAAGAACATAGAAAGATGAACTATGAGAATTTTATGTTCGATTTGATAACGAAAGCGGTTTGGTTGAGCTTGTATACAATGTTTCTGTTACCACTATTACAATCTCCTATCTGAAATGAATACTTGATTGCATATATCGTGTCCCTTATCTCATATATAAGTTAGATCATACAAGTGTGTGAAGATCACGAAGTCCGTATGATTGGTCGAGCTTAATGAGATCTAAAAGTTTCACATGGTGAGACGACCAAGGACGAGTTGTCGGTTTCAGCCGCATATAGATAGAGTGACTTGACTTAGTTGCTTGTCTGTCTTGGTGCGTCTCGACGTATTCAAGGATCATCACATGAGATGTGTTCTTCTTCGACCGTCGTGAAGAACCAAGATCTCGGTGACTTACGATGATCTAAACCTCGATAAGGTATTAGGTGAGCATGAGTTGGTCGACCATCACTTGACTTGTTATGAGTGAGGGTTATATGTTCTAACCCAAGATTCTCCGTGATCTTGGGTGGTGGCGATAACTTGATGTCACGCTAGTTATCTCAGACGAGTCACCGTATCCGTTAAGGACGATGACGCCCCTTAAGGAGCTCAAAAGGTTTATTGTACTAAACCCCGCAGTTGAGTTAGCTCAAGTACAATAATAAGGTTGAGTGGTACTACTTAAGAAATGAAGTTATTAATCGCTTTAAGCGAATGATTGCTATAAATGATTAACGGACGTTCGATATCTTAAATACGAGGGATTCAGAATGTCTCAGTGCAAGCCCGACTCAACTTCGTAATAAAGGGTAAGTCAGCATTCTTTCTCTAGTGGCATGATCGAATGTTTATAAATTAATTTATATTCGGGCTGAACATAAGATAATTAATTTATTTGAGGCCCATCTTTATTCCTTGCATTTGATCCCAGGGCCGCCCATCCGTGCCCATAGCTTAGCAAGAAAATCGTCCCTATATCTCTATGGCAAGATTTTATTCTCTTTATCCCACAAGGATATAATTATATTTATGGTATATGCATAGATCCTTTCCATATAAGATTATGGTAATAATCTCAGAGGTATGGAAATAATCCTAAGAGTATGGAAATAATCCTAAGAGTATGGAAATAATCCCAAGATTATGGTAATATTCCATATAGGATTATGGTAATATTCCGTATAGGATTATGGTAATATTCCATATAGGATTAAGGTAGTGCATTATAAATATAAGGTATGAGATGAATGCTCATTAATCCCACACATAATTTGAAATTCTATAGTTCTTGGGAGAGATTTTCGAGAGCCATCTTAGAGTATTGGGTGATTTTCCAAGCATTCTCCATAGATCGTCCTCACTCGACGCTGGAGATTGGGCATCCGGGATCGGTCAGAAGGTCAAGCACGGTCTCGACCGCTCGATCCGCTCATCCCGTCTCAACCACCTCGAGCGGATCCAAAGGTAAACACGTGAAAACCCTCGTGTTCGCGATTTAATTATATAGACGCATGCTAGGTTTATAATCAATGTATGGTGAATTAAACACCCAAGACGGATCCTCCAGGCGAGGGTTAACATACGTTTTCCCTACACTGGTATCGAGCACAGGACCGAATCTTCGCTCGCTGGATTAATTCACGTTTGATTATTACGTGCGTTATTATAATTGTGGATTTGTCGCTCATCGGTAGCTCGCTTGTTTTGTTGGTTTGTTTTTACACCACGAGAAAATCCGTGGTTAGATTAGATTTTTTATGTAAATCTTATCCGTAAAAGAAGAACGAAAACGAGCGAACGAAGAACGAAAACGACGGGAAAAACAGTAGTTCTCGGTTTGCCTGGGTGGTTTCGCGGCGAGTCTCGCGGTCGCTAAAGGCGATCGCGAGTAGCTGCGGCGACGTAGCGCTGCTCGCTGGGATCCCCGGCGCTTAGCGAGCGAACTCGCGTCGCGAGGATTACCCGCGAGGCGGCGGCCGTGCGAAACTAGCGGGCGGCGGGCGTCGCTGGCGCTGAAACCCGGCGGCGGAGCTTCATGGTCGCCAGGTTTGGCAGCTGGGCGGCGATGTCTCGGGCGTTCGGCGCTCGGGGGCGTGGCCGTGCCGCGTGCTCGGCGGGTCGCGGTCGCCAGTGGCGACTCGCGAGGCAGCCCGGAGGAGCGCATGCGGGCAAAGCGGGCGCGAGGTCGGCCGCGGACCGGGCTTAGGCCTAGCAGCGGCCCAAAGACTCTTATGGGCCGACCACGCCCGGACCCGCTTTTTCCAGATTCCGGCCCGCGCCCGTGCACGCGAGGCCCAATTGTTGAATCCGTCCGTGCCCGCGCACGCGAGGCCCGTTTTCGAAGTTTAAATATGACTTTGTAAATCTATGTAATAGATTAGATTTAATTGTGCGAGTGTTTCACGATCAATGCCGCGATGAACGTTTTATTTTATTTTATCGCTCATATGCATGTGTGGATGTTTAAATTATGCAGTGAGCACGCTATGTATGTTTAAATTACGTTGACAAACCTTTAAGTGTTTTACGTGGTGGATGCGCATAGTAAGCATGCTAGGTTTATCGCGCTTATCAAGCATATTTTAGAATCACTGCGAGCATGTTTTACATGTCGAGTTCTATAGAAAAGCATGCTTGGGATTACGTGATCCGCATGGACAAACCTTTTGAATAAAAGACTAAGCAAACAACCGACAAATTAATTTTTCAAATTAAAATGTCAAAGACCTCCACTTTTGATCTCTAAACAAAGTGACGCCTTCTTTGCGAGTAAACGATCCACAGCCGCGGCTTGCTTGCACTGCTTATCATAAGTTTGTTAGATGAGATTTCTAAATAAAACATTTTAAATCTATTGAGAAGTGGGAGTTTCATGTAAACGTCCACACGCTGCGGCTTGCATGTGCGATTTTCATAAGTTCTCTAGTGATAGATATAAAACGAGATAACAAAAGAATTCAATTCGAAGCGGTATGGTCCGAGTGAGTATACCAATTCTAAGAATTCATCTTCATTGTTAAAATTGTGGTCGATGCTTAGACATCACCTCAAGTACAACTTCCCGCCAAGTCCTTCTCGTGATAGTGATGTGGTCTAGTAAGGTCAATCATTAATTTCATTTGTCGTAAGGATAAGTTGACATGGATTGAAATTAAACGACTAAAGGTATATTTTAGTCCGGGTCGAGGGTTCATGTGTAACGCCCACACGCGCGGGCTTGCATGTGGGATTCTTGGGCGATTGGAGGTTTCAATTAATATTGTTTTATCAAAAGGTTACAATATTATTGTTATACGAATTATTTGCGATCGTATGCTTATGTGTTTTACATTATCGTTTCGTGATATGTCTCTTACGATTATCAATATGTCAGCTTTAAAACTGCTATCCGTCCAAATTTTATCGAGTGGAAACGAAACATGGAATATGTTCTTATCATTGAAGAACACATGTTTGTTCTCACTACTTCTAAACCCGATGCTTATAACGAGCATCGACTAATGAAAGCCGAGAGTCAAGTGCTTTGGAATAAGTCAAACAATATGGCTAAATGCTATATGATGACTACGATGTCCAAAGGCTTGCAAATGGCAAAGATCGATCGATGGTAGACGCGACGATATTTGGTCAAGTCTCGAGAGTAAGTTTGGGCAATCGGATCGGACGACCGCTTCCACACAATGAGAGATCTTGGCGTGTAAGATGGAAGAAGGAAGTTCGGTCCATGAACATGTCTCCACTGACTCATCTCATGGATAGTCTTGATCGGTTGGGAGTGAGGTATTGACGGTGAAGCCAAGGTCGATATCATCCTCAATACACGCCCAAGTCTTTTGAGAACTTTCGGCGTGAATGCGATCATGAGCAAGACCGAGTTTACACTTAGTCGGTTGCTTAATGATCTCGTTCTTGCGGAAGGGTTATGGGAAAAGGGCACATGCTCTTGCTAGCACATCTAAGGCCCAAAATTTCCGTTGCAAAATGGAAATAGAAAAGGGTGCCAAAGGTGGTAAAGGCGAGGGAAATAGTGGGAGTAATGGGAGCAGAACATGGTTGCCACGGAGGTCAAGAAGCGAAAGGAGAAGGGCAAGTGCTTAATGCGGTAAGACAGGCATGGGAGGCTAAGTGCCCTATGCTCGAGGCTCAGGTACGCCGTTTGCTTTAGTGAAACATGTTTAGCGACTTGTTCTACCCATTCTTGGGTAGTAGATCTGGCATAATGATCATGTTTGTTACACTTGCGGGGTTCACGCGGACAAAGGGAGCTGTTTGATGGCGAGATAACGATCTCCATGGGCAACGGCGAAGTCAAGTCATTGCGATTGGAGATGTTTCTTTATGTTTTGGGACAACAGTTTTAGTTTTGAAAGACGTTTTATATGTGCGGATTTTCGGTGGAACCTTGTTTTGCTTTGAAATTATTTACTCATGGATATTCATTATTTTTGATAGTGGTGTTTCTATCATGAAATGACAGGATTATCTGTGTTGGCACTTTATATAATTAAGCTTTATCTATTTCACTGCAAAACATAATACCTATAACTATGTCAGCATCTTCATCAAACCCTAAAAGAGAAAGTTTTCTTGAAGATATGACTTCACTTTTCTCGGCATCTTAGATTAGGTCATCAATCTAAATAGGATCCAGGCGGCTAAGAATGGAGCGTTGGGTGATCTCACGGTTACTCCGTTCGTCTGCGAATCTGCATATAGAAAAGGTAAGATATCGACCGGACCCTTCAAGCGAAGGGTTATAGAGCCAAAGAAATGTTGGAGTTAGTCCATTCGACACTGTGTGGACTGTGTCACACAAGCTCGTGGAGAATACGAGTATTTTGTCACTTTCATTGTGATTACTCAGAGTGCGGATACATAAACAACCTTCACCGCAAGTCGAATGCTTTGAGAAATTCAAAGAGTTTAAGGCGGAAGTGGAGGCGAAGCTAGGTAAGAGTATCAGTCAAGCTGGGTCCGATCATGGTGGCGAATACCTCGATAACGAGTTTATGGACTACTGGTGAAATGTGGGATTACGTCTCCGGCGCACTTCACCGAGCACACTACAGCAAAATGGTGTGTCGAGGCGAAAGAAATAGGACTCTTTTGGAAATGGTTAGATCTATGATGAGTTATGCTACATTGCCTATTTCGATTACGGGGTATGCCTTAGAGACGGCGGCATACTTGCTAAATCTAGCACCGTCAAGTCGGTCGATAAGACCCCTTTCGAGTTGTGGTTCGGCGTGCCCGTTTAAACCACATAAGGATATAGGGCGATCCGGCCTGCGTCTTTGAACAAGAAGCACGACAAGTTGGAGCTAGATCGATGCAAGGCTGTTTATTGGCTATCTAGAGGAGCGAAGGTGGTTTATTCTATAGTCTAAGGATCGGAAGGTCATTATTAGCACTAATGCCCGATTCTTAGAAGAGGATTATATGAAAATCATAAGTCAAAGTTGAAATCATTCTTCAAGAATTAGAAGATGATCGTATTCCACCACCGATTAGGCGAAGGTGCGCAGATGTCGGAGTCTAGTGGGAGGATCGACACCAGATACTTGAGAAATTGAAGTGGGTCGAGTTCATTGGAGATCCGACCGTACAAGTGGTACCTACACGAAGTTGTGCAGATGAGAGAACCACAAGTTCTTGCACCACCTGTTGTCATTATGTCTATAGCACCTCGTCGTAGTGGGAGGGTTGTTCGTCAACCCGGCGATTTATGTTCGTGGG